>WBNM01042023.1:0-12749 GCA_013399055.1 Ramphastos sulfuratus
CCCTGGGCAGCCTGTTTCAATGGTTTCATTGAAACAATTATCCTTAATTAATATTCTAATCAAATCTCTCCTAGTGCAATTTGAGGCAGTTTCTTCGTGTCCTACTACAAACTACAGCAAGAGGAGTTCCATCTGAACATGAGGAAAAACTTCTTTACTTTGAGGGTGGCAGAGCATCCTCATCCAACCTGGCTTCAAGCACTTCCAGGGAGGGGCTACCCATGACCTCCCCTGGGCAACCTGTACCAGTGTCTCACCACCCTCACTGTCAAGAATTTCTTCCTAATCTCCAGCCTAAATCTGCCCTCCCCAAGCTTCAGTCCATTCCCTCTCATGGTATCACTACAAGCCCTTGTAAAAAGTCCCTTTCTGTCTGTCTTCAGGTACTGCTCCAAGGGCTCCCCAGAGCCTTCTCATCTCCAGGCTGAACAGCAGTGGGGTTTTTTCTGACCCTGACTGCACAGCCTCTCCTTTTGCATCACCAACAGCTGAAGAAGGTAGGTGAACTCTTGGCTAAGTGTTGTGGTGGCAGAGTGTAAATTGTGGAGGTACTGCCCTCTGCATCAGACACTTCAGGTCTTTGTGCCCTGCTTAGGGAGAATTTCTGCTGTCAGCAACCCCATGCAGTTTGTTTCACTTGGGTTTGGATTTGTTCTGGAGACTCTTGGGGTTTTTTGGCAAGCCTTTCCTGCCAGAAGTGTCTGCTGAGGTTCTAGGGACACAAACCCAGCTCCAGTTTCTCATGAGGCGACTTTTAGGTGTTTTGCTTAGCAGACCTTATGCACATTTGTGTTTTAGAGCATTGAGTAGTGTGGAGAAATGGGAAGAACTGGGAATCCTCCATGGGTAGCTGTTCTTATTATAGAATCACTGAATCACCAAGGCTGGAAAAGACCTCTAAGGTCATAGAATCAGTCAGGGTTGGAAGGGACCACAAGGAGCATCCAGTTCCAACCCCCTGCCATGCCCAGGGACACCTCACACTAGATCAGGCTGCCCAGAGCCTCATCCAGCCTGGCCTTAACCACCTCCAGGGATGAGGCTTCCACCACCTCCCTGGGCAGCCCCTGCCAGGCTCTCACCACCCTCATGCTGAAGAACTTCTTCCTAACATCCAGTCTGACTCTACCCATTTCCAGCTTTGTTCCATTCCCCCCAGTCCTATCATTTCCTGACAGCCTAAGGAGTCCCTCCCCAGCTTTCTTGTATCCCCCTTCAGATACTGCAAGGCCACACTAAGGTCACCTGGGAGCCTTCTCTCCAGATCACCTCCAGCTTTCTCATCCTCTCAGGTACTGGAAGGCCACTCTAAGGTCTCCCTGTTAGATGAGAAGTGGATTCTTTCTCAGAGTGTAGAAGGCATCAGGCTTTTTTGGTGGTCTTGTGGGTCAGAAAATAGCAGAGACTAAACTAAGCTGGTGGCAGTGATCTTGAGAAGAATGCTGCAGTCCTGAAATTGGAATGTTAGGGTTGCAATATAGCAAACTGTCTGAGAGGCTGAAGCCTGCAGATGCTTCTGTAGTGTCTGCTCTTATTGTAAGTTATTGAAAAGGTGAAGGGATTGTGATATAATACTTGACAAAAAGACTTCTGATTGTGCTTAGCTGTGGTAGTTACATATTCTCAGGTTGTCTTTATCCAGATGCTTATAATCTCCCATAAATTTGTCAGACCAAATAACTCAGCTCCCAAAGATGCTTACACTCAGGATGTGTCTGAGTGGAGGTGCACACCTGAAAAAGGCTTCAAGCTAATGCTGTACAGAGAGGTCATCAGGAGCTTTTAGATCAGTGTCTGCTAGAAAATTCTGGTTTTATGCTTTGACTAATTCCTGCAACGTTCACCTTTATGACATAGCTTTCCACACTTGAGAGAGGATTTGGGTTCAGCAGAATCCTTTCAACTGCCTTTGGCTCATGAAAGAATCCTATTTAAATAAATGAGGTAAATCCTACTTTCTTGTCCAGATAAGAGGAAAGGGAAAAGTTTCAAATCAGCCCAAATTTTTAACTTAAAATTGTTCTAGTACAATAGCTCCTAATGAGCAGCTGCATCAGTCTGAAAGGATTTAAGGAGGTGTTCACATCATCCAGTCTCAGGCAGCAGATATGATCAACCTATTACCCAAACTCTTCCTACTGTCAGGCTCCCCAGAGAGCTCTGATTTACGTGGTCAGAATCACCTCCAGCAAAAACCTGTTTGTCTTTCCCCTGGCTGTTAGCAAGAACTGAGGAGGAATATTTGTTTAAATTAGAAGGTTGATGCTGGGTGGTATGAATACCCTCTGGCACCACAGGGCATAGAATCATGGAAGGCTAGAGGTTGGAAGGGATGATCATTGAGTCCTACCTTCCTGCCAAAGCAGGGTCACCTAAGGGCAGGTCACACAGGAACACAGCCAGGTGGGTCTTGAAAGTCTCCAGAGATGGAGACTCTACCACAACCTCTCTGGGCAGCCTGTGCCAGGGCTCTGACACCTTCAGAAGAAAGAAGTTTTTCCTCATGTTGAGGTGGAACTTTCTGTGCTCTAGTCTGATGCAACAGCCTAAGGTACAAACATAACTCTTTAAGCATGTAGTTGAAATTGATTTAATGTAAAATCAGTTGAATAAGATTGATTTCTACTGAGATCAAGGAAACAACAGGGAGAAAAATTAGCCAGGGTGACAAATCAGGACATGGAAGTGTTGGNCCATGTCCTTCAATGAACAGAATGAAAGTGGTGTAAGTGGTTCCCCAGCCTGGCTGGGGATGTCTCCTCCAGAGTCTCTGTACCTGTCGTGGATAATTATGGCTGTAACTCTTGCCTGGCATCCCAGCTGATGTTGAGGAGGATGCAGAACCAGAGTGCCACTAGATGTTGCTCTAAGACAGCATCTAAGGAAAGCAGAACCCTAAAAACATGCAGTCTGTAATACTTAATTTTATTTTTTCTTTGCATCAGCCACCAGGATTCTCTTGAAAAAAACAACTCACAGATTAAATCTTAAGCTGTTGAAACAGGTTAAAAAAAATAAAAAGAGGGAGGAAAAAAAGAAAAAGAAAAAAGGAAAAAACATCCTGAACTGCTATTAAAACTTTGAGTATCAGAGCTACTGCATTTCAGAGAAGAGGGTATGGATAAGAAGGGTGTTTTATCAGAAACTTCTGGTTTTATAAGACTGCCTTATCTAATTCTTGAAGTGCTTTCTGTTCAGTCAATTCTTTTGCTTTCAAGCAGCAGAGTATAAATTACTGAAGTCTTTCTACTGCAGAATCTGAGGCTCTTGCCTGCTTGAGGTTAAATAAGTTTGCTGGTCTTGGCTGAGATGCTGTGGATGCTCTGTGGTGTTTAGCTGTGGGTATCTTGGTTTATGGACACTTAGAAGTTAAATGGAAGAAATGCTAATTAGGTCAGCATGGAAGGAAATCTGCAGAGCTGCAGGAAGATGCTTGCACACTGTCTGTTGCAGCATGTTTGGGTTTTAGCCCAGGCTTGCAGTATTTCACTTGCAGAAACAACCAGATTAAATACAAGGGAAGGAAAAGCCTTTGAAAAGCAGAGGATTTGCTCTTGTGGGAATTGGTGAAGGTTGGGGCCAAGGTCCTTGGTAAGATAATTCAGACTGGGAGAAGATGTGGGAAGGTTTTTGCAGGGTACCAGGCTGAAATGGCAAAAGAGCAGACGACACAGCTGGGTGCTCCCTGGAGTGAATCTTCAGCTTTGCTTTGTCCCCACTGAAGAATCACAGAATGTCAGGGGCTGGAAGGACTGCAAAAGCTCTTCCAGTCCAACCCCCCTGCCAGAACAGGATGTCCTAGACCAGAGCACACAGGAACACATCCAGGTGGGTTTTGAATATCTCCAGAGAGGGAGACTCCACAACCCCCCTGGGCAGCCTCTTCCAGGGCTCTGTCACCCTCACAGGGAAAAAATTCCTCCTCATGTTTCCATGACACTTCCTATGCCTCAGCTTCCACCCAGTGCCCCTTGGCCTGGCACTGGGCATCACCCAGCAGAGCCTGGCTCCAGCCTCCTGCCACTCACCTGCACATCTTTATACCCATTGCTGAGGTCACCTCTCAGGCTCCTCCTCTCCCAGCAGCACAGCTCCAGCTCCCTCAGGCTCTCCTCCTAACAGAGCTGTTCCATTCCCTTCAGCATCTTTGTGGCTTTGAGAGCTCTGTGTGCACTTAGCTTTGAGTAGCCACATTACTTAGATTTGGGAAAAGTTGTCATTTCTTGGTTGACCCAAGTGAGCAGCACACAGCTATGATCAAAGACAGGTTATTATTATTATTTTTTTTTAATGAGGAAATATTAGCAGCTGGCTGATTAAATCTGAAGTGGGCATGGAGAGGCCATTAACACTGTGAAATGGATTTCTGACATCTGTAAAAAAGCAGCATGTCCCCTTGGCTTTAGCTCTGTGGTGGGTCTTAAATGAACACAATCTTTGCTGATCACTCTCTTCTTGCATTTGGAGGTGATAGATTCTACACCAGTTGTGCTCTATAGGAAATGGTTGAAATGAGTTTTCAGTAGTTCATTTAGACTCTACTCCTCTGCAAGATTGCAGCTTGACCTCATTATACCACCAGCATCTGTGAATTTTTTTTTATAAAGCCAAACAGTTACAAATATGTAATTAAAAAAAAAAATCATTAAAAGAGCATCAAAATGTAATTATTTCTTAGGCCTTTTCACACTGCTGCCCACATGTAGTAAAATCTTTTAAACTTCTCCATGTGTAGCAAAATATTTGAAGCTTCTCCATATCTGACAGGAGTTTTTTTCAGCCTATATTACACAGAAATAATGGAGCCTGTATTAAGATGTTAAAGTTAACCTTTGACACATCTGCTTTTCCTTTCTTTTCCCTGTGACACAGACACACACAGGACCACAATACCAAGTTAGGAGCTAATAAAGATGTCAGCTCCTGTGCTCCATTAGGAGCTGTGACACACAGCACAAAGCACCCTGCCTGCTCCTGCTATTGTTATTTTTTTCTCTAAGGGCTGCCTTCTCTTCTCTTGTGATTAGCTGTTGCACCAGCACCCTGCACCCAGGAAAAGAGCCAATAAAGTCAATTAATTAGGGTCCCCATTTAGGCAGTGAGGATGCAGGAGCATGGGACCTGTCTAGCGCCGCAGTCATTGGCAGTTCATAGATGCATGGAATGGTTTGAGTTGGAAGGGAGCTTAAAGGTCATCCAGTCCCAACTCCCCTGCCATGGGCAGGGACATCTTTCACCCACCCAGGTTGCTTAAAGCCTCATCCAGCCTGGTCTTGGACACCTCCAGAAAGGGATCAAAGATTACATTCTATGATTGTGTCATCCACAACCTCCTTGGCAACCTGTGCCAGTGTCTCACCACCCTCACTAGCAAGAATTTCTTCCTCATCTCCAGCCTAAATTTTCCATCCTCAAGGTTCAATCCATTCCCTCTCCTCCTATCACTACAAGCCCTTGTAAAAAAGTTCTTTCCTGGCTTTCTTGTAGCCCCCTTCAGGTACTGGAATGTTTCTCTAAGGTCTCCCTGGACCCTTCTTTTCTCCTGGCTGAACAGCCTCAANGCATCCTTCTCTGAATGGGCTCCAGCAATTCCATGTCCTTCCTATGCTGGCATTATTCTGCTTCCTGAGGCTGAATTAGCCTGGTTTTGAGAGGGTTAACAGAGGCAGAGAGGAGTGTTGAGGTTCTGAGCTCCTTGCAGGGCTTTGGTAGCAGGATTTGTTTAGGTGAGGCAGCAGAGCAGCAGGACATGTGTCTCCTGAGAGCTCTGCCAGCCTCTACAGCATGCCAGAGGAGGGAGAGGAGGGAGGCAAGGGTTGCCCGCGGGCAAAGCCAGCCCAGGGAGAGTCATGCTCCATTTTCCAGAAGAGCAGTAAAAACCACTAAGGAGATGTCTCCATCTGCACAGCTATTACATATCAAAGACAATATCTGCATTTCTTTTTTTGGGGGTAGATATATAAAAGCTACTCTGCTGGAGATTTATTTCTGGCTGGTAAAAATAGTTTTGTCTTCTCCCGAGCTGAGCGTGTTGGATGGCTTTCTCCTTCCTGTGATGCACTAACAGCATCATTCTTTACAGCCTCGATGTGCATATTGCTGACATTGTTCCAAAAAATAGATGGCCCAGGGCCACCTTTGGGGAATTGTCTAAACGAAAGCACCAGAAATTATCATCTCCTGCTGGGTGTTGAAGCGCTCTGCTTGCATGCCGAGCGCCTGCTGGAGGAGGACCTGGAGCGCTCCCCCTGTGTGTATTTACACAACAAACCACCGCTGCTCCCAGCTGCCAGCCCTGTGCTTTCCACTGTGTTCCTTCTTAAAAGCCTTCAGAGGGAATTTACACACCAGAACCTGCGCTCTGAAGGGTCTGTAAATGTGAAGCTGCTCGCGAGGAGGAGGTCAGCACCCTCTCAGCTTTACTGCAGGAGCAGGCATGCAGCTCTCCGTGCTTCAGCTGCTTCCCCACCCTTCCCAGCACTGGGATCAAACCGGGGATCCTGCCTGGTGGAAATGCTTTCTCCTCTGAAAGCTGAAGGCAGCAGAGCTTGCTGCCATGTGTTACCACTGCACCCTGTAAACACTGGGGACTCTGGAAGAGAAGTGGGTCACAGAGCATGGAGACATAGGGTGGATGGAGGTGCTATGGATTACTCATGTGGAAGGTAGTCTGAAATGGCTCATGGAAAACACTTCCTCATTTTCTCCCCACCTTGTCCCCCTGTTGTGCAGGGAAGCAGCATGGTTGGGTCTGCATGATATGGTCTGTGCAGGAGCACCCCAGTGTGGGGCCAGTGGGCATCAGCCTCCTCTGCCCACAAGTGTCTTAAGAGTAGCAGCAGAGTGGGGCAAGCCATGGGGACTACCAGAACCCTGCAGTGACCTGTGCAGTAGGACTGGTGTGTACCCTGCTGCAGCTCTGCCTGGGCTCCACCTTGGGCTCACTGCCTCTCTGGGGCTTTCATGGGTGCATTCTGTTGTCCTCTGTAAAATGAGAAGCTGAGGTGGGCTAAAGGCTCTTTAGCTGTCCAGCAACCTGCACATCTGTGGAAGATTCAGAGCTTGGATGGTCCTGTCTAACTGTCTGCATTTCTGTGCAGGTATGGTCCTGGAGCACAAATGGTGAGCGGCAAAGGGCAGAGGCTGCTTGAAGGAGAGACCAAAAAACCTTCCCAGGCCCCCTGGTTCTGCTGCTTCCATGAGGTCTGGCTCAGAGATGCCTCTCTGAAACTGTCATTAGGAGATGGCTGCCATGCAGGGATGGGGGCACAAGACACAGATCATTTAAATTAAAATGTGTTTTTTTTTTTTTTTAAAATATTTTTTTGGCTACACCTAATTCTGAAAGTGCATTTTCAACAGTTCCATTGCTAGACACTCAACTGCATATTTTATACAGCATTTACATCCATTTTTGTGTGTGAAAAATGGCTCAGTTAAGCCACCAGGCTATGAGAGTTGGGGCTCTGCAGCCTGGAGAAGAGAAGGCTTTGAGTTGACCTTGGAGTGGCCTTCCAGGATCTGAAGGGGGCTACAGGAAGGCTGGGGAGGGACTGTTGACAAGGGCTTGTAATGACAGGAGGAGGAGGAATGGGTTTGAAGTGGCAGAGGGGAGATTGAAAGTGGACATTAGGAAGAAGTTGTTTGCAGTGAGGGTGGTGAGACACTGGCACAGGTTGCCCAGGGAGGTTGTGGTGCACAGAAGCACAGAATGTGATCTTTGATCCCATTCTGTGCTTCTGTGCTCCACAACCTCCCTGGAATTGTTCAGGATCAGGTTGGATGAGGCCTTGAGCAACCCGTACTAGTGGGAGGTGTCCCTGCCTATGGCAGGGGGTTGGAACTGACCGAGCCAGTTGTGAAGGACAAGCCTACCATGCCAGTAAAGTAAATCCATTTCATTTCACATGGGTGGTCAAACAGCCATCTTGTGACAGCTCTCAATCACTGCCAAAGTCAATCAGCCTCAAACCACAGAAGAGAACAAGAAAGTTTTACTTTGGGTCTGCATTGCAGGAGCCTGAAAGCAGCTCAGGAGTGCACTGCACGGGGAGATGCTGTAAGCCCCAGCTCTGTTTGCACTGATGTGTGTTGTGTGTGCTGCTGTAATTCCTAACTGCAGTGGGAGTATCAAGGTTTGATTGCAGCCTTAGCCCTGACTTTACTGACATTGTTGATTTTCTTCACAGTTGCAGTGCAGATTTGAAATAAAATAAAGAAAACAAAACAAAAAAAAAAAAGCCAAGCTCTGTGCTCTGTAGTTAATACTGCCTCAACTTTGTTCTTTATTGGTGCTAGCAAGCCCTTCAGTTTAAGGGAAAATAAAACAAAAATAGCCAAATAAATAACTTAAGGGCACCTGGAGGAAAATGAAAGCTTTTTTTTTCCCTGTCTGGATCTAAACAGTTTCATTGTTACAGAGCTTTGAGTGTACAGCAGCCTCAGACAGCAAACACCACAACCAATCTGAGCAGCACCTCTAGGGCAGGGAGAGCCTTTGAAAAGCACAACAGTGCATTAAACTGGAGGTGTAATAAATATGCATTTAGTTATTTATTAGAACATAAATTATGCATTGGCACAAGAAGTCACCCTGTGATTTTCTGTGGGAGGTATTAGAGAAGTCAATCCCTACCTCGCTGAAGGGCGGCTTGGAGCCTTGCTCTTGCCTTGCTGCCACGATGTGGAAGTCATTAGCATGCAGGTGCACTCTCTGGGTTCCATGCAATAACTGTCTCCTTTCACTGTGTTTACAGATAATCCAGCAAGTTTGCAGGCCAAATGGCTCTCTGAATGTGAGCCCACAAAAGCAAAGCATGAGGCAGCACAGTGCTCAGAGAGATCCCAGCACAGCTAGCCAGAAGGTGAGTAGCAACAGTGGCATTAGCACTGAAAAATGGTTTGAAATTGATTGCAGCTGATCAGCACAATAATTAATTGTAGGCAATGTTGCAGTCTCTTGTTATTATTGCTTTTCCTTAAAGTCAAATCTCTTGGTCAGGCACTGGGACAGGCTGCCCAGGGTGGTGGTGGAGTCAGCATCCCTGGAGGTGTTCACGAAACATGTGGCTGTGGCACTCTGGGATAAGGTCTTGTGGCCATGGTGATGTTGGGCTGGAGGTCTTCAAGAACTGTGTGGACATGACCTAGTGGCCTTGGTGATGTTGGGCTGGAGGTCTTCAAGAACTGTGTGGACATGACCTAGTGGCCTTGATGATGTTGGGCTGGAGGTCTTCAAGAACTGTGTGGACATGACCTAGTGGCCTTGATGATGTTGGGCTGGAGGTCTTCAAGAACTGTGTGGACATGGCACTTTGGGACATGACCTAGTGGCCATGGTGATGTTGGGTTGATGGAGTTGATGATCTCAGTGGTCTTCTCCAACATTGATGGTTCTAAGATTTTTTCTTTTTAAGCAAGTGGTCCTTGATTAAGAGTGGTCAGCATTAAGCATCCAAGCTTCTGGTTTACTAAATACAATCATGGGACAGTTTTGGTTGGAAAAGATAATTATAATTAATTGTTATATAGAAAATACTATCATGTGAATTATTCTGCTTGGTAGGGAGCCAGACTTTGGGTGTGTGAATAAGCAAGTTCTTCACAGAGAGCTGCAGGCGCAGTGGGAATGTTCATGGCTCCACTTTGCAACTGAGCAGCAGAAGAAACACCCCAGGGAGAGGTGGCTCTGGCTGCTGCAGCTCTGTGGAGGTGACCTGTCCAGCACTGTAAGGGCTAGAAGAAGGGTCTGCAGCTTTGTTACTGGAAGGATCTGGGTTTGCATCTGGGACTAGCACACAGAGAGCATCTCAAGAAGAAATCTTAGGAGGGAACTGGGATTGTTCAGCCTGGAGAAAAGGAAGCTGAGGGGAGAACTCCTTGCTCTCTACAGCTCCCTGAAAGGAGGTTCCAGTGAGGTGGGGTTGGTCTCTTCTCCCTACTATCAGGTGATAGGATGAGAGGAAATGGCCTGAAATTGTGCTAGGGGGAGGGTTAGGTTGGAGCTTAGGAAAGACTTTGCTGCAAGAGTGGTCAGGGATTGGCACAGGCTGCCCAGGGAGGTGGTGGAGTCTCCATCCCTGGAGGTGTCCAAGAAACCTGTGGCCATGGCACTTGGGGACATGGGTTAGTGGCCATGGTGGTGTTGGGTTGATAGTTGGACTCAGTGGTATTGAAGGTCTTTTCCAACTGAAAGAGCTCTATGATTCTACTGAGCAGTTGTTAACATCCCTGTGCCAATCTCATCCTCACCATCCTGATGGGAAAGGAATGCACACCAAAGCATGCCTGAGCCTGATGCACAGCAGCTTGTTAAGCCATAGTTCTCCTGCACCTCTGTGGGCAGACAACCCCTCCCCTCCAGCAGATTGGGTTTTTTTTTTCACTTGAGTTTCTTGCTGATGCTGGGGATTTATCAAAATCTTCTGTGCAGCTACAACATGCAACAAATGTCAGTGTGTGGGCTGCAGGAACTGGAGCAGAATGGCTGCTAGGGAGAAGTTTAGCATTTGCTTGGTGAGTTTTCATGGATGATTTGGTAGGTAAAGGTTATCAGAAAAGTCAATACAAGTGTGCTCAGAAAACATAACATCAGTTAAACCTCTTGACAGGTGCATTACAGAGCAGCAGCAGATCATTCAGAGCTGACCAGCAAAATTCTGTTGCTCCTGAAGGGTAGAAATGCTTTGTCAGACTCCTGGGCTGCTTCGTGAACCTGCTGGCCTGCTAAGCTGGAAGCCATTGCTCAGCTCCCAGATGGCAGGGGCTGCATTTGGAAAGGAATCTGTGCCATGTGCCAGCTTGGCACTCTTGGAAAGCAAGTGAATGAACACTGTTTTAAAATAGCATTTCTATGCTTGTAAAAGATGCCAGCTTGAGACTAATAGAGACTCAAGTCCTTTGCTTACCTGTGGAATTGGCACAGTGTGGGCACTGACAGTGCTCATGATAGCCATGCAAGGGTTTCTAAGCTCTCTTCAACCAAGTAGCAAGTGATAGGACAAGGGAAAATGGCTTCAAGTTGCACCAAGGGGAGTTTAGATTGGATATTAGAAAGATTTTTCTTTACTGAAAGTGTTATCAGCCCTTGGAACAGGCTGCCCAGGGAGGTGATGGAGTCACCATCCTTGGAGGTGTTTAAAGTTGTGTAGATGTAGTGCTTAGGGATATGGTTTAGTCAAGGGCTTGTCAATGTTGGGTTAATGATTTGGCTTGATCTGAGAGGTCTTTTCCAGTCTAGACAATTCTGTGATTGGATGAAGCCAGAACAGGTACCTCAGAGTCCATTTCTCTTCTCCTCAGCATTGATACTGAAAGGTGTTAAGGCTCTGATCTCAGGAGGGAATGCTAGGTGCTCTCACAAGAGCAAAGATTCTGCACCTTTGCTCTGCTCNTGCTCCCATTTCAATCCCTTGGCAGGCCCAGTTGTTAGATGTTTTTAATACATATTCAGAAATCTTTCTGACCTGGTGAGGTTGCTGAGCAGGAACTCAGGACATCGAAAGGCCACAAGGTCTGCTCAGGAAGCAGAGAAATTGAGAGAAAGGCAAAGCAACCACTACCTCAAGCTATGAATCAATGTGGTCCTGTGAGGGCAGGGCTTTGAATCAATAAATTCTTGAAGAATATCCCTAAGTGACCCTATTGACTTCAGTTATATATGTACCAGCAGCTTGCTCAGTTGGGACTTTCTTTTATGAGCCGAAATAAATTCTGGGTTTAATTCTTCTATTTTTTTTTTTTTTAAAGTTTCTTTTAAAGGACTCTGGAATTGTGGTTTCTAGGCAGTTGGCAAACAGTGCCTAGAAAAATGTAAAATCTAGGCAGGGGAAGCAGGAGTTAGATTAGTGATAATTCCCCCACTTATCAGCCTGCACTTTTAAGGCTGAAGGACACAGTGAGGAGCAACTGAGGGAGCTGGGGATAGGTAGTGTGAGGAAGAGGAGGCTGAGGGCAGAGCTCACTGCTGTCTGCAGATACCTGAAGGGACATTGTGGAGAGGCTGCTGCTGGGCTCTGCTCACAGGGAATTGGAGACAGAACAAGAGCAAATGGCCTCAAGCTGAGCCTGGGGAGGTTTAGATTGGACATTAGGAGAAAGTTTTTCCTGGAGAGAGTGATCAGGGACTGGACTGAGCTGCCCAGGGAGGTGGTGGAGTCCCCCAGCCTGGCTGTGTTTCAGGGTGGTTTGGATGTGGTGCTTGGGGCTATGGTTTAAGGTGAATCTTGTAGAGTTGGGTTCTAGGTTGGACTTGGTGCTCCTGAGGGGCTGTGCCAGCCTGGCTGTGGCTGTGACTCTGAGTGGTTTGTTTAGGGCTATGCAAGAAGTACCTGGCAAAGCTAGGAAGCAGATTCTGGTTTTCCAGGTGTTGCTCTCTATGGTTTAATCCTCCAATGCATATGCTATAGAAATTCCAACCCTCCTATCTCCTTCTTTAAGCCTTCAGCTTCATTTATTAGGGGATGGAGAAATGTGTCTTCCTCCTGCCCTATGGTTGATTTAGAAGTCTGAGGATGCCAGGCTGGTGAAATGTGTAGTTTTGCATAAAAATCTTTGAATTTCAAAGAAAAGAAGTGATTTTTTTTTTCTTTTTTGGCCTTATTAATTGGGATAATTGTACCTGATAGAGTGTTTTTAAGCCAGCACATCAGCCAGCCCATTGCAGCTCATCTCATAGCATGGGAGTGCCAACAATAATCATAGAATCATAGAATGGTAAGGTTGGAAGGGACCTCAAAGCTCAGCCAGTT
>WBNM01042023.1:17272-31198 GCA_013399055.1 Ramphastos sulfuratus
GGGTTTGGAACTGGCTGAGCTTTGAGGTCCCTTCCAACCTTACCATTCTATGATTCTCTCCAAAAAGCAAGTTGCCATCCAGCTCCCACGGAAGTAAAAATCCTGGTTAGCTCCCCCAGGGTTCACTTTGCCAGGCAGAGGCTGGTAGGCTGGGAAGGTATTTTTCCTTTTGAAAATGGATGGTGGACAAGAAGCCAGCTGGGTTCTCAAGGTGCTCTCCTGGCTCTCAGCAGGCTGATGCTTAGGGCTGGTGAGACCCCTACCTTTCTCCCAGCTTCTGTAAGGTGAGCAAACCAGCCCCTGCTGCCTCCACAGAGCTCAGCTCCAGCTGTGTGCCCTGCTCACTCCAGACAAATGAGAGCCACACATGTTTCATTGCAGGCCTTCTGGCTTGCAGAGTACAAGGAATAGGGGGAGGGTGGGGAAGATAATTAGACTTCAGGGTGGTACCTCCCTCTAGCATCATAAATCTAAGCTCTTTAACACTGAGCACAATAGGATGTCAATAGAAGTGCTTGGAAAGAGGGACAATAACCAAACTTGCTTTCATAAGTTGTTTACCATAAATAAAGCCCTGAAAGTAATGCAGATGTAGTAAATGTGCACTGAATGCATCTGTGTAGTCCTCAGATCTCTTTCAGAGGTACCCAGAAGGAGTTTTCTACTGTATTTCCTCTTGCCATGTCTGTGGACCCTCTCTGTAAAAGCTCACACTACTTTTTTCCTGGATTTTTTTGTTGTCCTCCTTTCTCTTGGCTGAACTTTCTGCTAGAGTGCTGAAACTTGGCAGTGGAAAAACTTTAGACAATGAAGCTGACTTTGCCTCCCTTAGCCCTTTGCCAGTTTGAAAATGCAAAGTTCAGATTATTTACCAAGTGTACAGATCACATTTGCTGGGCTGCCACTTGACCCTGTTTGAACTGCAGTGTGGTGGAGTTTTCCTGTCAGTCAGCCAGGGGGGGCTTGGACTCAGTGCAGTGACTCACCCAGCCTGGCTGCGTTTTAGGGTGGGTTGGATGTGGTGCTTGGGGCTATGGTTTAAGGTGAGTCTTGTAGAGTAGGGTTCTAGGTTGGACTTGGTGCTCCTGAGGGGCTTTGCCAACCTGGATGTTTTTGTGATTCTGTGAAGCCTGCTGAGGGTGGCTCTCAGCATCTTCCCCAGCTGCAACATCTACACAGCTCTTACAATGACATCTTTGTAATCCAGACCCATCAGAGAGTACTTTCAACTGTTTATGTACAAGTCATGGAATCACAGAATCATCAAGGTTAGAAAAGAGATCTAAGATCATCAAGTCCCAACACCACCATGCCCACTAAACCATGTCTACATGTAATCTGAACACCTCCAGGGATCACAGAGTCATAGAATGGTAAGGTTGGAAGGGGACCTCAAGGATCATCCAGTTCCAACCCCCTGCCATAGGCAGGGACACCTCCCACTAGCACAGGTCACTCAAGGCCTCCTCCAACCTGGCCTTGAACACCTCCAGGGAGGGAGCAGCCACAACCTCCCTGGGCAACCTGTGCCAGTGTCTCACCACCCTCACTGCAAACAACTTCCTCCTAACATCCAGTTTCAATCTCCCCTCTGCCAGTTCAAACCCATTGCCCCTTGTCCTGTCATTGCAAGACCTTGTCAATAGTCCCTCCCCAGCCTTCCTGTAGCCCCCTTCAGATACTGGAAGGCTACTCTAAGGTCTCCTGGAAGCCTTCTCTTCTCCAGGCTGCAGAGCCCCAACTCTCTCAGCCTGTCCTCACAGCAGAGCTGCTGCAGCCCTCTCAGCATCTTGGTGGCCTCCTCTGGACTGGCTCCAACACTTCCATGTCCTTCCTGTGCTGGGGGCTCCAGAACTGCACACAGGACTAGATGAGCTAGATGATTGCAGGGCTAGCATATGAAATTCTTTGCTGGGGAAATCTCTTTGGGGGAAGGACAAATCTTGGCACCTGGCCTGGAAACTGCAAAATTCTTTAAGTGTTACATATTCATAAGGCCTTTTCCCTGGAGAAGTGTTGATCTGAGCACCACTTAATATATGGAAAATGAATAATTATAGTACATGGTAACTTTTGTCCCCACCTGTGCCTTCCCTATAAAGCTGTTCTAAAGGGGGGAAATTAGGAGGAAGTTGTTTGCAGTGAGGGTGGTGAGACACTGGCACAGGTTGCCCAGGGAGGTTGTGGCTGCTCCCTCCCTGGAGGTGTTCACGGCCAGGTTGGATGAGGCCTTGAGTGAGCTGTGCTTGTGGGAGGTGTCCCTGCCTATGGCAGGGGGTTGGAACTGGCTGAGCTTTGAGGTCCCTTCCAACCTTACCTCTCAATGATTCTATAAATGCTTTTTCCTTAGAGTTATGGGTAGGCTTTGCATTCTTAGCCTTTCATTGATGTCTGTGTAGTGCAACGGACAGCAGGAGTGTAGGAATTTTTCTCTTGAAATAAGTGAGTTGCATGTTCTCAGTCTCAGGCTCAAACACACTGATTTAGAAACTAAATCTATTACATTTGTATATCCTGACTGATCAGGATAAGAATTTCACCTTTTGTTGGCTTTCATCCAGGGAAAAATAGGGCTGGGAAATTGCTTGGGGAAAAAAAAAATGACATAAGAAGCAGAGAAAATGGGCTTAGTGGAGATGGTGGTGTACAACCTGGGAGGCAAATCATTGAGTCATGCTGTGCCAAAATTAGATTTTAAAATTGTTTCAGTCATCTTATGAAAGCCCACAACACTTTGTTCTGAGTATCCTGAAGCCCTTGTAACTTCAGCTCAGGAGAAGTTGGCTGTCCCCATCCTTGCTCCTCCAGACATTCCAGGATGTGAAGGAGTTGATATAATTTTGCCATATTTCATTTGAATAAATCAATCTCCTTTTTCCTTACCTGGTTCCTGAAGTTTAGCAGCAGCTAATTGAGAAGTGTTGCTAAATACATGGGAACTGTATAAAGAAGTTTCCTTTTTCTTGACCTGATTCCTGCATTCAGTAGCAGAGAGTTGAGAAGTGTTGCTAAATGCATGGGCACTATCTGAAGGAGTTTCCTTTTTCCTTACCTGGCTCCTGAAGTTTAGCAGCAGCTAATGGAGAAATGTTGCTAAATGCATGGGAACTGTATGAAGGAGTTTCCTTTTTCCTTACCTGGCTCCTGAAGTTTAGCAGCAGCTAATTGAGAAATGTTGCTAAATGCATGGGAAGTGCAGGAAGTAGTTTCCTTTTCCCTCACCTGATTCCTGAAGCTTAGCAGCAGCTAATTGAGCAGTGTTGCTAAATGCATGGGCACTATCTGAAGGAGTTTCCTTTTTCCTCACCTGGCTCCTGAATTTAGCAGCAGCTAATTGAGAAGTGTTGCTAAATGCATGGGAGCTGTATGCAAAAGTTCCTGTCTGTTCAGTGGAGCTGATTTCTCCATCTGGTGCTGCCAATTAACTTGCTGAATTTAACCTTTTAAAATGTCATTCTTTGCCCACTGTTAAGGATAACTATCTAGAGCATCTTCCCCTCTCTTAACTTCTTAAAAGCCACTGCCCCTTCCATGGCTGTAGGAAGTTCTCAGGATGATTGTGAAAAGGGGAAAAATAGTTTGCAAAAGCAGCTTCCCCCCTTGGAAGTGAGTGAGAATTTTGCCCCACTTGAAGTCATTGCTATGTAATAAACTTAGTGCTTCTAACTGCCTCAAAAACCCAAAGCAGAGGAAGGGGAATTGTTCAAATGCCACTTAAAAGGGTCTCTCATAGAATAATTTAGGCTGGAAAGGATCTTCAAGTCCATCAAATCCACCTGTTACCTAACTCTACCAGACCCACTGCTAAACCATGTCCCTAAGCACCAATCTACCCCTCCAGCTCTGGGGATGATGAGTCTGCCACTTCCCTGGGCAGCCTGTCCCAGGGCTTGACAATCCTTTCAGTGAAGAAATCTTTGCTAATGCTCAAAATTTATTTTGTCCTGGGCAGGTCTCTGCCACAACACCTTCCTCACCACCTCCAGAGACATGTCTTGGCTCCACTCATAGAACTGTGGATTTGTTTGGCTTGGAAAAGACCTCGGTGGTCATTGGAATGGGCTGCCTAGGGAGGTGGTGGAGTTGCTGTCCCTGGAGGTGTCCAAGACAAGCCTGGATGGGGCACTTAGTGCCATGGTCTGGTTGATTGGATAGGGCTGAGGGATAGGTTGGGCTGGGTGAGCTTGGGGGTCTCTTCCAACCTGCTTGATTCTATGATTCTAATCTCTGTCCATGGCATGGCAGCCCTGCTGGTGTCTTATTTTAATGAGTGTTATGAATTCCTTTCCAGTTTAGAAGGGGGAAAAAAAGCATCTCTCATGCTGCTATATCTGCAGACCCTGTATTTTGCACAGTTATTAATCTGCTATTATTTTAGGAGTGTGTAGTCCTTTCTTCTTCCCTGAGACACTTCACTCTCAGCTGTGATGACCATTAATATTTCAATCGGAGAACTATGAGAAATGATGAGCCTAAATGCTTTACAAATAGGCTTTTATTCCTCCTATTTGCCATAATGCAGACTGACATAGTTAGTAATGATTTTTAACTGCCTTCCAAGAGGGTGTCATGTATCAGGTTTGTCATGTGGATCAGTTGTTATGGGAATGGTAGCATATCAATTATCCCTTGGAAGGCTGCATTCGATCAATTACAGAACTAATCTGTCTTGTTCCTTTACTTGTTTGTTTCTCCAGTAGCTGTTCAAGTGTTGGTGTCACCAAGTGCAGTTAGGGCTTCATTTTTAGTTGCTTTCTGATTTACTTGCACAGATTATTTTGCAAACAGCAGTCTAGGAAGTCTTGGAAAGGTTTGGTTTATGGAAATTGGATCATTGCACTCAATCCCTAAGTAAATTCTTTCTGCTTTTTAATAATTTGTTTATATGATGTTGTTTTGTCTAGAAGCCCAAGTTTGGCTGGTACAGAGCTGTTCTCTGGCACAGGAAAGCACATCTGAACTGAGGGTGTTTGCTGAGGGAAAGATCAGGCTGGAGAGGAGAAGACATCGAGGTGAGCTTATTGTGGCCTTGCAGTATCTGAAGGGGGCTACAAAAAAGCTGGGGAGGGACTCCTTAGGCTGCCAGGTAGGGATAGGACCGGGGGGAATGGAACAAAGTTAGAAATGGGGAGATTCAGCCTGGATGTGAGGAAGAAGTTGTTCAGCATGAGGGTGGTGAGAGCCTGGCAGGGGTTGCCCAGGGAGGTGGTGGAAGCCTCATCCCTGGAGGTGTTTAAAGCCAGGCTGGATGAGGCTGTGGCCAGCCTGATCTAGTGTGAGGTGTCCCTGGGCATGGTAGTGGGGTTGGGACTGGCTGCTCCTTGTGGTCCCTTCCCACCCTGACTGATTCTGATATTCTGTGTGTCTCCAGCTGTAACTGAGATCTCTAACTCATCAGGGGCAGATTGCTCTTCTGCTCCTATTGCCCACTTATTTTTGCTGCACAGTGTCCTAACTTGAAGGAAGAACAGAGACAGGTTCTGGTTTTAAACCCATAGTTTGGTTCATACTTTGCTATGAAGTCCTCCTCCATCCAACTCTTCTATGCTCAAATTACAGCCAGCAGCTGAGTCTGGATCACAGAATCATAGAANATGGTTGCTGTCTGATCCACCCAGGCTTGGCTATGTTAGCAGTAAATGTTCTCCACAATTCCTCATCCTTTACCTACACTACTCTTAAACAAAGACAGGTCTGAATCTTTCTGAAAGCAATTTATTTTTTGCACTCCATTTGGGGCCATTTTGGCCATCCAATAACTCAGTGGGGGCAAAAAGTAGCAGGACTTTTTAAAGCACTACCCAAAATATGAACACTTATCCCTATCCTCTTCAAACAGATCAATGATTTAAGTCTCTTGTGACTCAGAACATAGGAACAGAGCTGAAACTTTCAGTACATCTTTTTCAACACTTTGGTGGCATCCTGGTCTTGGGGATATGATGCTGATTTCTCAGTGCCTGTTGCAGCTTTTCTGCTTCTAGGCTGTTTTGTCCCAAGGGGAGGGGTCAAAAAAAAAAAAAGAAAAAAAAAAGGAGTGAAAGAAGATGTTCTTGGTGTAAAGACTTTGTTCATAACAACATCTGAACAGATTCTGTGTGTTTAAATTGTTCAGAGAGCACTGGTCTTGGTTGTTATTCTAAATAGGTTAATTACCCTTAAAATATTCCTAGCCTAGCCTTTGTCTGGTGTTATGTTTTAGTGAATTAACTCCAGATTTTATTAGTGCCCTGGGACACAGCAGAACATTGTAGCAAATACTGCAGAGAATTAAATGTTCAGGGCTTTAATCTGCATTATGGTAACATCAGAATCTTTTCCATTTGTGCTTTTTAGTATTAATTCAGTTTCCCCGTGCGCAGTTTATGCTTCAAATCTTTCCATTTCTCTTTCCAGTCCCTCTGCATGCTGCTTGCACTGGTTCTTCCAGGACATGTTGGCTATTCCCTTGCTAACACATTGTTTAATCCTTGACTAGTCTTGCTGCACTAAAGCTGGGAGAGTTTAGAGGCACGAATCTGAATGCTGATGTAATCCCCAGACGCTTCCATTTATGTTAGGAGTGTGCACATTGCTAATGTTGGCTCTTCCTATCTGAGCTGGGGCAGCTTGCACATGGTACTCATTCAACTTCACAAACAGGCTTTAACAGACTGGAAAATCATGGGACATGCTATTTGTGACTGGTTTTTGGGGGTGTCACAGTGCTGAAGCTGGGCTGACTGTGGGAGGTATGGGCCAGTAGTTGAAGTTTTGAGGTGGAGAGATCTGTGGGGTTTGTTTGGCCACAGATGTCTGGTACATCCTTAGTGGAAGGAGATCTGTGAAGCTGAATTAAAAGTATTTTCATCTGTCTCCTAAAAAAAAAATGCTCCAGTGGTAAAATATCCAGAAGGGGTAGGTGTGTGAGTGTGGCAGCTTGGAACAGTACCTGAAGGGAGCCTACGAGAAGGCTGCAGAGGGACTGTTTGCAATGCACTGCAGTGATAGGACAAGAGGCAATGGTTTGAAATGAGAGCAGAGCAGATTTAGCTTGGATGTTAAGAATGAGTTATTTAGCAGGAACACTGCAACAGGTTGCCCAGGGTTAGGTAGTTGAGGTCCCACTCCTGGACATATTCAAGGCCAGGCTGGACAAGGCTCTGAGCAACCTAATCTAGTGGAGGGTGTCCCTGCTGACTGCAGAGGGGCTGGACTGGATGACCTTTGGAGATCCCTTCCAACCCAAACCATTCTATGATTCTCTGATCCTTCCTGCAAGTTATTTGGTGGCACTTAGGAAAAAAAAAAAAAAAGAAAATTAAAATCAGCAAGTTGCAGTCAATAATGTAGATATGGCAGTGCCTTGCTTGTCCTGTCTGAACTCCCAGTAGACTTTGACTCTTACTTTTTCTCTGCTGCCTCATTGACTTTTCAGTCCCAGTTGCATCTAGCAAATGTTTGATGCTGAAGCTGCAGAAGGTAATCTCTTTCTGAAAAGGTTTACATGCCTCTATTATTTCTAAATATTAGAATTATGTTTTTTTCCTGCAGTTTGTGACAACAAGCTGCCATATCAAACATGATCAAAGCCCATCCTGACTTTTTGCTGCCTTATTTTCTTAATTGCTGTGATTGTTACGTGGAGATGGATGTTGGAGTTAGATCGATCCCTGAGCTTAAGCAATTAACTGGGAGCTAGGTTCTTCCTTCTAAATGGAATATCTCAGGCCACCAAGATAGCTCAAAGTTGTTCAAAAAGTCATTGATTTATTCATCCAAACAATAACTTCACTCTGGAGTAATTTCTGCTGGCTGTCTTCTCTTTAATGACTTATTAGACAGAGCATAATGTACTTGCTTTAACAACACTCTGAAGGCCAGATGCATTCTCCTGTCCCCTTGCAAAAAACAATGCATTTACTCTTGAATAGAGATTCTCCACTTGGGAGGGCATGCTCCTGATGCCACCCTTCCTTTGAGGGTCAATGACTGCCTGCAGGTTTTCTGAGGGAATGCATCTGGCCATCAGAGTGCTCTTAAACCAAGTACATTCTGCTTTGTCTAATAAGTTTCAGTAAAGATTATGAAGAAGAAAAAAAAAAGAAAAGCATTTTAGAGGCTGATGCTAGGCACAGAGAGGTAGCTGAATGCCCATCCCCAGAGGTGTTTGGAAGATGGAGAGATGTAGTGCTGAGGGAATGTGGCTTGGCTTGGGAGAGTTGGAGGACGCTTGGACTTTTCCAACCAAATGATTCTGTGAGTCTGTAGTCAATGAAAGATCAGAGCAATGATTTCTACATCCACTTTCACTGTCTGTGTCAAGCCCAAACTTGGTTTTGCTTGAACAGATGCTGATACCTATAGATAGCAACAACTGAGCTAGCCAGTGGCTGTGTCTGCCTGGATCACATCAAATGTTTGTTCTTCCAGCAGAGGCCTTGGGCCATTCCCTCACCCAGCATTCAGCTGCACTGCAGCAGTACTGGCAGCTGGGCAGGTGTCTCTCCCTAAACATCCTTACCCAGGCCTGGGTGCAGCCTGCTACACAGACCAGGTGTCAGATTTGTTTCTTTAGCCATATTCAGTGTGGGACTGATCAAGCAGAAGCTGTTTGGATCTCAAGGCTGAGTCATTTGGGGTTCTGGTCGTGACCAAAATGACTCCCATTCTCTCCAAAATTACAGGGACACCTCCCACTAGACAAGTCACTAAAGGCCTCATCCAACCTGGCCCTGAACACATCCAGGGAGGTTGTGGAGCACAGAAGCACAGAATGTGATCAAAGATTCTGTGCTTCTGTGCTCCACAACCTTCCTGGGCAACCTGTGCCAGTGTCTCACCACCTTCACTGCAAACAACTTCCTCCTAACATCCACTTTCAATCTCCCCTCTGCCAGTTTAAGCCCTGTCTATTGTCAATAGTCCCTCCCCAGCCTTCCTGTAGCCCCCTTCAGATACTGGCAGGCTACTTTAAGGTCTCCTGGAAGCCTTCTCTTCTCCAGGCTGCAGAGCCCCAACTCTCTCAGCCTGTCCTCACAGCAGAACTGCTGCAGCCCTCTCAGCATCTTGGTGGCCTCCTCTGGACCCACTCCAACAGTTCCATGTCCTTCCTGTGCTGGGGGCTCCAGAACTGCACACAGGACTCCAGGTGGGGTCTGACAAGAGCAGATGACTCAGTATATTGATTATTTGCTACTTTCTATGCCCAACTATGTTTTTTTCCCTCTTTCCCTTCTCTCCCACCCTCTTTTGGAGACAATTTCAGTTGTCTCCAACTGCTTTTTGTAACTTGTGCACGTGAAACCCTGCCCTTAATTTCAAGTGCTCAGTTTTGTTTTGGCTTTAGAGTGTTAAGATTAAATCTGAGTCTAAGGTTCAACTTCCAACCCGACCTTTTTATCCTTCCTTGATTAGTTTAGTTTATGTTCTTGCTTAACAGCAGGAGATTAATTCAGGTGTCTGCTCCTGCTCAAGCAAAGGTTCAGTTCAGCTCTGGCTTTGTTCTTCATTCCTCACTCCCTTGAGTCTGCATTTATATTCCAAAGCTGGTTTAGGTAGAGAATTCTGTGAAGCTTTTCTATCAGTCCAAGGGTAAATGAGCCTATAAAGAAATCTTTCAGCAGATATAGGAAGTTCTGTTATTGGGTTTGACTCCAGACAAATAACAGTGGTATTTTTTTCCCCTCCATGTGCATTTAATAATGCTTTAGCAATGATAATTTTTACTGTTTAAGTACAAAGCTTTAAGGAGTTTGAAGAGACTTTAGTTTTACTGGTTCTAATAAAACAGAAGTGAGGAGTTTTGCCCTTGCAACATAACATACAAAGACTCCCAGCAAATCCTGATTGTTGTTACTTGAGGAGAGGATTTCATATATTCAGCTCTTGGACTGCCTCAGTGTGTCCCTGCACACTTGTTTGATGTATGGTTTGTGTATGATTGCTGTTTAGTTTCAGAAGCACTCACGGAGAAGCAGGTACTCAGGATGGGGAGGAGGTTTTAGCACAGGTTTCTTAACCATGTGAAGTCTCCTGGTTTCTACTGGGAGGTTGAGACAGCTGCATTTGTTTAACATGGAGAAGAGAAAGCTAGGAGAGGATCCTCACCTGCCTAAAGGGAATCAGAGCACAGAGCCAGCATCCTTCCCTGCAACAAAAGGATGAGAGACAACAATCACAAGCTGCAGCAGGGGAAATTTCCAAGTAGTTACAGGAAGAAAAAAAGTAAATTACCATTTGTGTGCTCAACTTAGTCAGGGTTGGAAGGGACCACAAGGAGCAGGGTTGGAAGGGGCCACACCTCACTGTGGATCAGGCTGTCCACAGCCTCATCCAGCTTGGCCTTAAACACCTCCAGGGATGAGGCTTCCACCACCTCTGGGCAACCCCTTCCAGGGGCTCACCACCCTCATGCTGAGCAACTTGTTCCTAACATCCAGGCTGAATCTCCCCATTTCTAGCTTTGTTCCATTTCCCACAGTCCTATCACTACCTGACAGCCTAAAAAGTCCCTCCCCAGCTTTCTTGAAGGCCACTTAAGATACTTGCCCTGAAGATTTTGGGATCGGCATCCTTGGAGATGCTTGACTGGATATTGTCCTGAGAAACCTGCTCTGCTAAGAGTGTTTGTCCTGTGGTTGGGACTAGATGTTGTTGGCACTGCTGTTGGAACTGGTGGTGCCTTCCAACCCAGTTTGTTGTATGAATTTGTAAAGCAGAGCAAGTAGGACAGAAACCTTACTCCCACCTTACAGGAGTGGAGTCTTCCACCACACAGTAAGATTAGGAAAGCTCTGAGCTCTGGTTCCTTAAAGAACTGGCAGGGGTTCCAGCACAGGGCATCTGCTCCCTGCTACTGGAGGGAAGCTTCTCTTTCAAAGAGATGTTACAAAGGCATGAGAGTCAGTCCCAGCTACAGAGTGAGACACCTGAACTTAGAGCTGAGTGGAACCTGGGTTTACTCATTGGAGTTAGGTGTCTGACCACCTCTTACAGCCAGTTGACTCATTTGCCTAAAACTAGACATCCATCTCCATCAAATTCAGGATCCAAGTTTGCAGATGAAAACTCTGAGTCCTTCTCTGGAACTGGAAGTTAATGGAAAAAACAAACAAACAGAACAAGGGGACACAGCCTCAAGCTGTGCCAGGGCAGGTTCAGGCTGGAGGTTAGGAAGAACTTCAGAGCAAGAGTGATTGGCATTGGACTGGGCTGCCCAGGGAGGTGGTGGAGTGCCCATCCCTGGAGGTGATTAAGAGGAGGCTGCATGAGGCACTTAGTGCCATGGGTTAGTTAATGAGAAGGGTTAAGGTGAGAGGTTGGACTCAGTGATTTCAGAGGTCTTTTCCAACCTGCTTAATTCTGTGATCTGAAAACTGTTGCTGATGTCTAAGTTCTGCTCCAGAGGGGTACCCATGGAGCCTGTGTCCCATCTTTCAGTCTAATTTTGATGTAATATTAATACAAACTGATTCCAGAACAAGTAGTTACTGTGACTATTTGCTGTCTATGTGTCTAGGAAAGGTTTTCTTTGTTCAGTAGGGGGTAAGGCTCCATGCACAGGCATATTCCTGAGAAGATTGCTGAAGAGCACTCTGTCTTGCACATGCTTTGCATTTAGCCCTTAGTCTGCATTAGTTCCATATGCTGATGGGGTTTGCAACAGGAGGAGGGAGTTGCTGCACACCCACCTCCCTGGATGTCTTTCAGATTGCTCCTGTTCAGATGAGTTTGCATCTTTACTCCAGACACCTGGGATCCAATCCAGACTTAGTGGTGTTTTCCATTCCCATCCAAAATCTAAGCAAACATTTTCCTCCTTCAATCACCAGATGAATTTCTTGGCATTCCCCACACTCAGCATGCTACAGATGAACTGTGCTTCTTGGAAAGGAACTGTGTCTGGAGCTGTAAGAACATTTGTCCAAAAGCCTTTCTCTTTTATTTTTTTTCCTTACAAGTCTAGAAGTTTAGCCAAGAAACAGTAGTGAGCTTTAGTGGGAGATGTGTCCAGAGAAGGGCCATGAGGATGCTCAGAGGGCTGGAGCTGCTCTGCTGTGAGGAGAGACTGAGGCAGTTGGGGCTGTGCAGTCTGGAGAGGAGAAGGCTCCCAGGTGACCTTAGTGNAGGTTGTATGATTCTCGAACATGATTAGTTAAAAACTTACAATGTCTATCAACACACCCAGAGGCCCTTTCTCCTTCCTTTCAAGCAAGCACATGAAAGGGTAGCAGACAAAGCTCCTCTTAACTCCTTGGAGGATGCTTCAGGGGTAGTTTGGGTTGGATTTTGTGCAGCATCCCACCAAGGTGATTTCTATGGTAACCTCTATTTGCATTCTTTCAAATGATGGTAAATTCTGACACATTCCATTAAATATTGATAGCACTGTTTCATCTGCTGGCAACCCACATGGGAATATTTAATTTTATCTACTGTCTGAACCTATTCTCTTGTGGTATCAAAGCAGCAAGCTTTTTTTTTTTTTTTTACAGCTAAAATGTTAATTAGATTTTTATAACCACTTTTGATCGTTCTGCTCTTCGGCTTGGTTGCTCCAAACATGTTTATTTAGAATTCCAGAGTGCTGCCATTTAATATTCCACACCTTCTCACTTGGAGATTAGCTTAATAGCAAACCTCACAGATGTACTTAAAGGCTTCTGAAACACCTACGGAATCCTAATGCCCCAAGGTGGCTTTGGCTAATAGGCCAAGTGATTTGTGAGATCACTTTTGAAGGAGCAGAGACAAGCCCCAAAGAGCAAATGTCATAATTAGTTTCAGAATTGCTTTGGTTCCTGAAATGTAAAAACAGGACTGAGGCTGTTTACATAAAGGATTGTTTAATTTTTTGTTGGCGAGGTGGAGGTAAAGGAAGCTAAGAAAAATGGGGAGTGGGTAGCCAAACAAACAAACAAATCCCTTGGGGAAATATCCTTGCAGCACTCCAAGGATTATCACAGCATTACAGGATGGTGGCAGTTGGGAAGGACCCCTGGGGATCCTCTAGTGCAGCTCCCACCCCTGCCAGAGCAGGATCACCCAGAGTAAATCACACAGAGCGTGTCCAGGTGGAAGTTTACAAGAGGTTGGAAGAGAGGAGATGCAGGGCTGGGGTCTGTGCTGAGGATCAGCCTGTGCTCCTGGGGTGGGGGCTGGGACCAATTACCCTGGCATTTTCCTGAGTGAGAATTGATTCTTTAGCAACAACAGAGCAGAGGCAGCCCAAGAAGCAGTTGTCTTGCAAATGCTTTGAAGGGTCAGAGCCTCCGTTGAGATGAGACTCTCTGTTGAGACAAAGAAGGAAGGAAAGTGAAGAAATGGAGAGAAGGAACAGTAGGAGGTAGGAAAAGATCTTCTTAAAGCAGAACTGCTGCCAACAGGACAGACATTTTTGCCTTTAGCAAGAGGTGTGTGCTGGAGGCAGCCATTCTTCCCTGCCCCTCACTCGTCCCAAAAGTAGAATCAAATGTTTGTACAGCTTTGCTCCAGCTGAGGGGCTGAAAGCCTCATGTAGGGAAGATAATGAATTTCTTTGCTTTGCTTTCTCTCTCCCTTAACCCCCAATTGATTAGAGCTTGTACATAGAAGGCAGAATTAACAGCTCTGCTGCCCAGCAGCAGCTCCTGTAACTAACGAGGTGGGGAAGGGCTGTGTGACACCAATTTACTGTCTGTACAGATCCCACCAACGAGGGAGATGTTAGTTCTTAGGAGGATGGACACCCTGAGCTACAAAGGGAATTTCATGTATGCCTCTGAAGAGTTGTCAGGCTGAATTACAGTCTGTAAGCACTCCAGGGACCAGGTATTCACCTGGAGGTGTTTTATTGGCTCTTTAAGTCACTCATTACCTACAGGCACTTTTCATTGCCAGCAAAATATGGAAATCTTTCCAGGTTGCCTTTCTACCATCTCCTAGAAACTGCAGCCTCTCCTCTCC
>WBNM01042024.1:0-78295 GCA_013399055.1 Ramphastos sulfuratus
GGTCACCCCTCAGCCTTCTTTAAGCTAGACAAACCCAAGGTCTTTAGCCACTCCTTGCAGGACATGTTTTATGACATTTTCACTCACTTCTTGTTCTTTCCCAGGATGCATTCCAGGACTTTTAGATCCCTTTTAAATTGCAGGGCCCAGAACCACAGACAGTTCAGTGAGCACTGCAGAAAAATCAGCAGTCTTTCTAAGATAAGAGACAAATTCAGAAGCATTTCTTGATATTCACAGGGAGAGACCAAGGGCACAGCTTAGCCTAGGCACTTCTTAATATACACATTAAGTGAGGGTAATTCCCTTCTAGAAGTTTTCCAATATGTTTAAAAAAAAAAAAAAAAAAAAAAATCAGTAGGAATCAAAGACATTGTTAAATGAAGTAACTTGGGATAACACAGCCACTAAAAGTTAGTACAAAAAATGAAAATAAATAAACTTAAGTCAAGGACACAAGGAATTAATGCTCTGATCTGTGAATGACAAATATGAACAGAGATAAGGTGCAAAATTGCACTCTTCTTACATATGTAATACATGTGTTCCCTAAAAAGAAGGCTGTCCAAGAACAGCAAAGTCATGCTGCAGTGAAAGACAAAACAGGGCAGAAGCTAAGGAGTTAAAGTTGTTTTCTGTAATATTCTGAACATGAAATGTGTATTTGTCAAAATGTAATTACAAAGACCTCTTTATATTACATGTTATAATGAGTGCCATAATGGAAGTTCAAACATCACAGGGGAAATAGTTACCTATGACAGGCAGAATCATTTTTCATTGCATTATAACTGAAAGATGTAAACAACTGAAGTATTTGCAGGATCCTCACTATTCTAAGAAGTTACTACAGAGTTACACAGAGCTCATGTAAGGCAAGCTTGTATCAACAAAACTTTGGGTTGGCTAATAAGATTCTCTAACCAAAACGTTCTGGAAATCTCAGCTTTGGAATTTCCCCTTCCTCCATCCCACAAGTTTTTGAAGTCCAGATCTAGGTCCCACTAAAGTCAAGGTCTCTCAGCCACCTGCTTTCTCTGACAGCATAAGGGAGAGCAGCCAAGTGACAAAAGTTTTCTCATGACATTTTTTACACTGGTATAAATTAAAAAAAAAAAAAAATTAAATATGAGATGCCAAGAGACTTCCAGTCCATCTGCCAGATCAAAGACTGGAACGAGTTTAAATGAAGACCTAAACTTTTGGAAGCTGATTTGAGCAGAAGTATTACTCTTCTGAATCTTCCTGCCACCATTCAAGCCTCAGTAAAACTCACAAAGCTTTCCTGAAGGTCAAGAACACTCATCTAGCATTTCTGAGTTATAAAAGTGACAAAGAAACACAAGTTAAATTTTTTAAGATGCTTTTTGCACTCAGAAAGAAAAAAAAAACAAACAAAAATTGAACAGATTTCTTTTTGAAGGCCAGACTTATTTCTCAATGGCTCACACCTCTTCAGCATTTGATGGACATTAAACATGGCAGCTCTTGTCAAGCTGATTGGAGTGGCTACAAACCTTTCAAACTGTTTGCATTGACTCAGGACTGAATCGATGCAATTGTTCCATATCTTTTTAGAACAAAGGGTCCATTACTGCAAACAGTCATAAAAAGGATCCAGCTGGACGAGCCAATGAGTTTTGTCTGAGCTTGGACACCTCAGGTGGCAGAAAGGTACAGAAGGTCATCATTTGTGGTTAATACAAGAGATGGCATAGTAGCCTTCCAGTATCTGAAGGAGGCTACAGGAAGGCTGGGGAGGGAATATTGACAAGGTCTTGCAATGGGTTTAAACTGGCAGAGGGGACATCTAGACTAGATGTCAAGAGGAAGTGCTTGACAGTGAGCGTGGTCCAACACTGGAACAGGTTGCCCAGGGAGGTTGTGGCTGCTCCCTCCCTGGAGGTGTTCAAGGGCAGGTTGGATGAGGCCTTGAGTGACCTGTATTAGTGGGAGGTGTCCCTGCCTATGGCAGGGGGTTGGAACTGGATGATCCTTGAGGTCCCTTCCAACCTTACCATTCTATGATTCTATGGCTGGAGCACATAGAACTGGTAAACTTGATTCTCTCATGTAGTAGAAATAAACCACTAAAAGTAACAGCTTAGAGTTTCTGTCATTATGCTGGCTTCTATCCAGAAGAGGAAATAGCAGTACCAACACTTCTGTGACTAGGTTACTTTATTTCTAAGCAAAAAGAAATCCTTCCCTCTAATCCAAAGGGCTGCATTAGTGGAGGGGTCATACAAAAAGGGCTTCTATTGAGTTCAGACAGGCTCTTAGCTTAACAGAACTGAAACTTCTCTTTATATCTCTTCAGCAGTAATAGGTCTCTCCAAATGGTAAAGAAGAAGGGGGGAAAGTAGAGATCTTGCCTATAGTTACAATTACTGGGGGGCAGGTATGCTACAGTAGTAAACACAAGGCCAAGGACAGAAGGTATCAATTCAGCAAGCAAGAAGTTTTCATGCACACAGAAGAGAAAAGCTGGATTTTCTTTCAAACTGTATGTGTGCAAATTCATTGTCTCTGAGGTATTCATAACAGTTCAGAAGTGAAATGCAGTTTATGAGCATGAAGCATTCTCATGGCTGATTTAAGCTATTGTAAATTGCACTGCATTTACCCCTTATAAATACTACTTTAAAACAATTATGACCTATAAAGTAAATGCTTTTACTTGAAATGTTACTTTTTATAGCAGGCACTATACCTTTATCATTCGCCTCAAAAGTTTTAGAAACAGATTATAAGAAAGGCAGAACTGAAATATTTTGCCCATGAAAAAAAAATTCAAGTATATGTCTCTGTCTAGATTATTACCCATTCTTGATAGAGGTGCAAGAACTTTTGCATACAGATGGAAACACACACACACAGGTCAACAGGGACCAGACACAGAAGCAGACACCCAGAAGCAGCAGGAGGCAAGATATGCAAGTTTTATAGCATTTGTTGCCTAGTTTTCATATGAAAAAATAATTTCAAAGACTTTGGGTTTGAAACTACAACTCCACTCAAAACATAGTTATGCTGAAAGACAGCTTTGAAATGGATTACTTGAAATTACTCTTAGCACTAAAAAGGAAGATAGGTTGGTGCAACTAAGCTGGAGAAAAATAGGCTTTTCTAAGCAAACTCTGCAGTGATCATGCAATACAATAAAGCAGCAGATTTGGTTTGGGGAACTTAAATATAAGAGTTATAATTATGGAACTGCATCAGGGATGAATACTGTGAATGCAATGGTATTGCATTTTTAAACTCCTGTATAATTCCTGGGTGTACTTTGGTAGTTTTTCTGGCTACTCACCTATCTTATAAACTAGCAGGAGGCTTGATAGAATTGAGGGGAAGGTGGTGGTGGAAAAGGTTTCCTTCTTCTTAGATTCATATATAGAATCATAGAATGGTAAGGTTGGAAGGGACCTCAAGGATCATCCAGTTCCAACCCCCTGCCATAGGCAGGGACACCTCCCACTAGCACAGGTCACTCAAGGTCTCGTCCAGCCTGGCCTTGAACACCTCCAGAGAGGGAGCAGCCACAACCTCCCTGGGCAACCTGTGCCAGTGTCTCAACACCCTCACTGTAAAGAATTTCCTCCTGACATCTAGTCTAAATCTTCCCTCTGACAGTTTAAATCCATTGCCCCTTGTCCTGTCATTTCAAGACCTTGTCAATAGTCCCTCCCCAGCCTTCCTGTAGGCCCCCTTCAGATACTGGAAGGCTACCATAAGGTCTCCTGGAAGCCTTCTCTTCTCCAGGCTGCAGAGCCCCAACTCTCTCAGTCTGTCCTCATAAGAGAGCTGCTCCAGCCCTCTGATACACACTCAACTACTCTTGCTAGTGTTGTTCTGAACAACTTGCTCACTAATTTATGAGGTGTGTTCTATAAACCTTTTGTAAATGTCTTGTGTCTCTTCCTGGGAAAAAAAAAAAAAAACCTAAAAATTGAAGAACTGTTGCAGAAATTATGTTCAGACCCAAAAATGACACACCACTTTAATAATTGTGCATGTTTCCCCTCATTCTCTCTCACTAAAGGCATCTCAGACTGCCCACAGGAACAAATAGTGAAAAAGAATGCATGTGCATCACTTCTTCACTAAGCCAAATTAAATATCCCTTCCTGAAGAGTATTTTGAACCTCTGGCTTTCATTGCTGGAAAGGCTAAAAGGTTTGTCCTCCTTGTAGCCTCCTTCTTAGGAAGGAGGAGACACTGGTAGTACACTGGTATAATCTACCCTCTCATAAAGGCTTGGCCTCCTTCTAGTCCCCTTCTTAGGAAGGAGGAGACACTGGTAGTACACTGGTATAATCTATCCTCTCATAAAAGGCTTGTCCTCCTTCTCTTCCCCTTCTTAGGAAGGAGGAGACACTGGTAGTACACTGGTATAATCTATCCTCTCATAAAAGGCTTGTCCTCCTTCTCTTCCCCTTCTTAGGAAGGAGGAGACACTGGTAGTACACTGGTATAATCCACCCTCTCACCAAGGATTAGGTCTGATTTTTCCCTCTTGCACAGCAGCAAGGCAGAGAGAACAGAATCCAAAGACCCTACTGGTGTTACCTTTCTTGCTTTCCATGCCCCTTTCAGCAACAGATAGGCTTCTCAGCTGGGCTACTGCCCTTTGTCTCTCTATTTTCCTTTCTTATCCCCCCAAAAAAAGCAGCTGAAATTTAAGTACAAGGAGGGAAAAATGGACTGTTGGTAAAAGTGGAAAGGAAATAACAGTGTCTTTCTTACATAATTATACCAATTCTAATGGATTAAAGCAGGTGCCACTGCAATACAACACTCATTCCATCTAAAGTATTATCAGTGCCTTTCAAAGGGGGGGAAAAAAAAAGCCCAGCAAAGAGAGAGAGAAAATACACGTTTTCAATTCCTGGGCATTTAGCCCAACCAGTCCTTAGTGTTATTGTAATGTGAGTAATAAATAATTATTCCCTCTCCACTGACTAAGAAAATGATTGTTCTGAATTTAACAGTCAGGGGAAAAAAAAAAAAAAAAAAAGAAAAATTACTTTCCATATTTCCCAGAAAATCTCCTTGAGCCTGTCAAGTGCTGCAGCCACAAGATCTCTTTACTTAAAGGAAAAAAAAAAAAGGTAAGTGACTTTCCCAGTCCTACAGATCTAGGGTATGCTACAGAAGGAAGCCACAGGGCTAGTATCTGGAAGAAATTGTTTTTAGGTGCTCTCTGCCTGGACTAGCAAGCATACAAAGGGACTTCTGATACCTGGAGCAGAGATACCTCATAGCAGAAGACCAGAATCTCTCTTGTAGTGCTCCATGACTGGGAATTTAAAAAACATAGGAGTCAGAGCACTCCATTACACATGAAGTAACACTACATGGCTGAGGTTCTTCACTGTAAGAGGAAAGGCAACCCAAACCTTCTTCCCTGTATAAACTACAGTCTGAAGTCAACAGTTAACTCAGATTTAAAAGTACTGTGGGTAGGGTAGCAGCTGGGAGCCAACATGAGGGAGTGGGTAAACGAGCCAGAAGATAATGTTGAGAAGCAGCTATTAGTCTGGAAGCAGGGTTAAAATACCCTTAAATAACACCTTTCAAAAGGCACTTAGTATTTTGAAACTCAAAGTGAAGTTGAAAAGAATTTAAATGCAGAAGTCATTATGTGCTAAATCTGATGCTTGCTTTTTTTTTTTTTTTCCCTGAAGTGCATTTTGGGTCCACCACCTCAGTGGAAAATAAGAGACTAACAATACTGCCAATATGACATATCCCACAGAGACAGAAAAGAACATGCTGGGAACAGCTTGTCTCAGCACATCATGTACAGTAGAGAAGGTCATGTTGTACACCATGTCCTCAGTTTTGGTCACATCCCCAGTAACCAGCACACTCCACAGGCTCTGTGCTTCTCTTCAACATTCACTGTCCCTTACCTATTTCAACCTGGTGCCTGCAATGCAAGCAATGACTGGCTCACTGAAATAGAATGGTAAGGTTGGAAGGGACCTCAAGGATCATCTAGTTCCAACCCCCTGCCACAGGCAGGGACACCTCCCACTGTCAAGCTCAGCATAGCAGAAAGGAACAGAACCCTCCCAACTGGCTCTCTCTCACGTGTGCCAGCTGCATGAAGTATCCCAGTGAGCACCATCTCCAAACCTGACATGCAGCAGGACATGCTCCACCACAACCCTGACACGTTTGTTCTACCTTTCTTAAGCCAGAGGTGAGGAACACAAAATTGTATACACAGTATTTTGAGAAACAGCTTAATGGAAGTTATCAAGGGATGTGAATCCAACTTTATAAACAGATGCATGTACCAATTTGTGTTTAAGTCCAATTCCCAGAATGACATTATCTATGGAGTGTTAATTCTTTATTATTCAAAAGATTGCTAACTGTTCATATGTGCACAAATGTGTTCATGCTTCATTCATTCCAAGTCAATAATAATGGATTCTTACTATTGATTATACATGAGCCTTTTTGTCCCATCATAATGAAATTTTAATGTTGATGGTCCCCAAACTATTATTTCAACCTAATAACAGTGAGACTTGACAATTACCTCGCTCTGAAAATTGCAGATAGAACTAATAAGGTCATCCTTAATAACTTTTTGTTTACCTGACATTTGGTAATTTTATAGTTATTAGGTATTATTTTAAAGTCAGAGGAGTGTTTTACAAAGAAATGTTGTCTCCCCATGGAATAAAATATGATTCTGCCAGGAGGAAGCCTTTCCCTTGCCTGCTCCCTGACCCCCAGTGCAGCATTTGCTGCCATTACCTTAGCCGCTCAGATAAAGGAGAGAGGAATGCAGCTCCATGGCTGCAGCTCAAAAACATAATTACAAAAGGGAATAAAAGAGCAAGACTATCTCTTAAAACAATCTGTAAGATGCAGTGTTTTTCTCTCCCTGTGCATATTGTGGGAATGTCCTCTGCTGTCATCAGCAGCCCCACAGTTCCAGGACAACTGACAGCTCCACAGCACCTCCAGCACCACCAGATCACAGCCACAGAGTCTTAGCTTTAGTCCCCAGACTGATCGCTTCCCATTACAGAATCATAGAATAGTAAGGTTGGAAGAGACCTCAAAGATCATCTAGTTCCAACCCCCTGCTATAGGCAGGGACACCTCCCACTAGCACAGGTCACTCAAGGACTCGTCCAATCTGGCCTTGAACACCTCCAGGGAGGGAGCAGCCACAACCTCCCTGGGCAACCTGTTCCAGTGTCTCACCACCCTCACTGCAAACAACTTCCTCCTAACATCCAGTCTAAATCTCCCCTCTGCCAGTTCAAACCCATTGCCCCTTGTCCTGTCATTGCAAGACCTTGTCAATAGTCCCTCCCCAGCCTTCCTGTAAGCCCCCTTCAGATACTGAAAGGCTACTCTAAGGTCTCCTCGAAGAGAGAAAGAAGTTCTATACTATGTTGTTTTTTAAAAGCTATTTGGGATAAATACTAGAGATACCAGGAGTGCAATTTCATGCAGAAGTACATATACTGAGACCCCACTTATGATACTTGAGTGACCAATAAATTAGAGTGAAAAGAGAGAACTGGTTAATTGCATTTGCACTGTTAATAGTAGTAAAGAAGGAAATGCCACCATTTAAACAACACCAGTGCCATACAAGACAGAAAGTGACTTCCAACAGCAACCATTAAACGTGAACTGGCCAAAACATTCCTTAGAGGAACCAGAGTACACCACACCAAATCCTACTCCAACTGTAATGAGAGTGAAGTGCCTGAGAAGCAGCCTAATCAATAGCTCTGTTTTTCTGCAAGCACACACTCTGCTAAGGCAGACTTCTAAGTAATGAAGAGATACTTAATGCATTGCATTAAGGGTAAATACAACCACATTAACACACACTTATTCTCTCCTTAAAGATAAAATGCCATGATAGAAATCCTGTACACATTTAAAATTCAAGAGAACAAGTTTCCATCACATCAATTATATGAAGGGAAGTCCACTTCTGCTCTTAAAGTTCCTAATTAAAGGCTCACATATTACTGTATCAAATAAATGAGGTGGTTTGTTTCTTAAAAGCAGCCCAAAGTTTCAGCTATGTGAAAATTTTTTGCCTTATAGATTAGACAGGGTTTGTAAAAAAGTTACCAAACTATCTTAGACATCAATAGAGGTCCAGCCTGCTGGAGATGAACACCACCCCACTACCTGCCCTGTGCCTACTCACACTGCATCCCCTCACTGTTTTGCAACATCTGCCCTAGCAAGCTCCAAACACTGGGAAAACTTTATTTACAGTCTGAACATCCACATTCACGCCTCCTATAATGAGACAAAATTGATGCCACCTCCTGCCTTTTTAATTCCTTCCCTTCCCCCCCACCCCAAGGGAAGTGTGCATGCTCATATGCCTTTGAGGTATGCTCTTAGCTTGTACCTACTTTTAAAATTCCCCTACATCATCTGGAAGTCCCACCTGTTACTGGTAAGTTTGAGAAACAGATTTTGGTTTCTCTCAGATTTTCTGGACATTTGTTTTCACTGCTGGCCTTTTCAGATACCTCTCCCTCTGTCAGTGGAAAGTCAGCCCTAGCAATTCTCCTATACCCTTCCCACCCTTCTGTGCCAGGTGTCATCCTGTCACAGCCCCTCTAATGTCTTATCAACTCCTCTAAGCATTATTGACACCCTTCAAGAGCAACAGCCTCACAGATATATCAAATATATTGATATATTAAAAAAATCCCAAGCTCCACAAAAGCACAATTAGCACACAACAATTCTCCTTCCAGCTGCCCTTGGAAACACCATTCCTTGATCCTCAGCATTCCTAGAACTTAGTTTCCTTCTTGGGAGGATGTCAAGACAAACCCTCTTGTCTTGCAATTTAAGTAACTACAGCACCTGCTTAATATCAGATCTTTCAATTAGCCTGTTAGAGAACAATTAATGTGTTATATCAGGCATTAGCAGTGCTGAAAAAATCTGCTATTAGTGCTACTAAGAGAAAATGCTGCTCAGCTTTCAGCTGGCCTTCCACAGCATAGATTATGGACCCCAGGCTGTGACATCACAGTAAGATTGCCCATTGGTTTACTTTACAGATGGCTTGTTACATTGTATTTTAGTGATTTTTGAGAACAGGATTGTGAAAGGATAACAGAAGGACATGGCTATAAAACAAAGCATAACAGGAGCCAATGGCTGGTGGCCTCGAGGGAGGACAAAATATTAGGTTGACATCAAAAAGCATCAAACCTATGGAGGAAACATTTTTAAGAAGTTGGGATAAAAGACATGTTAAGATATTAAGGTATAAAGAGCAACAGAATAACAAAAGGGGAAGATTCAAGCTACTGGGCTGAAAAGAAACAAATATGGCAGGCAGGAAGCATTTAGAGGGATTTGAATCCAAAAATAAAACAAACAAAAGAATAAAAGGAAAAGAAGCCATGGAAAAATAAGAACGAACCCATTTCGGTCTGGATGAGTGGTTAGAGAAACAAGTCAGACTTTGTCATTAAAATACAAATATTGAAATGAAAGAATGTCTCAGGGCTCACACAATGGACTGGAATGTTCAATTTCTAGATCTGCCACAAACCTGCATGACCTTGGTCAAATCACACTCTAACATTCAGCTCCTGTCTTGCAAAAAGGAGATGCTAATGCTTCCTTTCTAATTTACATTTAAATCATGAGACAGCTGTTGCAGTATATTCACATTCTACAACAGCAGCAGCTATTTCACAGGCCTCACTTCAGGTGGGATGTCTTTGGAGGAAACAGTGACTACCTAGACAGTTGTGTTGGTTTGGGAGTTCCCCNATGAGATGAATGACACAATGGAAACAGTGTCATTTTAACAGAAGGGGGGGGGGGAAAAAAATCCACTTCTGACCTCCCAAAAGCAAGTTAAGAGACCCCACATACCAGCTACTAGAGAGTTGTTATACAATGTTCCTTCCAAATGAATTTCTACCAGACTTTTGTTTCCTTGGAAGCTACTTTTAGACAAGGCAAGGGCTGTCACTTGACTGCAGTGTTTTAGTCATACTGAGACATAACCTTAAGAGGAACTGACAGGTAAGAGCTGCTCATCTGCATCTCTTCACTGCTATCGAAGCACCAGCTCCACGAGCCTCCCAAGTTTCAGGGCCCTCATTCCCCTCTCAGGTATATGCCTCCATTCAGCACAAGCAAGTTTGCTGTTTTAACACATTTTATGAGCTTGCTAAAGCACATCCTTTAAATCTGGACAAATCCACCTCCACTCAGCACACCATTAACGTAGCCCTGCTTGCTGTAAAGCCTTGCTAGCTATTAAAGAAGATTCTAAGAAAAAGAAATCATGCTCAAGAAGAACAGGTATCAAGCTGCCTGTACTACTCCCAAACTGGCTGACAGTGTTATTTGCCAGCACAAATTATCTCTGAGTAGTTCTGCACATCTGCAATTTTCAGTACCCACTTCTCCCTCCCTCCCTCTCCCCCACCCCGCCTTCATCCTTATTCCCATTAGGAATAGCCCAGATTCTTTAATTGACAAGAGACTGCCCACAGTTTGACATTTTTATGTTAAACTAACAGTCACATTACTTTTTCATTTTTAAAAGGTACTATTCTTGCTCAGCGCCAACACACATATTACAGAGTGTCTTTCAAAGATGCCATTTAAATATTGCTAATGGAATTTCTTTGTAATCAGTCCCAGAGAGTTTAACTCTCTTACACAGCAAAGCCTTCCTAGCATCTGCCAGCGACTCAACAGAAGATTCATAACTAACTCTCTCTTCAGTTTTTGTAAACATGGTAAAACAAGAAAGTGACTTTTCCAAAGAAAGCTTGAGAGTGGTGTGCTGGTAAATCTCATCTGGAGATAAGCAGTGTTTGGGGAACCTCTGAAGCCTTTTCTGAACATGGCAATTAAAATAACAATTATGCAAGGAACTGAAGTCCATTTGGATTTCTTCTGTTGTCAGGCTCTTTCCTTTGTCGACAGAGATAACTCTATTATTAACCTTGCAACAGATGCATACTGCAGCACTAACAAAAGTGGGTTTGGGGCTTATGTTCTTTTCCTCTCACTTTTCAAAAATAATCTTCTTATTACCCACTATTGAAGTGAGTACATTATTGAAATAAATTCTGGACAAGGACAGGTTGGTGGATTTTATTATAGCAAACGGCCAACCAGCTTCATTTAATCTGCTTTTACCCAAGAAGAGATGAATATTTTTAACACTTCAAGAATCTGTTGGCCTAGTTTGCATAAAACAGGAGACCACTGGCCTCTTTTAGAGCAAACATTGCTCTAGCAGGTCACAGACCGGTGTGACATAGTTGGCTGTACCCATTGCAAGGAGGGACTTGAGCATTCCCCTGGTAAACTCTCTCATACATTTCTCAGACTAGCACAGCTACCTTGATAAATATTGGTGAGTTGGATCTTCTTTTCACCTGTGCAACAGACAGCAAATCTGCTGTCAGTGCAGAATGAAAGTTTTAAATCCAGGGCAAATTTATACATTGACTTTTTCCAATCATTTTGTATGAAAGTCAAACTGCCTTACCGAGAAGTTCCCAGGCTGAAGTTAATAGAAAGCTGAACACCTGCACAGAGTGTGTCCTCACAAACCAGATGAGCTGTCTCTGTCTTTTGCCTACACTGATTACATTAGGGAAAGAGGAAGAAACTCTTTCATCTACTAGGAAATTTTCTTACAATGCCTTGCAAACTGTGTTGACTCAACAACATCCAGCCCTTAAGGACACCTGTCACATCCAACCCAACTTCAGGGCTTTTTTTCCCCCTGCACTGAAGTCTTTTTCTTATTTAACATCCTGGGCTCAGTAGAACATGCCATATCAGTGGTGTATATTGTGCACAGGATCCACAGGCCAAAACAGCACTTAAAAGTTTGCCTCTTGGCTTCATCAAAAATGAGAATCAAAGAATTATTTAAGTTGGAAGTGACCTTAGAAAATCTGGCCTAAGTCACCCTGCTTCCCAAAACAACTACTTTGTTCTTTCAATGATCACTATAAATGTAAATAAGTGTTAATTTTCTATGCACTTCTCATGACCTCTTAAGAAAACTAACTGATCTGGTTTCAGTTTCATGTACTTATCCTCAGTGCTTTTTTTTTTGTTCCTTCGAGTGCTTTCACTTTCTGACTTACCTAATACTTCGAGTGGGAACTCTTCACTAAGAATAATCTCTTCCTAAACACAAACAGCAGCAAGCAGCAACTGATGAGCCAGAGTGCTTCTGATGTTTCTGCAGTTATTTTTCTTATCACTTCAGACATCTCAGTGCTTTCAATATTGTCCTGTTTTGTTCTACAGGATCCTGCAGGTTATGCTTTACAGAGATAACATGAGCCAGTGGCAACACTGTCTGTAATCTCCTTGTACCTGACATTAGAGCTCATCAAGTCACAATCCCAGATAGCCAAACAGGTCAGACTCCACAGGCAGGAGAAGGCAGCCAGCTAGCAAGTACATAACACTTGATTCCACAGAGGCATTTTGAAGTGCAGTTTAAAGTCACTGCAGTCCAGTTCTCAGTACTGACCACATCTTTAGAAGATTTCACAAGCACCAGCTCAAGTCAGCCTCTTCCTTCAGCTGGTGGCTTTTGGTGTTGCATGTCTCAGACAGCTACCTCTGCAAAGCTGGCTAAGAGATGAACCATCAGTCAGCACAAAGCCATTCTCCAGATGAGCAGAGTCCTCTCTGGGACCATCTCATGCTAGAAGCATCCACACTTCCTAAGACTTAAAGAACATCTTCCAAATTTCACTGAAGCTTTCTGCGCTAACCCAAGTTTGTTTCAGAGTAATTTCCCCCCTTTTGTTTCACTCTCATTCTGTCTCCCTCAGCAGAATTGGGCTTGCAATAGAAGAAGAGTTATACAAAATTAACTAAATAAACACAGTAAACAGGATTAAAGCTTTGCTATACCAGATTATCTAAAATGTCAGCAACAGAACACCCACAACCAATCTCTTAGAAAAAAGCAAAGGAATTCAGAGAGTACAGGGAGCTGACAAGGTTTTCTCATGCACATCAAGTTACAGACAGGTGAAAGTAAATTCAAAAAAAAAGGAACTAAATTGTTTTTTTTCACCATAAATTATCTACTTTCAAGTTGTCATCTTTTCTAACAACACTAGCTGGCTTTGACTAAGTCAGGAATTCCTATTCTTTCAAGTGCTCCTACTCAATGGTTTATCCATCAGATTGCTCCTCAGATACAAATAAATTTGGTTTATGGAATTTCAAGCACATCTGAATATTGTGGGTCAACTGAAAACATCACCTTTAGAGCTACATGCCACCTGAGGGAGAACACAGAATTCACAAACAATAAAAATCACAACTGAAGTGCACACAGATGCATCCTTTGCTGAAACAGGGCTATGCCATTTCTTTTGCCATGTGGATTTACCTCAGTCACAGGAGGACAAATAAAATTTCCCAAAACCAGAAGGTAGTCATAGCCTGACTGAAAGCCCACAGAACCCATAGAAGTGTTAAGAACCTACAGCTAAACTGCTCCCTGGCTAGCACTGTCATATTAGTTCCAGAAATACTGCCAATATTGTGTCATTCCCACAGGAAAACTAATGGAAAGCTATTCAAAATGAGAATCCTTCCTGCAGGTGGGAAGGTATTTCTTCAATCTCAGGGTTAATTGCATCTTGGCTGTGACCTGGAGCACCCTTGTTATTTAAGTCTACAGCCTCCCAGGAGCACAGAAATCATGCTAAGTTATAGTGCATTTATACTCTGGAAAATGACTGCTAGATGCCAGCGTTGAAACTATTGTGCTCTTATTCGTGACATAAAGAGCACTTGAAAACAAGTTTCTTTCTTTTTTCAAGCACAAAAAGATTGTTCACTGACTCACTTCAGCTCTTTGCCTCCCCTCACAATTTCCCCTGAGTTGCAAGGCTTTTCAACCACTTAGAACCACAAGTCCATCATTCAAAAGGACAGCTCCCAGAGCCAGGGACCACATCCTGCTCTCAGTTACACCCAGAGATCACTGAAGTTGTGCCAGGTTTCTTCAGCTTCACTTGTGAACCAGAGTGCACAGCATAGACCTGGAGGGGCTAAGCCCACTCAATAGAATGGACCACCCGTGCTTTAATTTATTAATAATAATTCTTTATTGATTCTTTTGCTAATATTAGCTGTTGGCAGGGCCATCACAGCATGAATGAAGAAGAGGGAAAGTAATGGAAATTAAATTATAGCCTTCCACCAGGCAGAGATACCTGTGTTGATATTACTCATGGACTCCCAAGTAACCTTGTGGTCAAAGACATGAAATGTTTCAACTTACACAACCTGTAACTTAATGAGGGAAACCTGAGGTGATCCTTTTTCCTCCTCTGTTTCTACTGCAGTAAGTAGCCTCCACTACAGGTCTGAATTAACAATCTAAGCTCAGCTGTTTCCTCCCTTCTACTCAGAGGACTCTCTGTACTCTTCAGCATTTTAATATTTAGTTATAAAAAGCATTTCTGATTGCAAAGCTAGCCTCATTTCTTTAAATCAATACCCTAATGTCACACCGAATCTGCTGGCAGAGCTGAGGAAAACAATCATTCCTAGCAAGTTGCTCCACTCTCCCAGTCAGCCCGAACCGAGGATGTTAATGTCAAAACCTAATTGCAACCACTTACAGCAGCCACCACTGAAAAGTCTCCTGCAGGTCCTGCCGAGTCAGCAGGGTCCTGCTGTGCCAAACCCCACACTGCAATGGACCTTCCCTGCAGTGCTGGCAGCGCACAGGGCCTGTAGGAAGGAGCCCTGCACTCTGCAATGATACCTACTTTATATGCTAATTCTGTCACAACAGCAGCCTGGCAGAGGAACTGTGGTCTGGGTTCTAACTCCAGCTGCTCTCCAGAAAGAATTTAAGCAAGAACAAAAAGACACAATGCAGCAAGACTCGCTGGTTGCCAGCTCAGTGAACCAAAGCAAATCTATGTCATAGTAATTATATTTACACTGTAAATCTAGGCAATAGCTCTTCAGGTGGTATAAATTGGCATTATCTCATTACAATCAAGGAAGCCTTATTGATTTACATGAGCTAAGGCTCTTGTATGAATTTCCTATCAGTTACCAACCTAAAGCTACCTCCAGACCCGAATCGACCCACGAAGAGTACACTTCTGGAATGTCTATAATTTCTCTTCACTCTGTAATTTTTATTACTAAGTGCTGAAAGTTTGGCCTATGGCATTCAATTTATGATGACTAAAATGTGTGCTAGGAACAGGTGACCATAACTCCAGGTCTCTTCACAGCACCAGCCTTAAAGCAGTAAATTACATGATTTCAGGCAAGGCTGTGTCAATGATTCCTATTTAAATGTTGGATTTTCAGGAATGTGAAAACTGTCCACAAGTTTTCCTTGATACTGGGGCTTTGTTTGCAAGGCCAAGGCTGGCATTTAGCTCTTTTAAGAAAACAATGGCTTTCATATGCTCCCAGCCAAGCAGGCAGTAACATGTCAAACTTTTTTATTCTTCTAGGAACTAAGAGCAGCTGAGACCTGGAAGTCAGTCACATGGACATTGGGCATTCCATAACCCATATCTAAACTATTCAGCTACTGGAACAGAAAACAAGCCATCAGCCTCTGGATGATGTTTTCTCAAGTCAAAAGCTCCCCAGGCTAAGCTCATGAGCCAGAGGTAGTGTTCCACTACTTCAAGTTAGAGATGCAGCTTTCCTGGGTGGCTCATTTGCTGCACACACAGAACTTGTGCATGTATCAACAGATTATTTTCTCTCCTAAAAATACATCCTGAAATATTCACTTTAAATGCTTGTACTTCCAGACTGTGTACATGTACCCAGGGCAGAAGACATCCTTCTACTTTAGTGTACCCTGCTAATCACATGCCATCTGGTAATATATTATGTATTCAAAGATACACATAATATATCAAAACACATACTGTGGGCATATTATGGTGTGAGGAAAGAAGGAATATATCAGATGTATTCACACAAGTGTAAATAACTTCTCATCCAAAAGAGCAGAACAGCTTTAAGGTACAATGACATTTTGAAAGATCTGCATTATATCCAGAGATGAGATTTTTTTTTTTTTTAATGAGTCTGAGCACTCAGTGATGCATTAATTAAAGACTTCATCTGATACCCATAAAAGTAATTGGAAAGACCTGCTGACTTCACCCAGCTCTGAATCAGGCCAAGTAGTACATTAATTGAGGGTGAGTTTACATCTGCAGCAAGCTGAAATTAGTTCTCAGGACAGTAAATCATGGTCTCATGCATTAAATACTAATGTACAGTTAATTTTACTTCTTGAAAGATCTAAGCTAAAAAAGCATGCATTTCAAAGCTACTCAATACTCAATGTTTTCTGTTTCTAAGTAGTAAAAGCTCTACTATCCTGGTAGATTTCAACTACACACATACGCAGGCAGTGGTCTTGACAGACAAATGTAGAAGTTAAACAGCTAAAGAATTAAAAGCAGTACCAGTTGGCCTATTCCTAAAACAAAAACAAACACACACCACACACACCCCCAAACCCAACCAACCAACACAAAAAACAAACCAGATGTTTTGTTTTTAAACTCTGCTCTACAGTAAAGACATTTAACTCCCAACTCCTTTGAGATTCTCACTGTGAGGTTGGACTGACACTCAAACAATTCTCTTCCACTGCTGTACCTTCTGCTGATCCCAGCAGATCTTCATTAATATGCAAAGGACAGTATTTATTCAGCTGTGTAGGATTTTGTTTTCAATTCCATTTTCACTGTCACTTGTTTCATCTCTTATTCAAAGAGAAGACTGTTTCATGCTTACATATAAATACAGTATAACAACTTACAAAAGTCACATAGCACTTCAATAGCACAGAGCAGAAAGGAAGCTGTTTCAAGGTCTTTTAAGAGAGATGGAGCAAAGGATACTGAATTGAGCAACTCCAGGGGCATCTAGGGGACAAGAGGAAATGGGCCATTTCTCACTGAAATCTCAGATTTAGGTTTGCATTTCTTCTGACTTTGCAGATTGCTCTGACATTCTTTGGCATATATATCAATAAAAGGTCCTCAAAGAAACTGCACTGACTCCTGTAAGGGAGACAGAAGTATTGGCAAGGACAGAGACAAGCGTCAGTAAGTTCTGATCACAGAAATCAGCATGGAAGAAATCTACAGCACACTGGAAAACTTTATTTCCCAGGCATTCACTTTCAGCTGTCTTGTTGGGAGATAACATTTTAAGAGTAAACAGAATTACTGGTGCCCAATCAAGTTTGTAAGTGTCCTCCTTGGACAGTGGAGACAGGATTTATTTTCAGCAGTGTCTGAGCAGTCCCCAGATCTCAGTCCCTCTTCAAATTTCTCATGCTGGCCTTCAAGCATTTTAAAATCACTGTCATTTCAAACACCACAGGCCTATTTCATTTACATTGCAGCTAATTACTTATAGGAGAATTAACTCATTTCATCCACACAAATGCTGTCTGCAATTCCAGCGTGGAGGGTTAGAGATCACCAATTAGACCATCATCACATTGTTGTAAAGAACAGATCAGAGACCACAGCCATGCTGCTTTACTTGGGTGACAGTGAACTGATCCAACTGCATCCATTTATCCCATCCTTTTATGCCTATTGCTTTTCACAGGTTGTTTCAGGTAACATGTGAGTGATAGGGATGCAGTTTCCTTAACAGACAAACCTTTGAAAGGACATGACTAGCGTGTATTGGATTTTCAAGGAAGGCACTGCACTATTGCAGTGCTAATTCCCTCCTCCCCCTTCCCAAGCCCATCTGCCTTCTTACCTGCCCACAAACTGCAGATCCAGTTGTTCAGAGATCAAGTTTTGATTCCTGTATGTGCCAGATTTCAGCATCTCTAACTACAAGTGAGACACTCCTACACTCTGCAGGTTGCTGGCTTCTCAGTAATTACTGCTCCATCATGGTCCCTAAGGGGGAAGAAAGGTCTGCTCTTGCCCCATTACCAGCTGTCTTCTGATATTACTGTAACTCCTGTCTCCCTCGAGGTACTCTTGCTACTGTTGACCCTGTATTTTCTGATATAATTTGTGATCTTTCTCATATCAAAAAGATCACAGACATGGATTTGTACATACAGCTCACTCATCTCTAGCCCAGGTCTCTGACTTGTGTTCATGCTGCCAGAGCCTGAAGTCTGTTTCTACCCTCTGGACTCCTCTATATGCTGCATATCTTCCATGAATCTTTGCCAAAATACATTTTCCTGCAACTTTAGCCTTATTGTCACAGCTTAAAATATTCAATGCATTGTGTTCAGAGCATGCAGCATCCTTTCTAGAGCACACTGGAGCCCAGATGCCCTTTGAATTCTATTTCTTCCATTAGCTCTGTTCCCAATTCCCCACCCAGGGGAAAAAAGTTTGCTACCTCTGATCCAAGATAAAAAAAATGCAGTCAATTTTTTTTCATTTAAAAGTGGCATTTCCTTACTTCCAGTTTTCTGTTATCCCCACAGTTCATTCTTAGGAGATGGCCACCATGCTAGGAACAGTGGAGCTCAAAACCTGAACACAGGTCTGTCTTGGTAGCACTGCATGGCAGCAAACATCAGTGTAGGAGTGCCAGTCATCAGGCTATTTACATGGGGGGCCTCATAAAAGCCCAGATGTTTTTCTAGTTTCTACTTTGGAACAGAGCAGACACAGCTATATTTGATAACCTAAATTAAGTCTACCCTTAGCTAAGGTCAAACAGTCTTTCAATCTCATCTCTGCACTAAGAATCAACACAGGCACTGAGTTCAGCTTAAGTCTTCTACATCAACAAACTCCAGTAGTGTGCAGACCTTGGGCACAAGGGTAAGTTTTTAATCATTAATACAATTAGGACATTGCATTCATTATTTCAAAAGTTTGTTGTTTTGGGGTTTTTTTTTTATTATCCTGGTGCATCAACTTCAATGATCCTGTCTTGTGGTAACTATCTCCAGTCTTCTCTAATCTTCCTTCATGCCATCTCTGGACTCTAGCCATCTATTTTCACAATCACAGGCTTTCAAGCCAGGCCTACTGAGATACAGAGGTGAAGAAAAAGGGAAAGGAATGAAATGAGATAGCTTTTCACTAAGCATGTTGCACCAGGCACTTCATCTCACCATGTCATTTCTTCCTATTGCAGCATATTGTGCTATACTTTTTTTATACATGTGTATGAGAAGGTCTCTTCTGAGTGCAATCCAGCAGAAGTCTGTTGACTGGCCAAGAGGCCCTGTTTGTTTTACTGTTGGCTTCTACTGATGGACACAAAATGCAGACTCAGTCTTGCATCTAGGTGGATAGATCTTGCAATGTAGTAGGTGTGCTTTCAGATATATTTGTTACTACAAGAGGTTGGGAGTAGAGCTAAAATGTAAGAAGAGAATGCAGCAGTTTCTCTTCAAGCTACTTTACCCCTACTTTTCTTGAAACAAATTATTCTTTATGAAAAGGAGCATTTCTCTCAGTCATGTGCTGTTCACAAGTGTGTGATTTGGTCACCCCCACTTTATGAAGCTGTTCTTGCAAGTTTTTTCACTGAGGTGAATGTTTTTAGGCTATTACAAAATCATTTAAGCCCGGGCTTTAAACCAGTTCTAAAGGAAATAAAGAGCAAGGTATGAACTCATCCCCAGCAGTATCATATTTTTTGTCTCTTTGGAAAAAGAAAGTGAACCGGGCCATATTAAGCTGGTGGACCAACTTTCTTGGAACCCTCATGTTTCCAAGCATTTATTAAGCAGCTTGGCTTTGCTGTTCACAGCAAACACAGGTCTTCCAAATCTACTCTGCTCAGCTCTGCTATGAGGACAGGCTGAGAGAGTTGGGGCTCTGCAGCCTGGAGAAGGCTTTGAGGAGACCTTAGAGTAGCCTTCCAGTATCTGACGGGGGCTACAGGAAGGCTGGGGAAGGACTATTGACAAGGTCTTGTAATGACAGGATGAGGGGCAATGGGTTTGAACTGGCAGAGGGGAGATTTAGACTGGATGTTAGGAGGAAGTTCTTTACAGTGAGGGTGGTGCAACACTGGCACAGGTTGCCCAGGGAGGTTGTGGCTGCTCCCTCCCTGGAGGTGTTCAAGGCCAGGCTGGATGAGGCCTTGAGTGACCTGTACTAGTGGGAGGTGTCCCTGCCTATAGCAGGGGGTTGGAACTGCATGATCCTTGAGGTCCCTTCCAACCCTACCATTCTATGATTCTATGAGATAATGGCTAATAACCTCTGAAAGAATTAGCAGCAGACTCAATTTCTTCAGTATAAGGAAAATGCAGCACCTTATTCTAAATTATGCAGGCTTATTTCCTAAAAAGAAATAAATACTATAAAAATACTACTTCAAAAGCTAGAAATATTTCACAACTATGAGCCATACTTTCTAAGAGCTAATTAAATTGCTCCAGGACTGCAGGTTGTCTAATGCCAGAAAACAAGGAAATAGCAACCACGATGGTAAGAGATTCACACCAAACACTGATGTAGTAAGACCCATAGAGAAGTCTGCAATTTTCCATCTGCAATACAAAGTCACTGCATATAAATTCCTCACTCAGTGCAGGCAGTATGCATTTAGTCCAATTCCTTGAGAACTCAGACGCTTATCTGTATGCAAGCTGCTTTTGTTCTGAGTCTTTCTTCATGTTCTCCCTCTCTTCTTAATTAACAGAAAACAGTTATGAATATTAAAGAAGAAAATCAGCAACAGTGTAAATAATTTCTGGGTGTTTGTAGATTCCAAATTTAGTTTTTAATTAACCCCCACTGGTTTCAAAAGAACAGTTGAGAAAAAGATATCCTTTCAAAATTTCCCTTGTGTTTAAAAAAAAGGGAACAGAAAGAAGGTAAGGCCATAAAATGGAAGTTTGGCATCACAGACACCAGAATCATATGAAGATGTTACTCTGACAATATTTCTCCTTCACTTAGCTTGGTTTCAACAGAACTCAGAGAGTGCCTCCATTTAACAAGCAAAGTACAGGGAGAGCTGGCCAAACACTGTGTACCTGTTATAACACAGGTCCATCTTCTACACAGTTACAAGTGTCCAGCTCTGACTCCTGTTAGAGAAAACCAGAACATAAGAACTAGTTAACCTCAGAGATCAGCTGAATCCCACACTGTTATCCCTGAGCACAGTTAGTACCAGATGCTTTTGAGGAAGATGCTAAAAGCCCTGATGTAGCCATTACACAATCCACCACTTCATGGGTATGTCCCTTTGTCATCCAAGTCCTATGGCCTTAAGGACTTGATTTTGATTTGTGTAATTGTTCTCACATCTAATCTGCATGTCCTTGCTAAGCATTTAAACATCTAGTCTTAGAGCAGACCTGGCCAGTCTATCCTCCTTCAACTCTCCTCAGCAATCGAGGTTTTCTGGAAAGGAAATTCCTTACTCACTTTCTAATGGGCTACTTTTCCAGTGTTTTGCCATTAATGTGAAACTGCATGCCTTGAAATGAATCACTGCCACATAGGCAGGTAAGCATCTTTATATTATATCAGTAATTTTACCTCCATTTACACTCTTGAAGTGATACAATGAAGGAAACATTCCCTTACCGCCGACCCGTGTGCAGCAAGCCCTGCTGAGCCAGAAGGGGTTCTGCACGTGAGACAACCTGAAGACAGACACTCCAAGAAATCTAATTTAAAAATGCCTCAGGAAAGCTTTAAATTGCACTTCCCAGTGCATGCAATGGGGTAGATCAGCTTCTCCCTTGTGCATAACACCCATTAGCGTTAATTTGAGCTATCCGTGTTCACAGGGAGGAGAACACAGCCTGGTGCTGCTGAAGGAATCCCTTGGTTTCTCACCAACACTACTTTATCCCCTCTGCTTCTTCACATGGCCCCTGGGCACACGTGTACTGCAGAAGTGTTCCATGTTCTGCAGTTAGCCTGAAAGTTGCACCACAGGCAGAGGTTTCTAATACAGCAACCAAAAAGGTACCCTCAGACCAACTGACAGACACTGATGGCCCTTGTCACCTCTGCAAAAGCTGATTGACAACATATTTGCATAAAGAAGATACAGAGGAAAAGCTATTACATGTGAAATATGATTTTTAGGCACAAATGTTGAGGTCTTATGTAGAAGTACAATCAAGACTAAACCCCTGTGAAGACAGCAAACAATGAGCAATGCAAATGCTGTAACTCCCAGAGAATTACCAGCCACATTGAAGCTACCTTGCTGCTTGTGCAAGGCAACACTGAAAGCCTATTTTATCACACAGAGGAACAGTCTTCCATGGGAATATAGCTCTGTGCAATACTTGAGGTGCACCAGAAGGACTCCAGTCAGCTCATCACAACAGGGCAGAGGACCAAGAGCTGGGGCCAGGCCTGGCAGAGGCCATTCACCATGACATTTACCAGTGTAACAACACTATTAAGACAACACACCTTCTCTCATACCAAAAAGCCTCTGCAGAGTGAAGTGGATGTCCTAAGTAGAAGCACCACATACCCAATGGGTGCAAGTCTTTGCCATTGTCATTGGGATTCACTGACTGACAACAGGTTTGGCCCAGGCAAGCAGTACAAGCTCTTTTGCACCAGCAGTGGCAGATGGAGGAGAGAGAGTGAGATCAGGAAGGCAGACAGTCATGCATGTTCATTTGGCCTCACACACACCTCTCACCACCAGCAGCACAACTCTGCCTTGCCATGGATCTGGCTGATGATGCCTGCTCAGGAGCTGGACAGGCAGCAAGAACTCAGTGTCAGATGCTCAGCACAAGGAGCTTTGCCATGGCTGAGTAACAGCTGGAGTTTGGTAAGTCACCTTCCCACACAGGCTGGTTCTCATGCTAGCTAGGCCATTAGCAATCTTCAATCCCTACACATTAGACATTAATCCTGCCTGAGGCAGCATTAACTTACACATTAGCTGTTTTATGTAATATCCACAGTGCTGGAAAAAGTGTCACCTGGTGCAAATATTTTCCCACATGACTGCAGTCACTTACCCAATTACTACATTCTCTGCTCTCTTTTGAAGAGATCTTTTATGTGCAGCTTTACCTCACGAGGCTGGAATTATCATGGCAACATCCCACAAAGGTGCTTTTCTCCTGCGCACACAAACTTTGAGCCTGACTTTGGGGTATCTCCATCAACACACTCATTTGGTGGTGCATGAGGAGAGAGCAATGTGGTGCACCCAGGCTGCTGTGGACCAAAGAGCAAAAACTTGGGATGTTCTTATGAAAAGCCCTGCATGCAGTTTGCTGTTAGGCATGGGGTCACTGTAAAGGTGCTCTGTATGTGCAGAAACACACACACAGATCAAAGCATCCTGAATTTCAGGACAAGTGATGATTTATTTAAAAATGCATACTGAGTGCCTAATTTATAAACTATTTATAACCCAGCAAGGGAGCAGAAGCTCTACTGTTTTACTTACAGACTCCCCACACAAAAACTGCAAAACAAGTGTTTTAAGAACAAGCTGGTTTGATTCTCAACTTTTGTAAATCAAGCAGCTTCACTGGTTCTAGTTCTATATGCACAAATCCTTCTGTATTTATGAATAATAAACACTTTTGTTCCCCAGATAGTCAGAAGGTGATTACATATCTTTCTCTGGCACCTCCAAAAAAAAAAAAGATATTTCATAAAGATACTCTCTTGAAATAGTTATATCAACAGCCTGTTAAATTGCATGTTCAGGTATCACTTACAGAAACATCACAGGACAAAAAGTATTTATAGAAATTAATGCAAGATAGTCACCAGAATAAGAAAACCAAAACTGTTGTAAATAGGCTTCTGAAACTGTTCCACAGGAAAGTTGCTAATGAAATCCTTGGAGAGACTCAGCAATCGTTAGGATCAACAATTCAATTCAGGATCTTTTTTCTTCTTTTTCTTCACCCCCACCCCTCTTTTCACATTTTCAGATGCTCCCCAAGGTGCCTGTGCTGTGAAAGTACCTTTTACTATAAGACAAGTTCAAACAAAACTTAAAAGAAAATGTATTTTATGTCATTCTGATAGGGTGAGGTTGTCACCTTATTGTTCAGTAACATCCCCAGCAGATCAACTGCTAAAGAACCAAGCAGATGTCAAGCTGAAACAAAGTTATCCAAGTCAAGGTGATAAAGCACTGCTTCCCTCTTCAGTAAGTGTCCCCTGACCCGACCATCCACTCATTGGAAGTTTGTAAAATCCTTTTTGCATGCAACCTAATCCCCAACTAAACAGGATACCTCCGTCCAAGGCTTACTACTGTAAAAAAATTGGTTTTCTTCCCCCGAGGCCATTTGACATGCTGCTGCTTTTACTTCAAAGCAATCAAAACCCAAAACAGGGACACCAGAGGAGAATATGCCACTAGACCACAGCACCAGGGCAAGACCCTTCCAACGTGTCTGATTGCTCAATCACCAAGGGCCTAAGTTCCTTCATCAGCAGGGCTGCCACCACTCCCCTCAGCAGGTTGTTGTACATTCTGATTGCCCTAAGGGACAGGATTTCTCCTGTGCCTCTGAAATTCTATCTTCTTTTCAACCTGCCTCATTAGGAGCAGACTGGTTGATATTTCAGCCGAGAATAACAGAATTAAGCACCTTGCACAACTCTTCACTGTGATCTATGCACTGCTGAAGAGTAACAGTATCCCATAGCAAGACAAGTACAGTCCATCCATCCTACAAAGTACTCAGAGCCTCCATTATCACTGGGATAATCTACTGCACTTTCAGCTTAAGAGCACTGCCACGTGTTGATGCCTTGCAATTTGATGGGATTTCCATTCATTAGTAGTAATAAAAGAACCACTTTTTGTTCATTAAATTATTCTAAGTGACAGAAGGGAAAAAACCTTTCTTAAGACAAGCATATGCACAGCTGCACTTTTTTTTTTCCTCTGCAGTTGGGATCACCCCTCTCAAGACATTAATATTGCAGTAGAGGATGTAGATTGCTTTTTCATTCTTAATTGGTACTTTAAAAAAATCCTCTCTACTGAAAATACTGATTGATTTGGTGCTTAAATGAACTTATTCATTGTAACTGCAAATACCTTGAATACTAAATAGTTCAAAATAATAAAGAGATAGTCTCTACCTAGAAAAAGTGCTATTAAAATTAAAACTTGTTTCATAGCTCTTTTGCAGCATCACTGAATAAATAACATTATGAAGAAGATCTGAATTAAACCTGCCATAATTGTCCTTCATTTTTGTTCACTGCCAGCTTTAAGGGGTCAAAAATTATCAAACTACTAGAGAAAAAGTATTAAGAATAATAAAATCATGCTTATTGTATTTTCCTTTCATTTTCTGAGTCTTTTCAGATTCCATATTTGCAGTATTTTCTCTGTATCTACAAGACCTAGTATGTGGGGGTTTTAAAAAAATAGTAATAATTGTGTAACAATAGCCAAGTGCAGACAATTATGGCCAGAATTACATTACCTAAGACAAAAAGAAAAAAAAAACAATGGTGAGAGTTTAGACTTGGTTACATTTCTACTTTTTCCTTCCCTCAGTTGAGAGTGTTTGTTCATCAGCCATTACAGGTGTGCACGAGGGCTGCTACCAGGTGTTGCAACAACAAAAATCACATGCACATGAAAGGTTCTGATGACTGGAAGCGTGCAGAGCAAGATTTTCTTTCCTCTTTAGTATGCCTCAGTAGTCTTCAAAACAGAAAAGGGACACCTCATCTGTATCAGAGACCGTGAACATTGCTATACGAAGTAACCTGCACAAAGCTTAACAGTAGTACCAACACAAGAGACCTGCAGAGGAACTGGAAGACCACATGGTTGGCATTGGGTTTGGATCAAACACACTGAGAAGCATCAACACAGGCACCTTCGGATTTGATCAAAAGAAGGAACATTCAAAAGTTACCTGCAGGTGAGCTTCGCTGCCTGGCAGGGTGCAGAGTGTCCTGCAGACGTTGGAGGCCACAGGCAGGGACAAAGAACTGCCCAGGTGAGTGCAGGCACCTTCAGGGCTGCAGCCTGGGCTCCTGCCATGCTCAAACCTTTCTTCTGGGCAAATCTTCTCTTTCCTGTATTCATGTTTAGCTCTGCTGACCAAGCCCAGCCAAGGAGATCCAAAGTCAGTGGCTGAGCAGCTAAAGAAGTATATGAGCCCACTAATGCCTTTTTATGGGCAGGGCAAGGAGGCCAGGCTAACCAGGGTGGCTCCCAGCACACCCACCCAACAGGCTCTGATGAACATTGGCTTCAGCTGGCTTCTGCACTCAGGTGTATTTATTAGCATTTCACAGCACTGCCTAGGGAGGAAAAATAGGATTGATATATGCTTATCTAAACATTATGTATCAGCAGAAAAGACAAATGTGATTTATGGTAGGTTCTCTGAAGGTGAGAGTGAAAAGGTAAAAATAAAGTTTATTAACATGCTGCAAGTTTATGGTCATTATTTCTGCTCAGCTCATTTGTCCAATAGAAGCATATACAGTCTTCATTTAACAGCCTTGAGGGTTTCAAAAACTTGTGTGGGCTTCATTCAAGATCTACCAAGCCAGAAGCAAACAGGTAAAACAAGCTACACTTTCTGCTTGTTAATGATTTGGTTCCCTCAGTGTAAAGAGGCTTTAAATCAAATCCAAGTCTGAAAGCTCAGCTTTTTAATGGAGTACCCAAAACTGAAAGTTTGACATTTGAAAGCACAGGCTACATGTCAGTACTTTTTATCTTCATTTTGCAGAAATGAATTTATTCTTAATGTGACTCAGTGTTATGTTTTGTTTATCCATTCCCAATTCTGCTCAGCAGCATTGTTGATAGTTTCATCAGGAGTGGTCAGAACTCAGGAGGGGAGGGTTTAGTGAAGTCAATTAACATTGCTGTAGAGCAAAGCCCAAGAGAGGAACGGACATATGGCAAATGATGAGGTGCAATTTGCCATTTTTTAATTTCTTAGTAAACAGAGTGAGCTAGAGGACAGCCTTAGCTGCAGTAAGATGAAAGACCAGCTATAGAGCTTTACTAATCTGGTCCCAATTAAAATTCATAGATGTTTTACATGTCAGGAAACTTAACCTCATGAAAATATACAGGAATGAGATTTTTAAAATGGGATTCTTTTGGTCTACCAAATATTTGCTTTCATTATACATTCATTAGACTGGGAGAAGCACTGGAAGGCTGAATTTGGGCTGTTTAATGTTAGACACAAAAAATGTCCTAATAGGTTATCAAATTCATATCATTGCACCACTAGAAGCTTGACCCATGTTTATTTCTCCCTATGCACCTCAGCCAGTTTTCATAGCTGCTTCAGAGCAGTCAGGTAAGAGTTCTGCTAAGAGTAATGAATCCACAGCTCCAGCACACAGGTAATACCTGCCAGGATTTCCTTGCTGAATGGAGTTTTCTCACTATGACAAAGAGAAGTGCATTTGAAGAGAAGTATGCTCACAAGCACAGGTTTCCCAGGGTACTGGCACATCCCACTTTGCAAAGCAGTGTGACCTTCTGGCCATTCATGTCCACATCTGAGAGGGCTCACATAGAATCAGAGAATCAACCATGTTGTAAGAGACCTTCAACATCATCCAGTCCAACCTATGGCTTCATCTTGCCATGAGGAGACAAAAGCAAGCATGCAGACACTTACCAATGCCCCATAAGCCCTGAGTACAGACAATGGGACACAATGCAGGAGCAGTCAATTCCATTTAAACACCTTTATGTTTGGGGGGGGGTTTTGACCCACAACAGCAGACTCAAGGAAGGGAATCAGTACAGTCAAAGGCAAACGCATGCATATTCAGCTCGGAGCAGTCTGAGGACCTTCCACCAGTGAAATGGAAGTACAGCAAATAGCAAGCAGGGCTTGCAAACAGCAAGTGTGGAGCAGGTACCTGTAGCTATAAAACAATATGTTTGCAGTATGGGGCATTCCTTTTCCATTCTTCCACAGATGTAAGCTCTCACCACTTGAATTTCATTAATTCCATGCAGTGCCTTTTTAAGTCCACATGGGCAGTATTGTTCTCTTTCTTCTGGTGAAGCTTTTTTAACCAGCCAACCAATCTCATTGTTTAGGTATGCACTCTGTTCCTCATAATTCTAACAAACACCAAAAAACCCAACAAGTTTTGACCTTTCTGGATTTTTTGCATTCCCTTTATCTTTATGAAGTTGTCCCTTCTTATGAGACAGCAAGGCAGGCCACCCATTGATCAACAAGCCACATCAACAGCAAGATAAGACATGACAGTGGTTCTGGCAGCTGGAATGAAAAATGAATCTGTCTGTCTCTAGCTGGCCAATTCAAAACCAGGTTAACAGTACCTGAAATTCATCACTATCTAATGTCTTTGTGAGATGAGACTGATGTCAGTTTAATTTAATAGGCCAGGCTGAAAAATGCGACAGTTCAATAATTGATTCATGAGTGGATTAGACATCACAGCCTCAGGGGTGGCAACATCCACCAAAGAGTGGGTACAACAGCCAGGGCAGGAACAGCATTAGCTGCCTCGTTTTGGTTCAGCCTCCAAGTCTACCAGACACCCCAGCCTGCAGCAGAAGTGGGCAGATGGGCCCATGACTGAACACACCTTGGAAATAAAAGCACAGTCGATGCTATCCATTAGGAGAGCAAGGGGAAACTGGTGCTGAAGATATCTGCATAGTATACCCTGCTGGGAATAAGACTACAAGGTACAGAGCTGTCAGCCAGGTGCTTTCTGCAAGGGCTGAAATACACTGAATAAATAAAGGGAGAAAAGGGAGATGAGAGTCCTTTTATGTCTCAAAGATGTTCTTGCTGACTTTCCTCATTCAGGATAGGTGCAGTCTTCTTGCCTTACTGGATACCTGCAACAGCAGTCACTCTTGTGCTGCTGTTTGCCCTCTTTGCTCTTTCACCCCAGTTTCCTTTTGTTTGATAGCATGTAGTGGTGCATCATCTTTCCCAGAATGTCTCCCAGTTAATCCTAGCAATCCTCCAACTCCATAATGCTTCAGCAAAGTCTCACTTAGATTTTGGCTGCCCTAGCTTCGTATCTTTACAGATAACTGGCAAACCACTTACTTGTGAGAAGGCAGTCATTAGGATTTTTTGGATCACCATCTTTTATTTACAGATTCTGAACTTGGATATAGTAATGTTTGCACAATACTTTTTTGGTTTTCATTCACTTTGGTGAAGTGAAGCTATGCTGCACTTCACTGTATCAACATAAGAGATAAATTCACTTTTATCACATATTTTAGTTAAAACTTAATTCATGTTTTGCCAGAGAACAGTAGTTACTAGGATCAACATTGCATCATTTATAGTGCTCCTTCAGATGTTTAATTGGGACAGAAAAAACAAAGTAACTCCAACAGCTAAAATTCCTGGCTGGACACAGGGAAGTGGCCCAAGCTGACTGTTGTAGAGCTTTTAGCACTCTGGAAGGTACCACAACAAACTTCCACCTTTGGAAAGCAGATATTTTAGATGGACGAGGGGAAGAAGCTTCAGGAATCTTACATATTAGCTGGTTTTAAAAAGTCCCATCCAAGCCTCAGTTAAACCAAATGAGACAAACTCAGGAAGAGGGTTCTCCCTTGAACTCACCTCCAGCAAAGCCATGCACTCATGAACACCTCAATTCTGCTCCCAAGTCTTTCCCACCACAGTGGTTGCTCAACACTTCTTACCAACCAGCAGCTGACTTGACCAGAACAGCTTGGAGCATCCTGTTTGAATGCCAAAGATCTCATCTTAACCTGTCCTTGATGATGCCATCAAAAGAAGTATAATGGCATTTTTTTTACTTAATGTTTAGAGGACATAAACTATTTTTTACCCTATAGATTAAATATATGGATATGAAGATCAAGAGCAGAAGCTGAAGAAATTCATGAGCTTATCCTGCTTCTTATTAAAGTAAGAGAACAAAAGTAATCAAAGTTGGATACTCTTGAAGCACACAGGTCCAATGTTTTCGAGATAAGGTTAAGAATTAAAGTGATCCACAACCATTATTTAAAAAAAAAAATCTTAACCAGGTTTAAATGGGCATTATTTCAGTTGCTTTTCTCCCTAGAAACAAAGCTGGGGTAAGACTCAAATATGGATTAAGCTTTAATATCCAGAAAATGTATAAACAATATTCATTAACCCCTCCAACTGTAATGAAGCAAACAAAGGGTACAACATGTGAATTACTAAATAGAAACTTTTAAACATACAAACCCAGAGTCCTTGCTGGGAACAACACAGAAATAGGCATAGCTACCAAAAAAAATTTTTAAAATTTTAAAATTTAAAAAATAAAATCACTACTTTGCTTCACAAAGCAGGAGTTAAGCAGTGTTCCCTTTTCAATTTTCATCACTTTGTTACAAACAATTCCAATGCACCTGCACGCCCATGAATGAAGAGCTGCTATATCTGGTCTTGGATTTACTGCCATCATCAAGACATAGCATTTTAAAGCCATTGGTCACTACAATGGTTACCATCTGGAGTACTGTGTGCAGTTCTGGAGCCCCCAGCACAGGAAGGACATGGAAGTGTTGGAGCGGGTCCAGAGGAGGCCATGAAGATGATCAGAGGGCTGCAGCAGCTCTCCTGTGAGGACAGGCTACAAGAGTTGGAGCTCTTCAGCCTGGAGAAGAGAAGGCTTCCAGGAGACCTTAGAGTAGCCTTCCAGTATCTGAAGGGGGCCTACAGGAAGGCTGGGGAGGGACTATTTATAAGATCTTGCAATGACAGGACAAGGGGCAATGGGTTTAAACTGGCTGAGGGAAGATTTAGACTGGATGTTAGGAGGAAGTTCTTTCCAGTGAGGGTGGTGAGGCACTGGCACAGGTTGCCCAGGGAGGTTGTGGCTGCTCCCTCCCTGGAGGTGTTCAAGGCCAGGTTGGACGAGGCCTTGAGTGACCTGTGCTAGTGGGAGGTGTCCCTGCCTATGGCAGGGGGTTGGAACTAGATGATCCTTGAGGTCTCCTTCCAACCTTACCATTCTATGATTCTATGATTTTACTGCCCTCAGTGCCTTAGGCTTAAGCCAGCTCAGGTCTCAACAAGTGCCCTGTAAACTTATAGAAAATAACAACATTACAGTTGCAACTTCTGCTCCCCAGAGCTTACAGTGTTAAGGCTAGCTAGGCAACATCATGAGTTTTCATGGCTTATAGGTTCCAGCAATCTACTGTTCTTTTTAAACTCTATACACTCTCCTTTTTATATTTGTTTTGTTTTCTTAGAGCACTTTTGGAGCACTTTTTTCCAAGAACATGTGAAGTTCTTCCTAATAAACTTGTTGCTCAAAGGAAACCAGTCTGTTGCCTAAAAAGCACAGGAGTTTACTTGAGAAGTGAGCTCTAAAATGCCCCTCATGGTAATCCAACTTCTCTTTAGACTGTAAGGAACAGATTCTCACCTCACATAAGCTTTCAGCATTTCACTGAAGTCCTTGATGTAAACTGTCAGAGCATCAAGGTCAGGGTTTGCCTCAAGCCATCTTGTCTCCCAGATTAAAATATAAACTGAATACAGCTCAGGTAAGAGCATTTTTATACCTGTAATGGTAAATAAAAGTATTCATGCTTGATAAAACTTTGTCAATAGCAATAAGAGATTGTCTGCCCTCTTATATGTACAGGATGTTTATCTGCTGAGCAAAGTAACAATGCAGCAATTGTGTGTGGTTACAGAAGATCTGCATTTTAAATAACACCAGGTAGAAAGTGCAGATAAAGAGACTTCTCAGGGTGCTTCTCTCTCTCTTTCATGAGTACACATGTACACCTCAGCACTGCTGAGGATTAAGAAAATCAAACATTCATAGAGACTTCTAAATTTCAACTTATCAGCAAGACCAATTCTTTCTCCTAACACTCAAGTCCTTTGTACGTTGCAGCGCACACCCAGAGATCTATGCAGGCAACAGGAACCCGTTTCTGGCACATATGGTGTCACAGAATCACAGAATTAACCAGGTTGGGAAAGACCTCTAGGATCATCAAATACAACCTATCACCTAACCCTGCTAATTAACTAAACCATGGCACTAAGTGCCTCATGCAGCCTCCTTTTAAACACCCCCAGGGATGGTGACTTCACCACCTCCCCAGGCAGCCCATTCCAATGGGCAATCACTCTTTCCATGAAGAATTTCTTCCTAATGCCCAGCCTAAACCTGTCCTGGTGCAGTTTGAGACTGTGTCCTCTTGTTCTGTCACTGGGTGCCTGGGAGAAGAGATGTCAAACATCTCCACTTTCTCTCATATGTATTTCAGCACTAAAATTCATGTCAATAATTCTTCTGCTGACACTGGCAACACAGGAAATACACTTCAGACGAGAGAACTGAAAAAGAAATCCAGATTAAAAACACTGCAGGAAAGGGTTTTTTTATTTTAAATAGAATTATTGTACAGAGCCAAAGGCATAAGACAAGGTTGGTAAAATGGCACAGTCTTTCTGTAAAGGAAATACTTCCTGGTGCCTTGGCTCTGTGTCAATGGCCCCATCTTGTGTCCCAGTTATTTTTAAAGCAGGCTTTACACAGTAAATAAGGATGGAGGCGGGAAAGAGAGGGGGAAAAAATCCACCAGTCTCCTCTTAGGAAAATAAGACTTAATTAAAGAGTCTGCCATTTCTCTCCACTTAATTAGGGCTAACACAGCTGTTAATAAGTTTCTGATTGATAGTAAATCTGATGTCTGCACAGAAAACTACTTACTTGGTTCAAAGATGCTGATAGCTTCATACAGAAAAAAAGATTCTGTTTTGTAATTGTGCATAATGTTAATATTTGAAACATCCTTAAGGGTGACTGTACCTATTAAAATTTCATGTGTGAAATGAGAAATAAATGAATCGGTGTTGCATTTTTAAAGGATCAGATTACTGTTGATTAAAGCTTTGTCTACACTTGAAATTTCCCAGTAGAACAGCTCTACTGGTGGTTGCAGTAATAGGAGGACAAGGAGAGATAGGCTGCAAGCAACCACCATTTAAATTACAATGTCATACAGACCTGATTTGTAATGGGTTACACAAGGCTGTGGTTATAATGTGGCTGAAACAATGAACACTGCCAACGTAGCTACTCTGAGTGTGTAATAGACAAAAATGGAACCAAAGCCAGTGTAGATGCAGTTGGAAAGATGGTGTTTGTCCATAAAGCTGAGATGTGGATCAGAGTATTTATCCACAACATGGCCATCTGAATACTACCACAAAATTCTCACCCTACCTAAGAAGTCATATATTAAGCAACAGTAACTGAAGGGTAAGATGAAGTGGAAGGACAGAGCAAGAGAGGGAAAGATGAGTAAAATGATTTGGAGGTAGAGGAAGCAAGTATTTGAGGATGGTAAACTTCACAGAAATACAAGAAACAAGAAAGAGGCCTCTAGAGAAAAAAGGAGAAATAAGAAATTCCCATGCAATCTACTTTTAATTTTTCAATACTCCTCCATGTAGCAAATACAGTGAAGAGACTAAAGTAAGCTCTGAGGGTTGAAAGGGAAACACAGAGAAAAGCCACATCAAAAGGGGAAACAAGAAAGAGATTTGTGGAAGAAGAAAAGAAATCTTTTGACAAATGAAAAAAAAAATCAACAGAGAAAATGTAGGTATTGAAAAGGAGCGAGAAAAGGCATTTAAAAAAATAGGATAAGGAAGAAAAAGGAAAAGTGCATGGAGCTTATTGTAAGAGCTCTGTTTTGTTTAATGAGAGGTTTAACACTAGGAGTCAGTGGCATAATGAAAGTTTCTTGTCTGTGTTTTGGAAAGATGATGTTCTACTCTTCTGCAGCTCCAGCACAAGCAGTCTGGCAACATCACCTTCAAGATACAGCAGCCTGTGTGGTAATTCCTCACCCCTTCTTGCCCTGACATGACTCAGCTTTGGGCAGGAGGTAGGTTACAAGCCATGGATCTGACAGGCTGCTGCCCTCTTCCATGTGAGCCTCACAACCCTTCACTCATACATTATCAAAATGCACCAGTTGCATTGCATGCAAGGAGAAGACCATTGCAGGACAGCACTGAACATACATGAGACTTAACTAGGATAACACACTACATACATCTGATCTGTGGCAAAAAGCATGAGGAGTTGTGGAAACAAAAATGGACCAGCACAACCAGAACAGTATCAAAAATAAATACAGGGGTGCAATATCAAAAATAAATGTAGGGGTGCAGGAGGAAGGAGAATGATGTCAGAACAGGTGAGATCAAAGTCAAGTCTGTTGACAAGCTGGCCACAAAAGGTGTACTCTAAGCAATATATCTTAAGACCAGCGGAGCTGGGCAATTATTTAATACCTCAGGATAAGAGAATGCACCTTTGACAAGTAAATAGCTCACTCTTTAAAAGTAAATTGTACTTACCATGTTCTGCTAGTGCTGTAAAAGTGACACAACCCTTTGATGTGAAGTACTGCATTTTCAAGCTTCCTTGGTTCAAAAGAGCAGGGGTGCTAGAAGATGTCAGCCTGTCTGCTGGGCTTCTGAAAACTGTATCTGTGTCACAGAAAAGTGTGTCTGATAACAGAATACCAGCACCCTCAATCCTGTGCCTCATCAGGGAAAGAAGTTTACTGCTATGCAACTACAATGATCAGGTAGGACTGCTGCAAGGTGGGCTAATGATGCAGTCACTGTTTTAATAGCCAGCCCAGACATGCCCTGCAAGTGGCAGTCTCACTAAATGAAAAGAACCAGCAGTTTAGGTTAACAGCTGAGGACACAGTTATTTAGGCCACAATCTGACCTAACGTTTTGGTGTCAGGAGAACCAGAAAGCAGTCTGGACTTTATAAAAGACTTGAACCACATCAAATAGAAACAGTGTGGCTATTAGAGCTCATGTGTGAAGCAGACTTTGCTACTGTGTGAGTGCACAACAAAAAGAGAAAGGACAACTTCTTGATTAAGGTGAAATACTTAACTGATTTGGCAGAGCAGTGTAGAACTCTGTGTCCTTCTTATTCTCGCTGCATTTTGTAGAACACACCTTTTGTGCTCAGCTGCTCAACAGACTTGACATTGATCTGAGACAAAAAAAACACAACTAGAAGATTAATACTTCCCAAAAGGTGGCTGATTATACAGACAGGGATGCTCTTCAGTGAGAGTGATATATTACCCTTTTAATAGTATACAATGTCAAAAAGCTCTTAGTTTACTGTAAATAAGGTCTCTCCAAGTTTTCACATATGCAGAGACTTTGGCCCTGTAATGGAAGACTTTACACCTACTTAAATATCTTCTGATCTCCACAATAATCTTGAAATTCCTCTTATGGTCGTTACAGCCTTGATTTAATTTAGGTGGTGTCTCCTCAGATGGATATTCTCAGCAGAATTGCTTGAATAACACAGAATATGTATACATATGTATATGAAATGTTTCCAACCAAGCAGGAGTGTATATATTTTGCTCACACATGTACCACAATGCCAGCCTACTGGAAAGAGCTGTCCTTAGAGAATGGCTTTGGCTTCGGAACGGTAAATCACATCGCCGTTTACACGTGTGTATCATAAACCTAAGTGTAAGAGTAGCTCATCCTGTTGAAAATGAAGATTGATTAACTTGTAAAAGCCATTGCTCTAACACCTGTGTTGTTTAAAGGATTTAATCGACACACCAGAAATTCAGCAGAGCCACAGCAGTTCCATTGTACTAAAGAATATATTTCCTACTCGCCAAGCTTAAAATAAGTTCTGCTTAAAAATAAGCAATTGACAGCAACCTAAAATAGCAGTAACAAATTCCATAGACTGAAGCACTTGTGCCATAATGCCTCAAGCAAATTTATAAGCAATTTCCTAGAATGTTCTCAGAGTGTAAAGCATGCAGTTATCAGGAATCCCTATTACAGATTCTGCCTTCATTTTTCCCCCCTAAATGTTTGTGACAAAAGTAAAGAAAGTAAATGCAAGTAAAACACAGCAAAATGGATATGTGAAAGCAAACTGCCTACCTGGTATGGTGCCTATTAGTATAGAACAAATAAATTACACACATTTCGAGACAATTCTGTAATTTATGCTCTGACAAAAATACTACCAGTGGATGCCCTCTTACAGGTTAGGAGTTCACAACGCTGTTAAATTTTCCTTAGAGCTAAAGGAAAGCTAAACCTTTCTGATTAAAGGGTTCAGGAGAATAAAGAGGCAAACACTTCAGGATGCACTTGTCCATCTTTATATAGGCTGCTCGTTTTGTCACGAGTAGTAGTTGTTTACTCTTAAGTTGCTCAGAGCTGATGGGTGTTCTATGATTTATTTTTGGCCTAAAGGTGTTTTCCAAACATTGGTCATCTCTTTTGGCAGCACAAACCTGCAGGCACTGCTGCTGCTATTCTCAGGAGAGAAGCAGATGATCTTTTCCCCAGAACTCCTTCTAATATGGATCTCAAAAATTTGCAAGGCAATTGTAGCTCTTTGTACAAAGCTAACTAAAAGAAAACCCGAAGAGCCAGAGAATTGCACCAAGATTTTCACTGCCCCTGCTCCTCCCAGTTTCTGTATCCATCACTATTTCTCTATGTTACTGAGCAAAGAGCGTGCCTAGAGTGCACTCTCACTGTATTTAGTCTAATCCACTAATTTAGTCTAATTTAGTGCAATGATCTGTGAGTCCAAAAGGAGCAACTTTCTTTAAACTGCTCAGGCTTTTGCCCTCTCATCTCTCGCTGAATGATCTGAAATCATTTTTGTTTTGACTCTTCTGGCCATTCAGTAAAGCTGGCAGTTATGTATCTCAAAAGTTTGGAGAGAAAGGCTGGTGCACACCATATGCAAAGTTTATACACAGCTCTGAAAACTAGAGTTGTCCTATTGCTTATTTTTAAGGGATAATATTTCATAGTAATACTACCATCCTGCAGTGCTCTAAGAGCAGGGACATTTTTTTCTAATATTAATTAATGATATGTAAATACTAGATTTTTACAGACGGGCAAACTGCAACAGAAAAAAAAAATATAATTCTAATGGCCTTTTCTGAGGTCTTACAGTGGATCTGGAGGAAAGAGATCATAGAATGGTAAGGTTGGAAGAGANGCACAGATCACAGACAAGACATTTTTACAGCTCTTTCCCTCCTCTCATCAAATAGCAATCCTTATTTCAAAGCCCTATTTGTTTTCTTTTGCATGAGAACTGTTAAATCAGACCTAAGGAAAAGTCAAATTGTTCTAGTGGGAAGTGAAGAAAGAGAGACAGAATATTCTTAAAGTATTTCACAATCCTTATATAGTAACTGGTAGGGGGGGGGAAAAATGGGATAGAGCACATTTCCAAAATCTAGCTTAAAGTAATTCAAAATTACAGTATCAACCTGTCTTAGGACTGCTGTCCTAGCATCTTTTTTGCTCTTACCTTTTAGCAGATGTAAGAACATGTCTGGGAAAGTTTTAACTGCTATAAAGATCAGTATTATCAAAACTAGTAACAGAACTGCATTAATTAGCCTTTCTGGTAAATGATTAATCATCAACCCTTTGCATAGCCCCCAGGCAAAATTATATATGGTCTCAAACTGACAACACATAAACCTCCAGAGGTATATGCTAACTTGATTGGAGCTTGAGGTCATTTGTTTAGCTGTAAGTACATGGCAACTTTTAAATTAAAATTTTTATTGTTAAAGTATTGTTCTAGAATATAAGATTGCTGCACCTAGGTTTGAAGTGCCAGTTTTAATCACACAGAATGACTTGTGACTTCATAAATTTTTGGTACAGATGGCAGGGATTTCCTGGTGGGAGACCGTGGTGCCAAATGCATTTATTCCTATGCAGAAGCTGGTGTGTCACACGGCACCAAGGGGTTAATTTTTTTACAGGCAGAATTCTCTACATGATAATGCACTTTCATGGTCCCCATCTGGCTATTGTAAAATCACAAAGGCTGTGAAGGCACAAGCATGAAGAAGAAATTGGTGTCCTGGTTTCCAGAGGTACTGCAGTGTCTACAACTCCCACTGAAGTAAGATGGGAGCCACAGGTGCTCAGGAGTTCTGAAAACCAGGCTGTATCAGGACATCCTAACTAGGATTCATTAAAGAACTTCACATAGTCTCGTTGGTCACTTTGAGCTTCTGTTTTGTTTCTTTATACTGCTCTAAAAACTCGAGGTTTTACTAGAAATGGAAAAAACCTAAACATTAAACTGCTCCTTTGTGTGTTACAATATGTAATACAGATGACAGCCATAAGCAGCACAGGAGAACACAAATAAGACAAGTAGGGGCTTCTAATGAAACATGTAAATGAAAGGTAGAAGGTACAGAACAAGGGAGACTCCCCTTTACAGCCTGCCTACTGAAGCTGGGGAATTCTTTGCCACAAGTAAAGTTTTATATAACTTTAAAAATATTTGGGCAGAAGTCAACTGATCTTTATTATCATTACTTTCGTGTGGTTCAGGAAACCCTGGCTCACAAATGACTTGATGTACCAAGTAAGAGGTTGAACATAACATGAAGAAATGGTACCTCCTCAAAACTCACTGTCATCCACTGGGCATCAGCTAACTCCTTAGTTGTGATTTGGTGAACAGGATCAACTTCCAGTAGTTGCCTCAATACTTGTTTTGCTAGGAAAAAAACCCCATAACTTTATACATCTCATCTCTGCTAACAACAACTCAACACATTTTCAACTGAGTGCTTTAACTCAGCCGAGAATATTTCACTTACAATGCCATGAAATTAGTTTATGGTATCATTTATGTCAATTTATTTTTTAACACTGGGTTCGTTTTTCAGAAAATCCATGCTACTTAAACACCAAAAAAGAAAAAAAAAAAACAAAAAACCTAAACCAACAAAACCCCTCCATTTGTGGAATTCATTGCAAGACAGTCAGCATTTATTTTGTGAGAGCATTGTGTACTTAACAGCCTCACTATCTGTTTCCCAGACCAGATTTTTAAAGCACAGGACTCCCTTTCCTATTAGTTCAAAAACCTTTTCTTCCAAGCTTGCTGTAGAAGGTGTAAGAAAATTAGGGTCAGTGAACAGATGCCCACTATTTTTCACTGGTGAGGCAAAAACTATGTATTAAAGGATCACTAAAATCAAAAAGTTCACAGGACTGGGAAAGCTTCAGAGGAACTCTACAAAAGTGACTCAGGTTCTGAAAAAAAATGTATCTTAGAGATTTAAAGGGAAAAGGTTATGAGGTTAAAATGTGATTTAATCTTGGTCACTAAGTATCCACACAAGGAAAAGATAATTGATATTATAGAGTTGGTTTTTTTTAAGTAGCAGCCAAGGATTTAACAAGATACAACAACTGAAGTAGAAGCCAGAAAAAAAATCAACTGAAAATGTAGTATTTTGCTGTTCTGCAACTCACTTGGCTACCTAAAAGCTAGCCTGTAGTCACTGCATGCAGCATCTCCATCACAGAACATTTGCTTCCCAATCTCCCTAGGGACTTAAATCCACCTGGAACTTAATTTAAAGAACAGAAAATGGGGAGAGTACATTCATTTCAGGACACAAAACTGTGAGTATTGGCTGGTGACAATGCCCATTATTCTGTTATGCTCAGATAGGACTACATTCTCTCCAGACTAAGGCAGTGACAGTCAACAGATACTGTCTGCCAAAGAAATCAAGTTAAGTAGGTGAAACATATCACATGGAACCTTGAATAATTTGTGAAGATATTGTCTAGGTCTTCAGAAAGAAGCAAAAACTACTGCATTTTCTTAATAGGTTTCTTACTGCTGCAATGCAGGAAGTAATTTATTAGGCATCCTCAACAACTTTAGTTGCACAAAGGTTTTTGAAAGCTATTGTAGGGGCCAGAGTGTCTGAGCACACTTGGGAAAATGTGCAAGAAGTTCAGCAATGTATATTGCACAGGAAAATAGTCTTTGACTCTTTCCTAATAGGAAGTAGAGTATGGGCCATGCTCTGAGTGTAACAGGCACCAGGACTCCTGCTAGTCTGCTCTGCTAGTCTGCTCTTTCAGTCTACTAACATACTTTTGTATTTCAATAGATTTTCTTTTTGTTGGTTACTATTGTGTATGCTTCTATTAGTATATGTTAAAGTAGGAAAGAAATGGAAAGTACAAAGTACACCTCAGTTAAGTTATATAGAAAAATCCATCAGGCCACCGTTGCCCCATTATGCAGAGGCAACCCTGTGCATTAACATTCATGAAAACAGAGTTCATGAGTCACCTCAGGGCTTATGCTCCCCATATACATAGAGACTGAGCCTGTTGTGGCAATAATACCCTTGGTACCAAGATGGAGAATGCCATCTGCACTGCAGAAAGCTCTGGCAGCTAGCGAATTACCATGGAGGCATTAGCTGCAGCCTGGAAGGGTCAAAGTTGAGATGGGAGCAATAATGACTCTCACAGTATCTGTAAGCCCATTAGAGGAGCACTAGGAGCACAAGGTATTATTCAGGGTGGGAAGAAAAGTAATTTGTGAAAAACAGAATTAAAATCAGAAGATGATCTTATGCCTTTTGTATTAGGATTTTCAAATTAAGCAATAAAAAGGAGTGGAAGTTGAGATTCTATTAATTCCTACACAGTATTTTCATTCTCCCGCAGTCAGCACAACAAGGGGTGAATTAATGTTACTTTGTTCTGACACTGTTGTGATTACAAAATGCTAATTTTAAAAAATATTTATATTGCTAATTAAGGAAGAAGGTCAGAAGTTCTAAGCTCTGGCTGCAATCAACACAGTGCACCACTCTGAATTGTACAACTTCTGAGCTGTGAATTGTGCTGATTGCAGGCACTGCTCCGGATTCTTATTAGCCAGTCAAATCATCCAATTTCTACCAACTATTTTATAATGTATTCTATTGTATTATGTTGTGCAAATCCTACTGCCAGGATGCAAACATTAATATCCTCAAGTACAACGATAAACTTCATTCTATATCAGCATAAAAAGTACTCATGGATTTTAGAAATATAACAAATAAAGGCAATAAAGCTACCAACAGTTCATCATGCTGACACAAGAAGAAAAGTGAGATAATTGTATAGAAAAGAAACTGAGGAGCCTAAACAAAGTGGGGAGAAAAAAAAAAAAACCCAAACAAAGGAAATCCAGAAAACAGTAGGTTATGAAACTGCCTGCCTGTGTACAAATTCTAAAGTTGTAAAAGAACTTCGCTGTATGCAACAGAAGTAAAACAATCACAAACCAGAAACATAAACAACAAATGAAACAGCACATGGCAGTGTCCTAAAGCTTTGGCTTTAATGCATCATCAGAGAATAAAAGGAGTGAAAGTAGAGGGAAATCCTATGCAAATACATTAAGAAAGAAAAAACTCCAACCTCTGCTCACCATGAGATATTTTAGATGCATCATACGAACAATACTTTGATACAATTTATTTTTAATTACTGGGTTATCTTGACAGTTTCTATACTATTTAGGTAGTATAAGCAGGATAAGATTTTTCAGAAAGGGATTGTTATTTTGTAACTAATACAAATGTTATGAAAGACTTCAATAAAAATATGCATGTACCCTTATAATTGTAGGGAAAGATTTCATTCCTTCCTCTAGTAACAGTAGACTAATAAACTTTCAAAGGATGTAAGCAACCTGTACAAGGAGACCTGGCAACTCTTGAACATCTCACTTACTGAGTCACTATAGGCAGAGGTGGGAAAGAAAAGCCCTTCCCCTGCCTGCACCATTTGTGCAATCCATTTAAGGATTTGACCAATAACCTGTAAATCAGTAACTTGTTCTCATGTCAAGATCCAGCCAACATATGAAAGAGGCCTAAAATCTCAGCTTAGTTTTAGGAGGTTTCACTGTAATGTTCAGTAATATTCTGTTATTTTCAGATTATAAAGTGGTTCATAAATCAAGTATTCCATTTCTAACACTGAACTTTGGTTTTCATGGAAATTTCTGATGTTTACACACAAGAAATTATAAGACTTTAGTCCTTTGTGAAGGTTTAGCACACAGGTTTATTTTTCATTGGAGTGCAAAATTGTAAGTGCCTGTATCATAAATGGGTCTGTACATTTTATATTACTCCTACAAGCTACTTACAGCATGTACATAATGACACCTATGCTCCAAATGTCACACTGTTGGCTCTAGTCGTAGGCACTGATAACTTCAGGGGCTGCCAACCGCGCAGATAAAATAGTATTAATAATAGAGAAAAAAAAAAAAAGAGGGGAAAAAAAACTTTTAAATGCTTAAACACAAAGCATGAAGAATGTGCTGATGTGGTATAATTTATTCCCATATGTAAAGAGGAACCAACAGCAGATGTTTAAATGAATAATGTACGGACCTTAACAATTCATGCTGATGCGTCCTCACTTTTATCATTTAGCTGTAAAGGCGTGGTGACATTGTGACATTAACTGTATGATTAAACTTAGTATTCTTTTCCTCCACAATAATTTCTCAAAGCAGTATTCATAGCACACTGACTTCAAGTATTGCAAGAGACCATACAAACTTTTCTTTTTCTCCCAGATGAAAGTGTAGTACACAAAGGCACAGGGGTTTTGCAAACCACGAGAGCTTCTGTTTGCACATATTAGCTAGAATACATCATATGATGAAGAGAATCAGTGCCAAAAGACTTTAAAATAACCATTTTTGAACTTACTTATTTATATCCTAGATTAAAAATTCACAAATTATAATTTACTGACTGATCACTTTATATTATTTCAGTCACTTGTCAGAAAGATGCTGCTTTGGGGCCAGCTTGGTGATATTGTATCTACTGTATCATGGGAGATGTGGTTGTGGATTCAAAGCAAAACCTATGGCTTGCACTTTCAGAACCAATGGAGATGACATACTCAGCCCTAGTAAGGAACAAAAGGTAATAAACTTTATGCAATATTAGAGGAGATTGACAGAGGCTGTTTTATCTGATGGTGTCCCACCAAATAAAGAGGGTTGCTTAACCTTCGTCACAGGGATTTTTTTTTTTTAGGTAGGTACCAAGCTTCAGATATCAAATTACTATGTCAAGGAACTTAAAATGGTTTACTTCTTGGTTACTTAACCAACTTAATGGTTGATAATACCACATCTGGTAAAAGAAGACTTGAAAGTAGATTCTTATCATTAATGTTACCAAATGAGTCAAAAACTACAGCATCGTCTTAATTTTTAATGTTCTCTTTTAAGGACATTTAAGCCTGCAGTAATTCATAATATTAACATCCTGGAAAAGCTTACAAACTTCTAACTTTATATCCTTCTATATGTATCCTACACAAATTAAAATGACTGAACTGGGAAACTGCTAATACATTTATAATTTTTACTTTTTTTCCAAATTAATAAACCAGTCTGGATAAATAATGAATTTCCATGCATCCTGCACACAAGAAAGAGGCATACAAAATATGGAAATAAGAACAAAAGGAAAACATGAGCTTAAAAGGGCAAAATAAGAAATAGAATGTGAGGAGCAACTAGTAAGGGATGTAACTGAAAATTAAATTATCTGTAAGTGTATGAGGAGTAGGAAGATAACAAGTAAAGAGGCTGGTATTGCATTCAGCTGATAGATGATGGTCAGAAGGCAAATGTATTTAATATGTTCTTACATCAATCTTAACCAAAATGTCAACTGCAAGTAGTGGATAGCACAATCAATATCAATGATAAAGGGCCAAGGCCTGCCTTTTTTTTTTTTCTTTTTTTGTTAAACAGATATTAGCAAATACTTAGGGGGTTTTAACATCAGCTGTATCAAATAAAATTCATTCTAGAGTACTTTGAAAACTGACAGGACTTTTCAGAGCCATTGGTTCAAGAACTATTAGTAGAAGTACCCTGTGTCTTTGTGTACTACACATTAGGGTGTCCTAGACTTAGGGTGTTTTAAAAATCAGGTGTAACCAACACAATTCATTCTAGAGTACTTTGAAAACTGACAGGACTTTTCAGAGCTATTAGTTCAAGAACTATTAGTAGAAGTACCCTGTGCCTTTGTGTACTACACATTACGGTGTCTTAGACTTAGGGTGTTTTAAAAACCAGCTGTAAGCAATACAATTCATTCTAGAGTACTTTGAAAATTGACAGGACTTTTCAGAGCTATTAGTTCAAGAACTATTAGTAGAAGGCAGGTAAAATACTTGAAAACTGAAAAAAAAGCAATCATGGTATCTATTTGTAAGAGAGTGGAAAAGCTGGCATCAAATTGCTGCAGATGTGTCCCATTAATTTTAATTGCCAGAAAAAAAAATACTGGAAATAATAAGCACCTGGAAGAAAACAAAAAGGTAAGTAACAGCCATTATCCACCTGTCAGGAGCAAATCTCCATGCAGCACAGGCTGACAGGCTTCGAGGTTAGAGGAGGAAGACAAAGTATCACATATGTCTAGTTAAGTAAGGCTTTTGATATCCTTTCATGTATTTTTTTTCATAACACCTACATTAAAATATTGCAAGAACAATGCACATATGCTTATAAGAAAAGCTTCTCACAGAAAGTAGCTGCAACTTGCTCAGTGTCAAAGTGGAAGGCTGCATCAAGGAATGTTTTGTAGGTGCCTAACCTAGACTTAACACTATTTCAACATGGACAGTCAAAGAGAGCACACACTTCTTAGGTGTGCTCAAGCCAAGAATGACTGCAGGTATATGATCAGAGAGGTGGAGCAGCTCTGCTACAAGGACAGGCCACAAGATTTGGGGCTCTGCAGCCTGGAGAAGAGAAGGCTTTGAGGAGACCTTAGAGTAGCCTTCCAGTATCTGAAGGGGGCTACAGCAAGGCTGGGGAGGGACTATTGACAAGGTCTTGCAATGACAGGACAAGGGGCAATGGGTTTAAATTGGCAGAGGAGAGATTTAAACTGGATGTTAGGAGGAAGTTCTTTCCAGTGAGGGTGGTGAGACACTGGCACAGGTTGCCCAGGGAGGTTGTGGCTGCTCCCTCCCTGGAGGTGTTCAAGGCCAGGTTGGACAAGGCCTTGAGTGACCTGTACTAGTGGGAGGTGTCCCTGCCTATGGCAGGGGGTTGGGACTGGATGATCTTTGAAGTCCCTTCCAACCTTACCATTCTATGATGCTATGATTCTATATTGAAAGCTTAGAATGCAAACAAGTGGAGAAGAGCTGCTCAGGCAGCTCGAGGACTGTTGTGAATCACAAACTGGGCATGAGTTTACAGTCAGAATCTGCGAGGCAAGATTAGGATAAAACTGGTACTTGGGTACAAAAGCACTTTGTGCACCCCTGCTGAGGAGGCCAAGAGCAACACTCCTCCCCTTGTCTAGGTTAGAAGCCTATTCAAACATGCCAGGTGAAAGCCAGGCCAATGTCCTAAGTCCCAGTCCTTATCTCAAGACCTTTTATGTGGACTTGGCAGTCCTTAAACAAATTACAAAAAGATGGTCATTACTACTGTTTTAGACACAAGCCTAAGGTCTGCAGTACATAGAAAACAATCCTTTCCCTCAGCACAGCACTGGTGAGGCTTCACCTAGGTGTTGTGCTCAGTTTTGGATAATCACATTTTGACATAAATGGGTACTACATGGCAACACAGCAGCTGTGATAGTTTGGGAGTTACACACACACAATGAAATCTCCCAGACTAGACTCAGCTGGCTGGAAGTTGAGGAATGAAGCTATAATTACAGCTTAGCACAATTTACAACCATGTATATACACAATATCCAGTTACATCCAAGTTAAGTTATACACAAATTAACAGTAGCACAGAAACACAAAAATCCCTCCAAAACAATCAGACTGCCAGGAGGCTCCCAACCCAAACCTCCTCCCCCCTTCCCCTCTTTTTCCCTCCCTTCATAAAGAATCAGATGAATCCCCATATATCTCACATGATAAATCTGGAGAGATCTCAGGTGAGATGTCATGAAGACAACAAGGAAGTTGGAGGAAATAAAGGGTTAGTTTAGATTAGATTTAAGGCAGAAAACAGCCACAGACCACTGGAGGGAAAGGAGCAGAACAACAACTACTGAGATCTAACTCCGAAGTGTGTGAGCAGTGAGTATCTTATCTATGTTCTGACTAGTTGCATTTCTCAGCAAAAGAATGAGTGATACAGGTTACTGATATTGTTTTTCTTTCTTCTCACAGCTAAGGATTGAGTTTCTCTCAGTAAAATATTCCCATTAGCCTCAAACAAGCACAGTGGGACAAGACTAAAAAAAAACATCCCTTTTTAGACTAAAGAAGAGAGCAAAGGAGTAGTGTGACATTAGCTGGCTGAAAACAGGAAAGTGGCTACCTCTTCTCCATATCCAGAACAGATAATGTCTTTTTTCCAATCTGCAAGCATAAAGCACAGTTCCATCCTTTTACTTAGCCTCACACACAGCCTCCCATCACCTTCCTTAGGTCAGCTCAAGCAATTATGTGGCTGCATGTGAGTTAACTGAAAATTTATAATGAAAAAAGTGATTAGATTGTGGCCTGTAGGTATAAGTGTAAGCTGATTGTCAAACTGAAGGCTCAGGGCAGACAGGGGGGAAAATTTCTAGGCGGATAATGAAGCATCAGAATAGAGTGCCCGGGAAGATTAGAGACTCTCCATTACTGGAGGTGTTTAAGTACACTTTACACAAGTATTTATCATAAAGGACTTAAGTATAGCTACTTCTTATCTTTGGACAGAGAAATAAATCAAATTACTCAAGGTCCCTTCCAGTGTTGAGACTTTCTGTTTCTGTTATAATTAGTAAATCAGAAAGTAATTTCATCCCACTTACTTCAGTATTTAATACTTCATCCCACTTACTTATTTAATATTTACTTCATCCCACTTACTTAAGTATTTAATACTACTAGTATTTCATCAATCACAATGTCAGCACTAACTAGCTTCCCTCAGAATGATTTCTTTTTTGCTTCAATTTGTTATAGGCAAGCTACAAAATGTGTTGCTGGAAGTATACGACGGAACTAAAGAACTGCACAGAATGCTAAATTGGATTATGAAGTGAAGTATGCTCTAGCATGTACAGATCTTTATATTATGGAATGCAAAGCATTTATTGCCTAAATAGGAAAAAAACAAAACAAACAACAAACAAAAAAAACCCCACAGAAAACAAAAAACAAAACCAAAAACCTGAAAAGCCTGGCCTTTGGGCAGGTTACATCATAATTACCTGCTTTTGTGGTTGTTTTCAACAACTTGCATTTCAACATCAAATAATCAGTGTCATACACTGGGGTAGGACACATTATTTGGATGGAAATTTTTCCAAGAAAAAAAGTTTTTAGAATATAATTCCACCCTTTAGCAACAGATTTCTGCGCTGTGGATTTCTACCACCGTAAATTACTGAGTTGTACATCCTCCTTGGTGTCTGAAATGCTTCTCAGCATGGAGTTTTCTACCCCAGATAGTGCTTTCATGATCCAGTAATTCAGTTCTACAAGGTTATTTTAGAAGGTGCTTACATTTTCACAGTAACTACTACTAAAACAACAAATCAGCAATGGATAATTAGCATTTAATGTATTAAGCATCAAAGAGAATTTTCACAAAGAAAATGTAAGCATATGGCACATTATGTTTAGGTAGAATATGCTTATAAATATCAAAAGATTCCAATAATGCATTTGTATTTTAATCAAGGAACAGTCTAAATAGGCTTTTTTTTTTTTTTTCCTAAATTACTGACAGGTTTACATTAAACTGACAATATTCCCAGTCTAAAAGTTAATTACAGTATCTACTGGCTTCCTGTAACTAATAGCCTGGGACTATGTTCATGTAGATCTAGATGAACAAGGTGTGTTTACTTTAAAGACTTCAATTCTTTTTAATTGACCTATAAATATATTAACATTAAAAAAAGCCTTTTTCAGCCATGCCATTTAGCTTCCAAAACTATTTTTTTTTCCTTAATAACACCACTTAGTAGCTCATCTCAAAGGCTGCTAATAGGTATCAAAGTCAGGTTTCCCAATAATACCTGGATATTAAAATCAATTCTTGAAGCAGAACAGCCACAATTGTCATCTTGCCTTTATGTTTAATTTCATTTCATTTGCTTCATTGATGTCACTGCTTTTAACTAAAATGTTTTCCAGTTTTAGATCTCTGTGAACAGTATGTGTCAAGAGAGAGTAAGAAATGAAATGTTATCAGTTGCAGTGAAGATATTCTGACAGAAGTGTTTAAAACTCTCTTGACTGAGTAATTTCTTTGAGCAGTTGCTGTAAATTTTACTCTGAACTACTGGAAGCCTAACCAAAAGCATCCTTCCCATTTCACCCCAGGTAGTAGTGTAAGTATTTCAAGCTTTCAAATCTCATTCCTCACTACAATCCTATAATAAAGGAAGAAGTTCTTACTGGTTCAATCTTACCTTCAGTGTCTAAGTGCACTATATGATCACGATTCACTCTCTTTAAGATGTTCACCTCCTGTCCAAGTAGCTTCACAGCAGAACTTCCACCTGTATTTGTTGGTGGCAAACACATTTTACAAACACTGAAGAATTTTTCTAACCTGTTAAACAAACCAAATTTTAACTCATTCCTTACTGACAGCTTGACAAATTTAAAATATCAAGAGGGAAACAAAATCTGAATTGGCACCTGATAAGTTGTGAGTTTCATTATTCATCATGTAGCAACGAAACTGTAAGCATAGATTTGTATGCCTGTGTTCATACTGACTTATGAATGTGATGATTTCTGTTCCTAATTTGTATTCTATCAAAATTTTAAGGTTACACAGTATCACAGTATCACAGTATAAGCAAGGTTGGAAGAGACCTCAAAGATCATCAAGTCCAACCCATTACCACAGACCTCGAGACTAGAGGTTAACGCATTAAAAACAAAACCAAAATCACCTTTCAACTGCACATATTTTTAGATACATTCTAAGATTAGAATCTAATATACAAACACTTTTTCAATTATTCTTCATGAAGGAATAAGAACCTAAAATTAAGTGATCATACAATAGAGTACAAGTATTTTAAAAACCTATTGCTGCCTCTAGTTTCTGCTACAGGGATGGTGAGTAAGAGGCAAAATACTACCTGAGAAATGAGAACAAATATCTATACATGGGAAAAGACAAATTCTGGATCTAATATGACATCTTAGTTCTCAAACAGATATTGGAAAGAAAAGAATCATCAGTTCATGATTAAACTAAGAATACTTTACAGAAAATCACCCATCTACATAATACCTTTTTTGCTGTTAACTTTTTGCTGGTCCATTTATTAAGACACAGTGGACCTGTGTTTTACCACTGCAAAGTTGTCTTGCTCTCGTTTCCTTCAAAAAAAAAGAGAAAGGTTTGGTAAAGAAACAGATAATCATTAAAAAAATAACTGCAGCCTCAGAAAAGTTCTAATATAATATATTTACTATTCATTAACTTAAACTAAAATTTGAAACCAAATATTTAAAAGATGTTTTGTGTCTCCTCCTGCCAAGCACCTTTTCCACATAATTCACAAAAGTAATTGGATGTATATTCAAATATCACTAATTTGGGATGAGAGTTACTTTTCATCTAGGTACATGAACACAAAGAAATGTGTATGTAGAAATGCTGCTTGAAAGGAGACTCATTCATGTTAATATCCTAAATGATGGATTTTATTCTGAAATTTGTTTCAGTGCGTCTTTCAATTTTCTTTTCAGCTATATACATATAACACAAACCCCTCCAACAAAAGCTTTTAAAGTTTTCAACTGAACAATTTTAAAAGCCTACAATATTAAGGAAAGGATTATGACACAAGATAAATACATCTCTATCGACGTGTTAACTACCGCACGAACGATAGGGAAAGAGATTCTGTACATCAATAAGAGCAAACCTCAGAGAAATTAAAGGCAATCAGCTTTAAATCTAACTTCTGCCTGATTTTTTTCACCTACTATCAATAACATAGTATTACCATTTACACACTATTATGTAGCTGAAAAGTACCATATTTGAAAGACATCAGGGCTACAAGTGGGTGGTGAGAAAACTAGAAAATTGTAAAGCCTGACTCCAATAACAGAGGTTTGCTTTTTTTCAAAACATGATGAACAGGCAAACATCATCATGGGTTTAAACTGGCAGAGGAGAGCTTTAAACTGGATGTTAGGAGGAAGCTCTTTCCAGTGAGGGTGGTGAGACACTGGCACAGGTTGCCCAGGGAGGTTGTGGCTGCTCCCTCCCTGGAGGTGTTCAAGGACAGGTTGGACAAGGCCTTGAGTGACCTGTGCTAGTGGGAGGTGTCCCTGCCTATGGCAGGGGGTTGGGACTGGATGATCTTTGAGGTCCCTTCCAACCTTACCATTCTATGATTCTGTGATCATCACCTGCAACTGAACGTGTCAGTTCCCAGTGTTTTTATCAAGCTAGTAGCACTTAAAACAATTCAGCAGAGCAGACCTCAGAGATCAATTCCCCAGCAGTTGAGTCAACAAATAATCCAAATTCAGAAAATGCTGAGCATGTATGCACTGACCATGGAATGGATTAACTAATTGGGTATCACCTGACTATGGCTGACATGGATTTAGTAGAGTTTTACTTACTTTAACTTCATTGTTTTCCCTACACCATTATGCAGACCTAAATCCTTAGTCTAATTTACAACTTTAAAGCAGACAAACATAATCTAACACATTAGGCTGCTTGTGAGACTAATGAGCCCTTGACAGGACGTTTCTCTCCATCAGTTTATGCAGGGGTAAAAAGACTGATCTGCTGCATACTCAAACAAGACCTGCAATAATTGATTCAATCTTAAGTATTAAGGCATAATATCACCAAAACCACTACACCATTTCAAAACATGATGCCAGTCATCCCATTTGTTATATTACTTTGAGGTAAAACAATTATGCTAAATGTCTCATAAGAAAATAGTTTTCTTTCAAGGTCACTATTTTAAGTTAATTTGTTCAACTGCAAACAGTGAAAAGCCTCTACTGTGTAATTCCTGTCACATCTACTTGATGTAAGCACCACTCCATGTTTTCATCAGTTTCTTGGAAAACAGAGCTTTGCATGACCATTGAAAGGAACACCAAGTTATCTTTAGGTGCAAGAGTTCAAAAACATTCTCAGTGGAAGAGATTTCACTCTATTGTATAATACGTTAGTGGATTCATTTGGAAATATCATCCTTGCTTCAGTTCATAGGATCACAGAATGGGAAGGTTGGAAGGGACCTCAAAGATCATCCAGTTCCAACCCCCGGCCATAGGCAGGGACACCTCCCACTAGTACAGGTCACTCAAGGCCTCCTCCAACCTGNTCAGAGAAATGAGCAGTGCAGGGTATGAAAAACTAGCTACTCTTGAAAACACACCTAAAAAATACATAAGCAGAAAAAGACAGGTCCAATTCCAGTTTGACTACCTCCTCTATACATACTGGATTCTTCAAAAGGTGAGGCTACTTATTAATCTACCTGTCACTAGCTGTTTGCCTGGGTGCTTCTAAGGCACCTCCAAAAGACATCTGAACCTTGTTGCAAAAAAATACAACATTGCTTGATTCAAACAAGGTTGAGCACCTGGTACATTTCGTGGTCATCCCTTCACTACTTTCAGGCATCTGTTCAGTCTTATATGGGCTCTGCTCAAATTAAAGAAAATCACAGAGACTGACAGAAACGTGTCCACTGCTTGAAGAAATTGAGTAAAACCTGAGAGATGAGTGGGCTGGTGGAAACACAAAAGCTGTCTGCCACACTGACGGGGAAGTAGGTTAGCATAACAGCATGCTGGTCTGGACAGCAGATCTGCAGGAACAAAATGTAGTCACAAATGATATTTTAGCTCATCTATCTACAGAATGCTGGTTGCATTCAGAGATGGGAAGGGGGGGGGGGGAAGTCACAATATTTTTTCCACCAGATAGAACAAAACTGTAATAGATTTTTTTTCCCCCCCCCACTTCAAACCAAATGGTATACAACTCATTTTTAGAGGGTTTCAAAACACTTTGTTAAAACTAGGAAGTTGTTGATCCGGAGTGTCAAATAAAAATGAACTTTTGCTTCTAACTGGCATCATGTGAGGACATACTTCAGCAGTACTGCCAAGAGAGTGATAATGAAAGCAAGTATTTCAGGGTACTCCTATAACTCCCCTGGAGAACTATTGATTTTTACATGATTCCTCAAAGTCTGCTTTTCTCAAAAAAGAAGCTGTGCAAAAAGGCTCAGAGGGAGTTTAAATGCACTGAAGAAGGCACATTTATCTAAATGCTTTCAAGCAAGAAGGCTGGAACTCAGTTCCTCCACAGTGGAGGACTGAGAAGAAGCAGTACCTTAAAGTGACAGGGGATTAACTAAGGAGCTATTAACTACCTTTAACTCTTGGAAAACTATCTAGTTGAAGATGCCCCACTTTATGAAAGAGAGCTGTTCTTGCATTCTGGGTGGTTACTGTGAGTGAGGCACTGAAACTACCTTTAACTGCTGATACTGGTTCACAAGGACTATGCTTGTGGTCATCCTTCACTGCAGGCCTACACACCAAGTCAAAGCAGCTGCTGCCCTGCTCAGCTTTGAAAGGTAACATCCTTCATCTCAGGCAGTCTGGGGCTTCGGTCTATAGGGACTACAAGGGTGACAGCATTTTAGTAGAGCAAGCGAGATAAATAAGCTAAAAGAAGGATCCAAAGTTGAAGAAAATGGAAAATACTGGCTTAAACCAAAAGTGTATAATCTGTGTTTCTGCAGAAAAGGAGGATCAATTTCGGGTAGGCATTCTGCAAATCTCCTCTGCTCCAACACTTCTGATGCACTTCAGATAAACTCAGCCATCATTTGAACTTCCTTAAGCCCTTTGGTTCCTCTCTATCGCCTCACTTCACAGAACTAGGACTTTTATTTTTGAATGACAGATGGCTTATTAGAAAACAATAGCACAAAATCCTTATATGTAGGCAAAAACTACTTAAGAGAACATTCTTTTCTGAGGTACTGCTTCCATAATAAGCGGGAGCTTCTAATCTCACTCGATAACCTACATTCTGTAATTTACATGAAATGTGATTAATGCTCTATTTCCATATTTAAGCCTTTGACATATTAGTACTCTTATTTCCACCACCTAAGAAATGTTTAACTGTAATATGATCAAATTATTACAATCTTTGATTCTCTGAAACTTACAAGGGGGAAAAAAATGTATGATAGCTAGAACAAAGAAGAGATAAGCTCTAATGATAGGTAGAAATATTTTTCTTCACACGGAGTTCTGCTTTCACACATGTCCTCAACTGCCCCACTTGTGCCAGGGGGAAAAAAACCAAAAACTGAAGAGTAGCTCAAAAGTTGTCTCTCATCTCTCAGTCCAGATTGGGTTTCCAGTGCAATCTGCCCAGATGGCTGCTGGGCTACAAATGCTGAAAGCACCCAAAGTACTTTCTGTATGGGTGCTGTCACTCTGGGGAGCCTGAGCAGCAGGCTGCAGTGCTCTGCACAGCCAGTACATGAGCTAGTAGATATTAAAACAGCTATCTCTGGCCTTCATTGATTAGCATCTTTTATTCCAAATAAAACACTCAAAAGGGAGATTTTGAGAACCTCAAGTAACAAACAGGCACAGGATTCCCATTAATTCTCATTGATTGGTAAAACAAAGGAGGAAAAAAGCACATTAGGCTCAGCATCAAATTAAAAAAGAAAAAACCAACAAACTACTGACGAGTCTGCTGTGGAGAGCTTGGGTTCTGAAAAACAAGCTTCCAGTGTTAAGAAAGTCTTCACTAAATAGGAAACATTCATGTCTGTGCCACTGAAGACATCTGTGCTATAAAATCTGCTGTGAACAAGCTACATTTCTGTTCTTTACAAGTGCTTTAGTCCATGCTTTGAAGATAGATCTCCCATGGGCTGTATCAGAGTGGAAACAAATGACTGCAGGATTATATCCCACATTTCAATAGGTTTTATTTATGGACACTTACCAAAAAGTGTTCTAGAACTTGTCCAATTGCCCCATCCATCCACAGACACTCAAATATATTTATATCAGTTTCAAACTGACTATGAAGTCAGTGCAAAAGCTCATGAATAAAGAGAAATTCTAGTCACAGGCTGCAGGAATCTTAAAGTAACTCTGGTTGTAAGACAATGAAAAGTCAATTAGTGCATGCATTTCGCACAGCAACCTTGAGTCATCACTACAAACACACAGACAGATACATGACAATTTCAACCACTGGTCAGCACAAATGCTGTTTGAATGAGAGAGCTGCCACAAAGAGATGGGACAAGTCCTCCACACTTTTCTTTGGTGACTTCTGAATATCCTATAAGGGAACCATAACTGCAAAGAAATAAATGCAGATTTCAGCTACCTTGAAAAGATTTTTGTCATGTCAGTGAAGTCGGTGAAATTACTCAGCATTTATGTTCAGGTCAGTGGGATCAGAATCAAACCCTAAGTGATTAAAATCAACAGAGCACATCATCTGCTAATACCACTGCCCAAAAAATTGCAATAAGCCTCAGGCATGCTATTATCAGATTACACAATTTCACTGTCTGGTTGATGAGTTTGAAAAGCGACTACAAACTGTGGTGGATTTAATTTTCACCAGCAAAGGATCCTTTCTTTCAATTAAAAGGACAAGACCATCTCATTTCATCAAAGTTAAAACTAAGTTTTGTTGTTCACTTATAAAATGCCAGGCAGAAACATTCTTGCCTTCTATTTTACTAGAAGAATTATTATTATCTGCCACATCTTTAATGTGAAGAAGAAGAAAGTTTGATTTCACGTAAGCATGCCCTAGAGTGCTTACCATGCAAGATCATCAGAGATCACAAGTCTGATGGTGCCACCACTGCAACTGGCATAATGCTGTGAAGTGGTTCTCCAAATGGGAGAAACAGTGGCCACAGCTTTATCTAATTCTTAGTAACAGTAAGATGTAAAAGTAGATTCACATCCTTCCACAGACAGAAGCTTGTCTCAGTAAAGATTAATGGGATAACAAAAATTCTGGCTCGGGAAACTTCTAAGATACAAAGCAAGGTGATGTGTTGTAGTATGAGCTCAGTACTTCTAGAAATCTGACTAAGATCTTTCCTTAATTACAGCAACACTGAAAATTTGTTTATGTTGTTAACCTTTTCATATTTTAATTGCAATTTCCTTTCCATAATCTTCCTAAACCCTTGCTCTGTGCATCTCAGAGCATTCAGTTAATTGCTCCGAGTTAGTAAAGTAGATGCAAAACTTCACAGCTTTCTAGCTAAAACAAAACAACAAAAATCAGCAAACATGCAAACCTTAACTTGGAAGAATCTTTTTTTAGATCACTTGCAGTTACTTGTTAGTAAAATTTAACAAGCCAAAGGTCAAATTGGTAGTTCTTGGCAAAAGGAGTCCACAAGCACAGACAAAAGGGTCTTAATCTTTCACAGCTCTGATTCGAGATTTCTGGCTGCCTTTCTGTGCTCACAGTTGCCTTACTCCAAGTTTGGCAGGAATACAGGGTGAATGTTCACACTCATCAAGTGCCAAGGCAGCCTGCAAAGCTGAAAAATCAGAACTGGAAGTCTTGTCACCAAAAGTAATTTATTCTGACTCCATCAAAACTGGACCAGCCTGTGAGGCCAAATTTAGTAGCCACTTTGAACCAGTACCTTTCAAACTATCAGAGAAGTATACCAGTATACCAAATGTACAGCTAAGCCCAAGGGATTGAGAAACAACTAATGAAATACACGGGGAAATCACAGCATTTGGCAGCCAAGAACAAGCAAAACAACAGTTCAGACAAGAAAAATGTAATTAATTGTTGCCTGCTGAGTTGTGTTTTAAACCCCTTCCTGTGCTCAGTACCCAACCTGAAGCTGTGACTGGGTAAGGTCTCAGTGTTAGCAGCCACATCTCAGGCGATTCTGTTTGACATCATAACCTTCACAGCATTTGTTAGTTAGCAGTGTACAACCCTGCAAAAAAAAGAACATTCCATTAAATAATATTCTGTTGCTAGCAGCAAAATAATGAGAATCTTCAAATAAGGCAGTCTATGCTAAGTCCGTATTTGCACATGCAGCACGAGTGCCATTACATTTCAGTTACACACTGTTCCCACTTTCTCTGAGATTTGTTTGAAAGTGATGTGTTCTCTGTGTGCCACTGCACAGTGAGGATTAACTTATTGGGAGCAAGACCTGCAAAACTATCGGGTCTAGTTGTAATGTGTTCTGGGGATGTGCACAACGCTGGCTGCTGATAATTTTCATGTCCTCCTATTTAAGATTTCTGTATCACCTTCATTAATGAGAAAATATAAGTTTGTCCCCTATCTTTTACTGCAAGATTTTTAAGAAACAACTCTTTGGCTTGTTCCCCAACAAATCAGCACAGCTCTGTAATACCATTTCATCTTCTGAGATGGGAGCCTACAGTGGTCGCCCAGGTAGAATTTTATTTCAAGTACACCATAACGTAGGAGACAAATCCTTAACTTCAAAGCACTATTTTAGGCAAAGCCATTTTCAATCAGATCCAAAGAAAGACTTTCATGCAGTAAATATGGCTGACTGCATGTACACATAATTTCACTGATAAATGCACTCAAAAAAAACCCCTTTTATCACTTATTTCAATGTATTATTTGATGCATATCTTTATGTTGCTACACATAAAAAAAAATACAAAATCCTAAATTACTTTTTTATCTTTCATTTTGTTCAAATGTTTCACAACTTAAGCCTATCATATTACAAGGCTCTTCAGGAGACTTAAATAGTATTAAAATACTATCTTCAATTTGAAGGGCAAAATACCTGGAAAATTAAGGTCACATAATGTTACAAAACCTAATGGAGTATGGATTTCTGCTTAAAGTACTTCAACCAGAAACTTCAGCAATCTTAAATCTGTCTCTGCTAGACATAATAAGTTTTTAAAACTTTGAATGGATTTCAGAGCATCTTTTGTATACCCTGTGATGGCTGAGCAGGGTGCAAAGCATTAAGTTCCGAATACTCAGTTGCCATAGGAAAGATAAACCTTTCAGAACAAAGGCACTTCCACAGGACGTTAGGAATAGACAGCTGCCAGTAAAGAGGATGTTCATTGCTGACACTACATTAGTGTTTAAATAGACACAAACACCGTAGCAGTAACAGGTGGAGGGGTTACAAAGCAGAGCTCAGCACACTTAAAACACATGCACAACCATATACAAAAAGCTGTATCAAACAGTTATTCACCTGCCCTCTTGGATGTTCCTAATGTTATCGATTATTTACCTGGAGTCTTTCACCTGAAGCACTTCATAGACCCCTCTCAGTCTGAGGAAGCTGCATAAACAGTAGATGCGAAAACTGCACTGTGGTCCAACTGCATTTATGTTAGATAATTCATACAAAATTACTGAACATAAAATCCAAAAATAATTGAAAAGGTCTAAGAAAATACAAGCTCGAATTCTAGCAACCGGTGACAAATGCATAAAATCTGCCAAGCAAGTTGTTTTGAATAGCCTACTGTATCATTTATTTCACCCACAAGGTGGCATCTTTATTCTACCTTTTCTTTCTTTAGTAGCCTATATAGGAGCAACTTAATCTTTAGTGAAAATACCCTAACCTCAGATGAAAACTGGGGGCCACTATACAAAGACATGTTAGAATTTATATTCAGAAATCATCAATATTTTTTCCTCTAAGATCAAGCATTTACTGATTTTACTGCCGAGATAGGAATCCATTTACAAGTTACGGCATCCAGTTCAGCATTTTTCCAATTCAATTTACCTACTAAATATAAAAGACAAATTGCTTTAGACATGATTGCAGAAAATCTCTTGGGATTCTGTGTGCTAATACTTGGTATTCTCAGCATTAAAGCTTCAAAATTGAAAACTATAAACATGTATAAAGCTAGCTTAACCTGTAAAGCTAGCCTTACCTCTCTCTGATACCGATTAAAACAGTTGTGATTCAATACATACACACAAAGATAATGAGTTTTCAAAGTTATATCAAGTTTGTCATTATATTACCTGGCAAAGAGGTTTCTGTGCTGCATGAAGTTACATGCTAGTACACAGATTATGTAGGTAAACGTGTGTATATATATATATATACACACACATATATACACACACATACACAATATATATACATGTACACACACACACATACACACATATGTAATATATACACACACACAATATATAGAGACACACACACACACAATATATAGAGACACACACACACACACAATATAGAGACACACACACACAATATATAGAGACACACACACACACACAATATATACACACACACACACATATATACACATATATATATAATATATATACACACACACACACACACATATCCTTAAAATAAATTATAAAATTGCAGGTAATTACAGATTTTACTGTCTGTGAAAATGAATTGAAGGTAGCAATAATTTTTAAATAATTATAAGTTAGTTACAAAAGGTTCTTAGATAATAGAGAAGCAGATTTTAACACAAGGTAATTATATTAAGACGAGGAAAAAGGTAAGCAACCTAACATACCTTTCTCCCTAGCAGTTATGCTAACCCTGCTGTCTTTTATTGTTGTTCTTCTGTGTTTGGTTTTCTGCCATAATCAAATGTATGTATTCCTTAATTCCACACTTAGTTATTATGATCTGGAAAGGTACCAATTTTTCTTCTACATTAAATAAAAAAGTTCACAAGAACACACATGGTTGTGTGCACACAAACGCAGGCTATGCTAACTACTTTATATAAAAAGAATTTAAAATATCAACTATAATTTCAAAGACTGGCTGTCAAAGATTAGAAAGGGGGAAAGGGTACAGAAAACCATTCCTAGGATCTCCCTGAATATATCACATTCATGTGTTTTATTTAGACCTTTCTTGAAAATTAAAACTCAGTAGTACTAAATTAAACACCACTCATTTTTATACTGCCATCAACATGCAATTTGGACAGTCATAAACCCCAGAAATCTCTCAAAATTTAAGAAGACAAACAGGAGAATGTGAATTATATTACTGACTAGAAAATGTCAAGAGTAAAAATTAATACTTGTGGTTACCTTACTTTGCTCCTCCAATACAACTTTCTTTATCCCTTCTTAAAGAGTGCTTACCATTAAATTTAATGCACCTGTTCAAAACTTTCTTCAGTCTGAAGTTTTTCAAGTAACAACACAATTTCAGAAATGTTGCAGACTGTTCTAGAAATAATATACATTTGTTTCCATAGTTAAAAAAAAAACTAATCTAAATTAAATAAGATATGCTTGAAAAAAAAAAAAAGGCAACCTCTCACATAAATAATGAGGCAGTAAAATAGCCTCCAGTAAACTGGATACACCTGTTGTGATGGTTTATTAAAGACTTGTTCTAATATAATTTCCTACTTCCCCTCTAAGCTTCTGTCTTGGCCAAGAGTAGATGAAAAGATAAATCAACTCAAAGAAAAATAACCTCAAAGAAAATCTAAATGTAGCCTTTCTACACCTACATGCTAAAAACATAAGAAATGAGACAAGTTCAAATCAAGGCATTTTTTTCCCCTCACCTCAATGCTGCCAAACAGCATACACAACATATATCTTGCTTTGAGTTATATTCAAGAATCATAAAACCCAGTAGTTTGCAATTTATCTGAGCATCTATTCCTACCTAAAGGGATCACAAACACCCTCACCAACAAGTTTAATAAATAACCATCTTAATTTTATAAAGAAACAAGACTTTTTTTGTCCCAGTCAGGATGGCTTTTTAAAGTAGATACAAAGCAATAAACTATTTCTTAAAAGAATTAGCAAAGTACAAAGATTCTTTTTACAAGTTCAACATACTTCCTATATGTACAGAAGGGAAGCTAATTATATGATGAAATGAAAGATAACAGATAAAAGAGCATCACAGTATCACCAAGGTTGGAGGAGACCTCAAAGATCATCAAGTCCAACCCATTACCACAGACCTCAAGACTAGACCATGGCACCAAGTGCCACGTCCAAACCCGCCTTGAACACCTCCAGGGACGGTGACTCCACCACCTCCCTGGGCAACAGGGAGGCAATCATTATACTAATCCATTTCAATAAAACAATAATATAAGAATATTCTGGTTTTGGAAAGACAACAGCACTTGTTCTGTGCAACAGAGCAAATATTTTGGCTAACATGTAAGAATCCATGTATGTTAAATGTTTAAGAAGCTTACATGACAAAAATGACCGTGCCATTGTGAACTGTGTATTTATGACATTTGCCAATTAAATATGTTCAAACCAATGGGAGCAAAGGAGAATGTCTTCAGTCAGCTGTTCATTTCACTAATACTTCCCTACACAATTGGTAGATTCTACTCTCAGACTTGGGGATGAAGCACATAATTAATCCAGTTTGTAGACAAACAGGAAAGGATGGGGGTGCACAGCCCAGTTCTGAGGTCCAGACAGGCTGTTCTTAATATTTTCAAGGGTTATTGACAGTTCGGTTTTGTTCTCATTTCACTTAGATCACCTTTTATTTTCAAGAGTTTCTCTAGACATACTCAGGAATCACTTGAAAGCATTTACCACAATGGCTATTACTTAGAGGTTGTCCTCGCTCTGGAAGAGCAGCAAAGCGCAGATTCTTTCAAGAACTATTTTACATGAGCAGAGTTTACAACTCATGCCACATGATGTCCTGACAAAGCATATCTGCAAAATGCAGGAATGTTTTTCAGTTGTGAGGCCAGCTGGGAGCAAAGTCCCATTCTTTCAACTCTTAGTTAAATCATTACTTGAGAGAAGAAACAAGATTCACAGGTGTGCCTAAGAAATGTCAGGCTATGCTACTACAGTTCCATGAGAGTATTAATTTATGAAAAGTATAATGTGAGTATTTTTCTTTTCACTTCAGTATTAATTATCACTGCACCTGACCAGTGCCAGGCACCGCTTCAGTGATTTTTTTAATGAGTTAAGAAGTTAAAAGCATTTGTTATATGGCAACCTACGGGACATAAAATTAAGAGCGGTATCCAACATAAAAGCTGAAGCTTTAAATGATAATGGTGTATATGTATAGGAAAGAATAAAAATGACAAATTATATAGAATATTCAAATATCTTCAGAAGAAAAAGCTTAATCTAACGAAAGATTGGGTTGTATTTCTTTGGGTAATGACTCATCCTTCAAAATCCACAAGCAACTACTGGGCCACAGGCAGTTTTTCTGAAAGCTTTGAAGATATAGAATCATAGAATCATAGAATGGTAAGGTTGGAAGGGACCTCAAGGATCATCTAGTTCCAACCCCCTGCCATAGGCAGGGACACCTCCCACTAGTACAGGTATATTACACCTTCTGTCATGGTAGGCCTAGGCAGGCCAAAATAGGCTTAAATGTGTCCTGGCTTGCCCAGACACATTTCTGCTCTCCCTCCTTCTGTTTTGGGGAGAAGTAACTGCAGGAGAGAGGACAAAGAACCTGGAGCCACTGAGTCTGAGGATTCTGTCCTGCCCAGACTTGTTTGCATCCTGTTGTAAACAAGGTACACAGGCTCAACTTGTGCATGCCTTGTGCAAGACCTGTGTTTTTCCCAAATTTGGGTAAAATCAAGCCTATGGCCTCTCCTAACACAGTCAAGCTTGGCTAACTGCCATTCTGATTAGCTATTCTGCATCCAAAGGCCCATTAGTCTCTGGCTGTATTGATAAAAAGAGATGAGCAGGTGACACAACCTGCTCTGCCCTTGTATTCATGCTTGCTACTGCCTTATTATAACCTGAACTGCCTGAAAACTGCCTGCTTCGAGTTTACGAGGAATGGGCTCTAAATGCCTCCACACTGTCAGCCTGCACAGCCAGCGTGACATTGTGCTGAGACTGCACATTGCAAGTCATCCTTCCTGCACCTGATAGTCACCTGCCAAGACAGGAAGTCCTAGAGATACACAGATCATCCAGAGACATCAGGACCAGGTCAGAGATTGTCTGCCTCCTTTCCCCAGCACCCTGAAGCCTGGGAAGAATCAGAAGAATCAGAAGTCTCAGCAGCTGACAAGACAGTAACAGAATTCCCTGAAAGCATTTGAGTGCTGCCTGAAGCTGTAGCCAGCTCCATGAGTCGGGAGATACTTTGTGAGTAAATACTTCAAGCCTCTTGTAATTCACCATTGCCTTCTGCCATGAGCAGAAAGGAGCTCACTGAGTCCATCTAGTGGGCAAGCAGCGTATTGACTGCAAGCGGTACACTAACTGCAGGAACCTTCTCTTCCAGTTCAATTGAGTTCACTTTGTTATATCTTATTGCTGGTTATTTCTAGATCCTGTGTTATTACCTGTAAAAAACTTCCATGACCGTGCAAAGAACCGAGTATTATTAAAATTAGTGGTTGGGGTGGAGAGAGTTCTGAATATCAAATACTAATAAACAATATTAATCTTTGAAAATCATCTCTCACATTAATTAATTAACCCCCCCCCATAACACTTTCAGACATACAAAGACAATTTTCCCCATTTATGCTTACAGCTTGTCAGAAATGATGAAACAATAAATAGTAAAAGCATGTCAAATTCCCACTAGCTCTGGTCCTAATTTTCCTCTTCAAAATTACTGAGGACAATGAACCTGTTCCTACTTCACCAAACTGAAGTTCTGTATTATAATCATACGAACTACAATTGTTCTCCATCACAAATGGGACTAACCTGTTTATATCATTACTTGCCATCACAAATGGCCATGCTAAGTCCAAATTTCAGGCACTATCCCACAGAAATCTAAGACAACCCTCTCCAAAATACAGTGATGTGGATGAACACTTTTTCAAATCTAATGTGACAGAAATTATAGAGAACTTACAAACAATGAAAATCTTTTGGGTTGAGAGACCATGTTTTCTCAGGCATTCCAAGAAAGGTAATTTATACCCTGTGAGGTTTCAGCAAAAAGAAACATCCTAGACAAAAATACAGGACCTGACTGAGTGAGATTAATTTACCTGAATATGCCTTACAATACAACATTATTAAATACTGAAATCACCAGTATTTTGTGAGCTTAGGCTGCAGCTCAATCTCTGTTTAGGCCAAATAAAACCTCAGCTTATATTGGTATGTTAGCACACAAATGTTTCTCAGTGTTAATGAAGACAAAACTGTCAAGGGAGATTTTGCACAACACAAAAGTATACTTGTGCAGCATTCAAGGTTGCTCCACAGTGTACTTGGCACAGCAGGTTGGAATTACACTAATACAAGATTCAACATCAGGAATCTCAGGAACCTGTAATCTTAGCAGACTTCTCATTCATCTGCTGATCCCCCTAAAAGTTTGGAATTTACTTGAAAAGAAGAAATGTTATTACCAGTATTCAGATAAACCATACTTTGCTGTGCAGCCAGCAATATTTATAGGAACACGAATCATGAGAAAGTGACCTAACAGAAGTCATTTGGAAGTGATCATTATTTGCTGGTTTCATACACAGCTAGGTACTCTGTGGGGAAAAAAAAAGATGTACAGGAATCAACAGAGAGGCCTGGCCTTTAAAAGCTATTTGCCTAAGAAATGGTAGTGGGAAAACTCCATGATCCATCCCACTCCTGCCTTAACTATCCTGCTCTACTCCATATCAGCAAAGCTGCCATGAGCAGATGCTAATTCTTGGGACCCTTTTGTCTTACTGTAGGGAAGGAACATGAAATAGTTGGGTGAACTAAATTGAGCATCAAGTACATTCAGTTTGCTGATGGCAAATTGATTTTTGCACAGCAGGCTATCAGTACAATTTCAGACAAGCATTTCATTAAGACACACGATACATAACTCCTTATAACTTTGAACTACCTTCAACACAAGAGTAGGATCAAAGAGCAATCACATCCTTAAGACTATTCTTAAAATAAAAAATGGGCACTTGATGCTGTGTTCTCCAGAGTAAAACATATATATATATAAAAAATAATAAATATCAGAGAGCTTACTTGCACGATATTTACATTCACTAACACAACAACTGGCAGGAACTGCTGCAGTTCCTATCTGAATGTGGCAGCATTTTCTTTAAATTATTTTAAATACCTGATACTCCTTCTAAATGCAATCCCACACAATCCCTGTTACATTTTCTCCAAATGGCTTATCACAGCAGTGCTGCTCTGACAATGGGGTGCAGAGGAGAGCTGGCTGAACAGCACAACAGAACAGGGACAAATATTCTCCCCAGCGTCTGACAGGTAGGTAGGTGGTTCCTCCACACCCCCCATGAAATTTGTCATGAGGATGGAAGCAGAAATGCACAAAGAGCAAAAAAAAAAAAACTCTGAGAAATGCTACTCACACAGTCCAAAGCCTACCAATTTTCTCCAGCTCATCCCACTGATGGTCTTATAGCACCACCTGATTCAAAGCAGGAGGCTGGAAGTATGCTGGGCAGGATAAAAGAGAAGTGGGAGTGAATTGAGGAATGCAGAAAAAGGTATTGTCCAAACCTGATATTGACTTTACCACATTTAAGTAGAGGGACAAACATGTGAATTATTCAGTTAGGTTTTAATCAACAACAACAAAAAACTGAAGTTGTTTCAGATCAACGAAACTTCAAAGTAACAAATGGTTCATGATGAGTTCCTGTACAAGACCCCCCAAAAAAAACCCAAAACCAACAACAACAAAAAAACATGGTCCAAGTCAGTATTTCCTCCACATTGCTAGGTTCAGTTCAATTAGCTGTACTTACATGAAAACCAGTGGAAAAAATGCTGCCTTGTTTGCTGTTTTCTTCCAACCTTTCAGACAAGGTTCCTGGCCCTCTACTTAATGAGAATTTTTAGTTGAAAGCTCAGCCTTTGAATGCTTTCCAGCTTGCTGACAGAAATGATGCTGAACTCTGTACAGCAACAGGAACTACCAATTTATCTTCCTTCTCTTTTCACTCCTGTGGATATTACAAGCCTTCTCTCCTCCAGTCCTACCCATCCCATGTAGCCTTATCTCATGTGTGGCAAAATTTCCTTTTCTCTTCCCATCAAGCATCTCCTATTCCCCTCTGGCATTCTCTTTCTCCTTCATCTCTTTTGCATCTCCACAAGTTCCAGACAGTCTTTTCCATGATGTTTTTTTCCTCAAATTCCTTCCTCTGAACAAATTTTTCATAGTGCTTCATTGCTATTCATTCTCTTTCACCTTCTTGATATCCTCCCTTTGCATGAATCCAAAAATATCCAAATTCCAATCCCAGTAGGAGATATCAGAGGTATGGAACAAAGCTAGGAATGGGTAGATTCAGACTGGATGTTAGGAAGAAGTTCTTCACCATGAGGGTGGTGAGACCCTGAAACAAGTTGCCCAGGGAGGTGATGGAAGCCTCATCCCTGGAAGTGCTTAAGGCCAGGATGGATGAGGCTCTGGACAGCCTGATCTAGTGTGAGGTGCTCCTGCCCATGGCAGGGGGGTTGGAACTAGATGATGCTTGTGGTCCCTTCCAACCCTGACTGATTCTATGCTTCTATGTTTGATCTTTATTGTGCCAGTCTAAACTTGAACCTGCAAAGATTTAGTAGAGCCCCCAGTTTGACAACAGAATTGGTCACCAGTAGTAGGCACATTTAAAATGACCAGCCAGTAAAGAATACATTCACCAACCTGTACTGTCAGAGTTGAAATCAGCTGTGAAATGCATATTTGAAACAGTCTTGTGAGTAAAATTTAAGTATTTAGTTTAAGTGGCCTGAAGCAGGGCAGAGTATCAGATAGCAACTTCATTTTTATGACTGCAGGAATTTTTAATTTTTTTAACATTAAAAAAGAAAAAAAAGAATTGGTTGTCTAAGAGTTTTAGATTGCTTGTTTGGCTCATTTTAGCTCAAACCAATTATTCTGTGTACTTGAATGTTTTTTGGGTTCTTTTTTAAATGCAAATTTGATGCACAAATTATGTCAACATGGAGAAATTCATTATTTTTTTCCATCCGAAGCATTTCAGTGAAATACTTTACTGCATGTGAAAACTCCAAGGACAAATGCAACTAATAAATCACAACCAGAGTTTCCTCAGTTCTGTTACATTTGCTTAATACAATGAAACAAAACGTTTTGGTTGTTTTTTTTTTTCTTTTAATTGGTTGTTCCTTGTTGCTGTCTATACGCTGCTGCTTTCCCTGTGAGATTTCAAATGATAAGTAACTGGAAATTAGGAAGAGAATTAGTCCATTATTCAGTAGCAATGACACAATGATTAATTATATTAGTTTACTGCCCCTTCTGCTTTCAAACCCTGCAGTCATAAAATGAGTTTTGTTCAATAGTCCAGAAGGGATATGAGAATTAAAATTTAGACAATTTAAAAAAGTTCCTGCAGGAAAACCATACTTATCTCAGATAGTAGATGAATGAATCCTCTAATTTACAATACTATGCAGATGGCATACTCCTTCCTGAGTAATGCACAGATAAGGAAGCTTCCCAAATGATTCAGAAAAAGAGACTGTGGAGAGACATGGGTGGAAATAGATCAGGCAAGACTGAGCTTGTGTCCTCCTGGAAAGTGCTTACAAACTTTTAACTGTATTTCTATCTGTACCTAATCATTATGCTTTCTTCTACCTACTTCTTTTTAAACCACATAGTATGTTAAACACCCAGAGTGTTTTCTGAGCCCTACTGAACATGCAGTGAATTAATAGCTACTACTAGGGGAGGTAGACAGAGGTTTGAAATCACTGCCATATCAACACAAATTCTCACATCTTTGATGTCTCTGATAAACATCTTACATTGGAAAGAGTACTTTACTTTTGAGCAGCAATGTTCCTGCCACATTTTCAATGCTGGAAAACACTCGAATGCAATCCTACCTTCTCACCGTGTGTCCTTTGCACTACACTATTACATAGATCAAAATTTTTGCTGTTAATTAACTGGCTTTTTTCTTCTCTCCTCAGAATTATGAATAATATTAGAGCTGAATCATAGAATGGTTTAGGTTGGAAGGGACCTCAAAGCTCATCCAGTTCCAACCCCCCTGTGCCACAGGCAGGGACACCTACCACTAGAACAGGCCACTCAAGGCCCCATCCAACCTGGCCTTGAACACCTCCAGGGAAGCTGTGGATGACAGAATCACAGAATGGGATCAAAGATTATTTGAAGGATGATGCAGTCAATCTGGAGGGGATGGAGAGCAAATTGAAGTCCTAAACGTCACAGTGCTTTTTAACCTCCCACCACAGGGCCCAAGAGTAGCCATCCCCAGCCCATGTTGCCCTGTGCAACCCTCCATGCCCAGGCTCTGTCAGGGCTGCAGTAGCACCCACAAGCACTGGGTGCATGAGCTGTCGTGAACAGGCCTGCTAATCCAGTAATTAGCAATTAGCAATTAGCAAATGCCTCATGTCCTGTTCACTGGGATTGCTGTTGCACAGGCAGCTGATGGACCCACACCCAGCCACCCATGCCCACCTCTAGGCCTCTGCTCACGCCATGGCTTGTGGTGCCCTTAGCTCGGTTGCAGGCTTTTTATTGTTATTAGGCTTGTTCCTTCATCTGACAGTGCAGGTTTCTTTAAACTTTGAGAGCTGCTTCTTGCCCCTCACTAATGCTGAAATGCAGAGTGCTCCCCTGAAGGCTCCCACATGGAGCTTTGCTACTGCCCAGCCACACCTCATCACTGCAGCCCAGGCTGGAGCTGGGCTGTGGCTGCCCTGGTGTCCAGCCCAGTGCTGGACCCATCCTGCCTGCCTCTCAGATGTGCATGGTCACCTGCTGTCATAGAATCATAGAATNTGGTGTGTTCCATGTATCACTATAACTTTTGGGTGGCTCTTTGGTAGCCATAGGCTATAGTTTGCAAGTGAATCCAGGCCCAAAACTCTGTACCCTTAAGTTCCACTCTGTTCATAAAATTCTGTGTGACAAGTTGTAGAGTGTTAGTGCCTGGTCCACCTGTAACAAAGAGCTTGACCTTTAGCATCACGCTAACTCAGGTTTATCTTAGGAAAAAAGCCCTTAATGCTAGTACTTGAAATATGTAAGTACTATTCTTAACTGATAACATCTGCAAAGAACACCACGGATAGGTATATTTCAATCAATTAAATTTGTTTGCTCAAAGCTACTCACCAGTGGACAGACAGTAAAGCCAGTGGGTGCACAATGTCATAGCAACACTTATGCCTGCAGTCAGCTCCCAGCTCAGGGGAGGGCACCTCTGGGGACAGGAACATTAAAAGCTACATCCAGTGCTGTAACTATGCATTTTCTTTTCTGAGTTTCCCAATATTTCTTCCATGTCATTTCATACCTATAAATGTCTGAAGTATTTAATTGAAATTTATTTGATTTTCCAGTTTAAAAAAAAGGGAAAAGGGTTGTATTTTTTAAAGCAGTTTTGTTCTGCTTATTGCACATTAGGAAATATTCATCTGAAGTTGCTGCAGTCTCCTTAAAGTACTGCAGGATAGTCAGTTTCAGCTCATGCTGAGTGGAAGTGGCTCAAATCAGCAACTTCTCCCATTGCAGTGAGGAGGATGCACATGGACCCAGGGAGCTGGCATGCACCACTGCTTGCATTTTGGAGGGCAGGAAAACAAATACTGTGTTATGAGGCTGCTGGAGGAGAAAAAAATAATTTTTAAAAGATAATCATTTCTGTATGTCAGAGAAGTACATGAAAGTGACTTAAGTGAGGTTTCAAAGTTTGACTGTCTTAGCTGAACACAGGCAAATATAAAGGAGCAATGAGAATTCTGAATAGCTAGGGTAGAAAAATAAATCTACCATACTAACTTATTGGACTTAAGCAGAAGAAGGAGCCAGCTCACACAGCCAGCAGCAGTCACCTTGGATAAGAGCAAGAAGTCTTCATACGGGGTGGGCAATAACAAAAATATGTAATCTAATCCAGTTCAGGGCTGGTTCTGCCACATTGTCCCTGGGCAGCTCTCTGACAGGCTAACTGCCTTTTTGGGTTAGAGCGGGATTGCTCTTCTGAAGAAATTACACACATACAATGCACAAACTCCTTTTATAATCTGTCTATTCAGATCTTAGAGGGTTTAACATAACCTTTCCCAGCCCTTCTGGTGGTTGCTCTCAGCCTGCCTGTGCTGTAATTGACCTTCATTGTGTCAGGTTCAGCTGACCAGGCTTGTTCACAGTCTCACACAGGTCCATCATTTGTCCATTCCACTGGTAGCCTGTTCAGGAGACACACTGAATTGTCTGCCATTGAAAAGTTCAAGTTCAAATTGCCTGCATACCTTGCCAGGAAAGTTAAGAGCAACAAAAGTAAATATTCCTGTCAAATAAAGAGTATCAGTTAATAAAAGAACAAGCATTCAGTATTACAGTGATGATAGTAAGACTAAAAGACAAAACACATCAAAGCTTCACATAGAAAATGATACTTTCACATGTTAACATTTCAATTTTTAGTTCAAAACATTAAGTAGAAGAGCCACATAGGAAGAAAGGAACCACTGTGAAAGCTGCTGTGCTCCTCTCAGTCAGTGCAAGACAATCTTGACCTTCATGCCATAATATTAAGCTGAAGTTCTTGAAAGCTGTCATTGTTTCAAAAGCCAGAGGCTTTTTCAAGGCTGAGAGAAATGCCTGTTAAACACTGGGTTGAAACCCCAAAGGTCACATTACATTTGACATGTGACATCTAAACTTCTTTATCTGCGAGGGGGATTTTAGGAAGCTATCACTCCTCTCTGCTACTTAGCTGTGCTTTGAAAATAATCCAACATAAGTGTGTGCTCATGGAAAGCGGCTGGGAAAGCTTTAGATAAGGCTTTAGACACCCTCGCTATGTATCTAAATATTTATCTTGTGATGTGTGAGTACACCTGCTTTTCTCCTTAGGGCCTGCAGAAAGTTATTTTTGTCTCAGATAGGTATAGCACTAGATACACAGCAGTTAGAATGCCTTCAGCTGTGTCCCCCACAATGACAACACCAGAATAAACAGTTACCAGAGATGTAAACCAGGGCCTTGTATCAGAGTAGTGCAATTCTAGAAAGAGCCCACAATACAGATTTGCAGGTTTTTTTACCACTTTCACAATACTGAGCATAATAAACTTTTCAAGTGGCTTTAACTAAGTGCCACAACAGTGACAAGGTGACACTAAGAGCTGCAGTGTCACTGACGAGGGGTGAGACTAGGGAAGCCTTATTTGGACAGAGACACGCAGCAGCAAATGCTTATTTCGGTTTTTGTTAGGCACCTGACTTCTCAGATCTGGTGAAGTGCTCAGCTTGTATTATCTCTACGTGCAGGTGCATTCGGGGGCGGGGGAGAAGAAGTGTCCTAGCACCTAGCAGAGGGCAGCACACGACAAAGGGGAAGCCTCGGCCCGCTCCGTGGCCAATGTGACCGTGGCCTAGCGACTGGCGTCCTTTAGCTCCATCTACTGGTACCAGGCACCTGCGGCAGCCTACTGCGGGCCAGCCGGGAGCCGCTGCTCGCCTGGACTCAGCGCACGCCACGCAGGGGCAGCTGCAAGGAGAAGCACAAGTTTAACGGGATCCCCTCCGGGCAGCTGCTGCTGCAAGCTCAAAAGATGCCCCGCGAAGTGCCAATACTGTCCGGTCACAACGTCCTACCCTCTGACACAACGGAAACTGCCCTGCTCTCAGCCCTCCACGAAGCGGTCTTTTGCTTTACCGCAGGTGGAGAATGGTCGATCACGTAACAGTCATTGCAGGAAGGTTCGCTGGTGCATCTTCCCCACCCGAATTCAGTGTACAGCTATTCGCAAAGCTCCAAGAGTTTGGTGCAAGCGTGCACATTTTAAAGAAAGCCTCTGTGTTTGGTTATTGATAATAAAGCTGTGGCCATCTAAGTGGCTATTATCAATGGATCTGTTCTGTCTTTTCCATAATTTCTCCACAAGGGCCAAAGAGACCTTGAAAAACTCTGTTTTGACACTATCCATATACAGATAAAGTTCCTTTAACAAACGGTTTCAGCTTGGTTTTCTCATATATTTGATTTCAAGCAATATCTTTTTTCTAGAAAGAAAATAAAGAGGGGAAATTAATTTCACTCTTTCCCTATAATACCAGATTGAGAGAGAGCTATTAAGAGATACATAAGCACTAACTGTTTCCTACTGGATACTTAAGGGAAACAGATGGGTGTAATTACCATTTTATGGACGTCTCACCTAAAATGCTTGTACTCGGCTGCCACATTATGCTTTGATTCTCGGTGATAAATATACATATAAATCTTCGTAAAGTTCTGTACAGATTTCAAGCTGAAGGGGAACACGCAGCTTTGTAGCTACATCTTCAGAAAAGAAACCACATTCAATCCAGAAGGCACAAGGACACTGGGACCTCCAGGATCTGAAGTAGGAGCATGCTCATTGCTTAGAACAACTAAAATCGCTCTGCAAATCAGCAGAGGGAGCCAAGTGTCCTGTTTTAGAAGTGCCAGCTCCGTTCGCTACCCTACAGCCTGGCAGCCTGCCTGCCAAAGCTTTACCTTGCTTTACCACAGGGTGGTGGATCTCCCATTACGGTAGAGGAGTAGATTGCTTCACTATCATTTGGTCTAAAGTGAATATTGGAAAAACCTGAGCTTTGCTGCATCGTTAAATTTTATTGACCCACCATCACCTCTGGAAGTGACCAGTTACCTAATTACTTTTGAGAAACCTAAGAAAACACACATTCGGTTGCAGTACCTAACCAGGGGGGGGAGAAATGAGAGAGTTCTCTTCACCTTCTTCCATCCCTTTACAACTGTATAAGTACTTCCATCTCTTCATATGGGTGCAGAAACAGTTTTGCTCAAATCAGTGAGTCAGCTTCACTTCTCTAACAAACCCAGCAACACTGCAATGCCACCCTCACAACATTGCCCTTTTGTGTCTACTCACCTTTAATTCCCTTGAAGTTCTCCTTTTGTTTCCATATGATGAGACAGTGTAAAACAAAGAGCAAAAGACTGCAGTTTTGACAGGTAAAGTAAAATGAACAGAAAAGTCCATGTGATTTTGGATCTCTAGTTCCAGAACCACTCATTTGATTTTTTTTTCCCCCCCACAGGAATTACATGAAAACACATACAAGGTTAAATGACAGAGTTCTCTTGCCCCCTTCTCCTCATGAGCTCTGTTCCTCTGTTTCTCATCTTTCATAATGGAGAGCTTGAAGGCTAAAATATCTGAGTGACCTCAGTCAGATCAATCAGTCTTCAGTGACTTTACATTGGCACTCCTGAGGGAACAATTTGATTAGCTAATCATTTCATTACTAACTGCTGAATTAATAATGCAGGAGAACTTACCTCAAAATGAGAAGGGTGTTATAGGACTGACAGCTGGGAAAGGGTGAGGCAATCAATGTAAATTTATTTGTAAAGTGAACAGACATTACTTGGAAGCAATAAAATCCAATAAATGTAGACTCAGACTATTTTGCAGACTAGTTCCAGTCAGAGGAGTAAGAAGGCCAAGTTCTGTGGTTATAACTATACTGAGACATTTACAGTATTTCATAATTAAGACCAGTGAAAGCAGGGAATTCATATTCACCTTCTGTTAAACATCTTCTGCTATAGAAGTCATTTAGATAGTGGATGAAGAGTGTGCTGGAGCTACACTCGTCCCAGCTCAGAGGCTGAATGTCTCCAGGGTGCTCCCACCACTCCAGCATGTGCCCACAGCAGGGTTCCTCTCCTCTGCCCACAGGGCTTATGTGGCTCAGGCTGGCATGATGCAATACAGCACAGCATAATGCAGTGCCAGCAGTCTGGGAAAAGCTTTCAACATGATGCAAGAGCTATGGCCAAGCAGTAAGACTGCCACCTCAGATCATTGCTGTAATTTCCTTGTCCAGCAGAATCATGCCAACTGATAGTGCTGTCACTGCAGGGATTTTTGTGGTATTCAGAAGACCAAAATCAAAGACTTTCATTTTTCTTGAACAGTATGGAATATTACTTCTGGGCAACCTTTATGAGGTTCATTCTCTGCAGAAAATCCATCCTTGTCTGTAATATCCTTGAGATAACCTCACTCAGCCAGTGAGTATCGTTATAGTAACCCGACTGCCCAGGCCACTGCCACAGCTTCCACGCTGTAAGGCAGTGGTAGGTTTGCAGCAGTGGATGGAGCATTGCCACATTCCCCTTCACTGGAAGTAAGAACAGATTTGAGTTTCTCAGCACTGCTCCAGGACTGGAGATGCTAACCTCAAGCACTCCTTGCAGCACACTGCCAGAGCCAAATTCACCTCCTCCACAACGAATGGCTTTAGCTGCACACCTCAAACCTGAAATGTCTCACAATACTTTCATTTAACCTGCAGCCAGGTTGGAGAGCTATATTCCATTTCCATCTCTGCCACTTACTTGTTCCATTAGCTTGGCATGCTGTTTTTCCACAGTTAAAATGGGAAACATAAGTACATCACAAACATGTATGAAAGACAGCTTACCAGTACTTCTAAAGCCTTCAGAGACCACATGGAAAAAGGAGGAGAGAAGTGTCCACTGCTTGCTTAAAGCTGAACTTTTTAATGTTATTTCTCATAAAGTGAAGTCCACCTGTACGTGTTAATACACTGCACTGCAGGTGCCTGAGGTATTTACAGTCAGGTGTAAGATACAGCACAGCATTTGGGTAGGTGTAAGGAGAACATCTGAATTTATTTTTACTTATCTAAGCTTATAATGTTTCTTTATTAATACTATAGGGGAAAAATCCTACAGATTTTTTGTTTATTTTCTGTGATTTGCATAGCCTGATGGCTATGTAGTTATCATCCCATCCTATCCATGTTTTCATTATTAGAGATTAAGGTTGTTTTCCATTTGCTGTTTTGCTGCAAGACAGAACTGCTTAGCTTGGCCCAGTGATCTGTAAATTTAGAAGTGTTGCACTATGCACCACAGACCACACAACACAGTACAGACTTTTTCCTTGACTTTAAGTTTAGGTCTGCTTTAATGTTGTTGGAAACAAAATTAAAATTAAAAAAAAAGTGTAGTGAATAGCAAAAATGCAAGTATTTATAGAATGAACAATGAACACACTTACAAATTACCATACAGTCCAGAAACAACTCCTTAAAATATACGACCACTGCAGTACCCTAAACTCTTTCCTGCAACAGAGTTCATCTGTTACCCTTGCAATGTCTCAAGACAGCACTGCTCTGCTGCTTTTTTGTGGTTGCTGACATTTGTTGGGCCCAGACTGAGTTCTGTGAGTTTCTACAAGCATAATTCAAGATTTGAAACATTCAGTAGAGTGCTGTGTTTGTTCACTCAGCTAGAAGAGATGTTCAGCCCCACATAGGCAGCACAAGAGTTAAGCACAGCCAGTTAACTCTACAACATCTACCTACAGGAGCAAATGTCAGTGGTTCAGAGGTACAATCCAAACATCATCTCTGATTTGAGTATTTTGCAGTGACTTCACAGGATATCATGGAACAAAGAGCAAGTACTGAATTTATGAAAGACGTAAGACCCACTCCTGCTTTTACTGATTTCATCAGAAGCAAGAGCAGTCTAATAAGCAAACAAGGGAAAACATTCAAGCATGTTTCATTTCCTGCCCAAATATCAATGTATAAAAATAGATTATGTTTTTCTCCATCTAAAGGAAACTCAAGATTGCTAATGAGAAACATTGTCAAAAAAAGTCATTCTAGTGTGGCAAGCAATTAGGTGCATCAGGTGAGGGAGGAACATTGAAATAGAGGACAGATGTCTCATCTCAGCACAGACCACCTAGGAACACAGCATCTATGTTATGCCTAAAATAATTAAATGACATCTCTATCACTTGTACCTGGATCCCCTCACTGACTTCCACAATGAATTTAATAAGCATTGCCTCAGTATCAGACTGCCTCTGGAATGTTTCCATGCTGACATAATTGTCCTTGGTGCTACGATCGAGATCAAGAATAGTAACTACAAACTAATGTCCCACAGCACAAACATAAACCAGTGCTGCTGCTTCCAGAAAGGTAGTAACCAGCTCAAGCACTCTCCAAAAGTAATGACAATACTCTCTGATTTTCAGACACTACCCTATTTTCTCTAGGAAAAGCACCTGCATGTCTTACCTCCTCAACCTTAAAAGCACTTTTCTACAGACAAATACACAGTGAGATAGTATTTATAGGGAATCTGTTACAAATTACATCCCATGTAGGAAGTTATCAAAAAATAATCTTTCAAGACCCTCTTCTCAGACATTTGTAATGAAAATGGAGCAAGTGGAACTAGATACTTGACAACAGAGTTAACCATTGTAATTTCTCACGTCCACAGTTATGCATTCTGCCACAGTAAATACTTTTCTCACCAAGACCATCCAGGTACCATGTTGCTACTGTGACACATCCTAATATAAAACGTCTATGAAAGTCCACTTAGCAGAATAACTGCTAGCAGTCTACTCAATAATGTCCAGGAAAGGCACATAACTACACACTAAAACAGCCCTCCATAAACTTTTGCTGATGGACAGGAACAGAGAATGGGATAACAGTTCTCCGAAAACTCAGCCACTCCATCTCTTGCTTCTTGCTCCTGATGTACAATGACAGCTTCAAAAGATATGCATCTTCCATAGCCCATGACTACTGCCTATCTTTTATTTCCCCCAGATTATCTCACTGATATCTAATTGAAGGCAGAGAAACTCAGCTAGTATTTAGTTTTGAAGTCTATTGCCTGTACTTCACACTTGAGGGAATCACATGCCCAGAAGTTTATCTACATTTCCCTGTTTATACAATAAAAAAGTTACTTCTGTCTTAATTATGTTTGAAGAGAGGCACAACTGCCACTCTGAAAAGAGAATTCCTTAACCCCCAAGGCAGCAGGCCTCCAGGTCAGAAAGTTGCTGCTGACAGTTTTATACTCCCATAAACCAAACTGAGAGGAGCCAATAATGATAAACACTTGGAGTGCCTGCTTGACTTTGTAACAAGTGTGGTTTTGTTCATCTTTTTTTTGTAAAAGACTCCGTAATCTGCCACTTTCTAGTATTTTCCATGTTAGAAGGAATCAGAAAAGATATTCTAATTAAATAGACTACAATAATCTTTTCATCTCACTAGTAAGTGGTATTTTCCTTGGCACTTTAATGTGTAAGTATATTTAAAACTACAAAACACTTTTTGTTACTTGTTCATAGCATGCTCTTCAACTCCTTGAAAAACAAACCAGGTAAAATATCTACTTGGTACTGAAAACTCCAGCACAAACAGGCAGCTGATTTCCAATGTTAGAATAGCTGCTTTAGTAACCATTCTGCTTTGCCATCAGTAGCTATCAACAACTTAGCTAATAAGTGCTAAATGATAATAGATATAATCCATACAATAATTGAAAGCAGGTGTAATCAGAGCAAAAATTTCAGATTGATGTGCAAAAATACATTTCACATATTTTATTGTTCAGCAAAGCACATTACACAGATAAACATGCAGTCATTTGATAGTCTGAATTGTGAAACACCTCTTTGCAGTAGCTCTGCCACTATTCTGCTGTAATGGTACTGGAAGAAGTAAGTCTTTGAAATTGCCTGTAGGAGAATGAAAGTCAAATTTGTAGCTGTCATTTCTTCAACAGACCTATTACTGGAGTGTAATTAATCTCTTTTCCAAGTGTTTAAGCACAAAGAGGTTTTTGCCATTCTACAGGTAGCTCATTTCTGAAGACAAAAGGAAAATTGTGCCCTTGGTTATGTTTGCAGGAGCCAAGTGCACTTGATGGGGTTTCCAGCATTCCTGGCATTTGCTTTTGCTATACTTACTTCCAGTAGTAAGCTTCAAGGCTTCCTCATTACTTCTTTTTGTACATATTCTGGATTGTGAAACAGGCTGTGTGACAGAAGAAAAAGTAACTACATAATCTACATATCACTGCTCTTTAGGGCCACACGAGCTGTCAGATTTTAGAAGACAGATTCTCTCTTTCATACCTGTCAGTGGTACCAGTGTGCAATGGGACTTCAACAGAATACACAGCCCAAGAATTCACAGGTCCTGGTGGGATGGTGTCCAGCAGCAGGAACATCACAAGCCAGCAATGTTAAGGCAACATCCAAGACAATGCTATTCTTAACCATGCAATGTACTGTGAACTTGCTGACCCACAGATTTGTGTTTGAAAGTGTGTACAGTTATACCTGTGAGTTCATTTTTTTGCTCTGCTTACCAACATGACACAAAGTTCACAAGCACTTTTTTTCAACTGCTACTATGCCTTAGATAAGTAATCACAAAGTAAGCTTTAAGAGTGTTGAGGCCAGAGAGTCCTGCCAGAGTATATTATATATGATGACAAACTGGTGCATCTCTATTATTAATAAAAGTATAATACACTTTGGATAAGTCTAATTAAAACAAGTGTTTTCCAAAACTAATTATAAACTTACAGCCTTTAAGGCATAGAAGCAGGTTCTTGTGGACTCTGTTCTTTCAGGGAAAGAGGAAGTCATTAACAGTCTTACCCATTTCTACCTCTGCCCTTTGATGAAGGCTACACAGCACATCATTTTCCTACTATCAACTGTAAAAGATATATCCTTGGTGGAGAAAAGGCAACAGCTGTAGCACAGATAAGGGTGATTAATTCCGTTACAAACCTGGACTCATTTCCCTGTGCCAAGACACTTATTGTTTTGAGACAGGAGTTTGACAGAAAGCAAACACATAGGAATTGACATACAGAAAATGTAAAGGCTGTTCCTTCATGTCACAGATTTCCAGCCAGCTTATAATATCCAGATTTCATTCCTTCAAAGAAATCTTTAGCTCACTACCAAGTTAATGGGAAACGAGTCATAGACAGTAGAATACAACATTCATATCTTAATATTTCATAGAGAAACTTTTACTTTAAAGTGTTATCTAAAATAACATGCATAGTTTATCAGACCAAACAGCCCTTATAAACTATGCTGAAAATATCATCTTTATTTACGGGGACCAAATTAAAATGAACTTTAATTGTGTTTAAGATATGCAAACAACCCTGCTTTCTCAGAACCAGACCATAGTCCAGCTTGACACTGCTGGGCAGAGTTCTGAGCAGGAAGATGCCAAGATTCCTCTCATGAAGAAAGCATTGGTTACACAAAGGTCTGCCCCACCTGCTTCTGGAAGAGGTGGGAAGCCGCTTGCAAACCATCCCTTTCTAATCAGGTGTCATGTCTTGTTACCTATCCCACCCTTCAGGCTTTACAATTACATCCTACCCTTTGTTCAGCCAAGTTCCAAAATTGCTTTTCTGGATCTGCCAACATGAAATAAAGCAAAATAAAATTTAAAAAAAAAAAAAAAA
>WBNM01042024.1:78300-101500 GCA_013399055.1 Ramphastos sulfuratus
AAAAAAAAAAAAAAAAAAGCAAAAGCTTAGACACCCTTTCACTCTTTTTAAGCTTCTACATATACATTATACTCATCTTCTAGCACTGCTAGCAATCACAACTACAAAAATGAGCAAAGAGAAACCAGGAGTATATTGTGTTATCTTATAGGCACTTCTATAACCATGTAATTTGTTTCATAGCTCATTTATTGAATTCCAGTATCTGTTTTGAAGAAAACCAAATGGCTTGTATAGAAGTGCTCACTTTGAGACCCAAGAAATGCCACACTGCTTTACCAAGCATGAATTAAGCACCAGAAGAATCACTCCTGGCAAAAAGAGCATCTCATATGCACTCAAAACCAGCCCACACAGAGCCCTAGTAGTAGCACTTGTTCTTCTGTGATTTAATAAAAATGTTCTGCTTCAAAAGGAACAGTTAATCTGGTAATCACATTAGACTGTATCTCACAGACCTTGAGCAGCCAAGCTCCCAGGAAAACCACTGAAGAAAACAACAGGATTATGGTTTTTTACCTCTACACATTGTATTTATCACAAAACACGGCCAACATTCACACTGAGACTGCAAGATCATTACATGGTTACCTGTGCTCTATAAAACACACAAATCATGTTGAACAGGTTACAGAATGGTACTGCAGTATTAGAGATTATTAGCATGTTACTTCTGTTATTAATCATAATTACCTATCACCAAAACATTAGCACTTCAGTGAGAACACTGCAAAACGCCTACATGGTTTAACAGATTGAATATTGACAGATTCAGTCACTTTGGATCTGTTATCTAGCCATGAGCTCTAGAAATAAGGCATATGGTCAGCAGATTAGGAGAGTTTAATAAACAAACAGCTCGAGTGCTTTGCTTTCCTCCCACACACCTTAGCTCTGTCAGTTATGCTGCTGGATTCCTCATAGCAAATGCCGTGTCTTGAGGAGGCCATACCTGAGGAAGGCTGTTAGCTGGCTGAGACATTGTTCTTTTTTTTTTTTTTTCTTCACTTTCCTGTGTACAAAAGAAACAAACTGTGAATAGCTACAGGGCTTAGTCTTTTTCTTGACAGAGTTTTCTGTTAGGAAGACAACTGTGTGGCCTGAGAGACTTCGATTGTTCATGCTCATACATTTATACGCAACTGACACTTTATTCCACTCAGAGGATCTTGACATAAAATTGTAGAACTGATCACATCCCTGTGATAGAAGCCTGACAGTTTTCCCACACAGCCCTGTCAAAACTTCCCATCAGAAGTACCCAGAATTAGCAGGGTGGCCACTTGGCAACAAAATGCTTTTGCTTTTGCAGTCTTACAGCGTGGCGCCGTCTCCTTTTGGGCTGAGCACACTCCTGTCCGTACGATGGCCACTGAAAATCTTGAGGTGGCATTTTGCTGTTCTGACTCTCTGCTTCTTCAGAATCAGAGTCCTCTTGTTGCATTGAAGGAAAATGCCTGTCTGGATAAATCTCCTTCAGTTTGCCCTCAAAGAATACATCCAGGCATCGTCCAGCTTCGGCAACCTCTGAATCAGGCTGTAAAAGAACAACCATTCAGTGTTACCGCACAGGGAAATCATCAAGGATCAGAGCCAAATGATTACTGCACCTTCATGTCTCATCTTGGCTCTGTCTGCTGCATCTCCATTAGTCTCCTGCACACATTCTACAGCCCATTAGCCCCTCTGCATTTACAATGTAAGTAAAAAGCAGATGCTGCTATTAAGGAAGGTGCTTCTGCACCTCTAAGAAAAGGAGATGTGCAGTGAACGAGAAACAGTAGCAGTCATCACTGCTTAGGAATGTCTATCTGCCTGAATTTCCCCTTGCTATTTTACTAGCTATGGCTGGCTTCTCATAGCAAACTCAGCATCATTACAAAAAGCTGGCCACTAAGAAAGTCTCTCTTAAATTTTAGATCAATATACATCAAGTTCTCGGGTTTGTGTACATCTCCATTTCTGTCATTAAAACTCTCTATATATGACTTGATGGGTGGAGCACTGCTGGATAAGGAACTGGCTGGATGGTTGCATGCAGAGAGTGGTGATCAAGGGCACAATGTCCACCTGGAGACCAGTGACAAGTGGCTCCCTCAGGGGTCAGTGCTGGCACCAGTGCTGTTTGACATCTTTGTCAATGACATGGACAGAGGAATTGAGTGCACCCTCAGCAAGTCTGCAGATGACACCAAGCTGTGTGGCACAGTCACCTTGCTAGAGGGCAGGGATGCATCCAGAGGGACCTGGACAGGCTGCAGAGGTGGGCCCAGGCCAACCTCATGAAATTTAACAAGGCCAAGTGCAAGGTCCTGCACCTGGGTAGGCATAATCCCAAGCATAAATACAGGCTGGGTGGTGAATGGCTGAGAGCAGCCCTGAGTTGAAGGACCTGGGGGTCTGGGGTGATGAAAAGCTCAACATGAGCCTGCAGTGNGAGTAAAACTGATGAACACCTTTGTTTATCCCAAACCCATACCTGTTGTCAATGGAACCAACAGTTACATCAATGATAGCTTGAAAGAGCAGCCCTGATTTATAATCCCTTACCCATGCATATTAGAAACCTACATAATTGAACTTTGCACAGTTCCAAAACATGAGACGCACGTCAGTCACAAGTTGCTCAGGTGCAGAGTAGTGAGACTTGTTCTTTTTCTGCAGCTTGCTCCGTATGATTGACAAATCCATTGGCCTCTTGATGATCTGATAATAATGCCGAGCCTGCAGTGAGACACAGGTATGTAACCTTTGCTGTTAAAATATTTTCTCTCTGGTGACTTCTATCCAAGTTTGGACAGATGTTACAGCAGAGGATACCTTTCATCAAGGAAGAGAGCTCTAGTCTTTTGGTGCCTGCATTTGCACATCACCTTCCTGGGTTCTTTTTGGTTTAATTAATAAAACATTTGTGTGCAAGCTCGGCCTTGAAACCGGCACACATTGGTGACTGCTCTGCTATTTGCACTTTCTAAGTTTATCCCCAGATAAAGATGTCACCATTTAACTATGATCAACACTATTATGTATGTGCTGGTTTGAGGCTAATTGGAATATTTTAATGAAAAAAAAAATTATAGGCTGTGAAAAAAAACCACTGGTGATGTCTGCTTCACTCATAGGCTTGCTGAGATGTACAAAAACAAGGACACAAACACAGGTAAGAGAGAGAGAGCTTCTCTCTGGGAGTCACTGTGTCCCCTGGGCTTCTGCTGTGTAACCCAACTAATCATTCTGCTTCTAATCCCCCTTGCTCATCCTCCAAACTCACCTTGCACGTCAGGCAGACCCTGGGATAAGGTAGAGGGCTGGAAAGGGTGGTTGGGAGCCTCTCCTGGGAACTCTGATTTCTGGGAGGGGGATTGTGTTTCTGTGTTACCTTTCACTTGTATATAGCTGTATGTTTCTGTAAATATTCATGTACATTGTGTGAATATCTGCTTGTAAATTGTTCTAAGCTGTAAATATAGCTTCATTTCTTAACTTCCAGCCAGCTGAGTCTAGTTTGGGTGCTTTTTATAGTGGGGGGGGGGGGCAGGTAACTCCCAAACCATCACAATGCAACACTGACAATTAGCTAACTTTTCCCCCAAGCAATTATGAAAACGATGTGCTGAATTATGAGCAGCTGATACTGAAGGAGGTAGCTTGCCAAGAGCGACTGCAAATATGCTACTTGCACTCTGTTGGAAGTTCAGCAAAGGTCTTTTGCAATGGGCACTAGGTACCAGGATTCCTTAAATCTTTCTGCATCAAAACCTACTTGCTAAGTACTCTGATCTGTGAGTTCATTGCAAGCTTTAATAGGTGGAATGTTTTTATGTTGGTATTTGGAATAGTCCTTCACATAAAACTTTTTTTTTTTTTTCTCTCATCATCCTGCTCCAACTTGTTTCACATTGCATTCTATATCATTATGATAGCTTCCATCTACAACTTCCTTACAACAGGCACTTGGTACTGCAGCTGTTGAGTACATGGATGTAACAGCAGTCTCTGCTTCTTCCCCTGCACACGGTTACATTATGGCTTTTGCAAAACACCAGAGCAGAGGGAACCCAGAGTTATTTCTGAAGCAGAGCTCTCTTCTGTTAGTGCAACACTCTGCATGTAGGCAGCAAGTCAATTTCTGGCCCAAGAACATTGGCCAGCATTTATCTGCCTCTGACCTGGCACCTTCAAATCACTTGCAAGAGGGAAGCACCCATCCATTCCTAGGAAGCAGTACTGTTCAGGAAAAAAGCTCATAAATATCTTTCAAGAAGACAAAGGAAAAAGTAGTGAGGTGTGCCAGAGTATTCTTTGGATTGCCTCAGACCCATGTGCGTTTAGTACTCACCAGTGGGCTGACAGGTTCATGGAATGGGAGGCTCATACTACTGCAGAACAGGGAAAGCACCAGCTTTTCACACTTCTGTAGAAGCCAAAATAATACATTTTCATTTCAAATGAGTCTGTTTCATTCCTGCCTTTACTTTAGTCAGTCATACTACCAACCAGGGGAGTTTTCATGCAGTCTGTGCATTTCTCATGCAGAAAGGCACACTGCACTCTAGCCTGGGGGACATTTTGCCTCACAGCATTTTCATAATATTGAAAATCAGGGTAGTCAGGAAATGCAAGAAAAGTATGTAAAAATGTTTGCATGCATGCATCTCTCCTGGAAACTCCTAGGAATTCATCACTATCACTATTTCCTCTCTGCACTCCAGGTCTATTTCTTGGCTCCTGACTAATAAAACAGCATCAACAGTGTGGAAACAGTTAAATGGAAAATGTTTCACACTGCTCATATCCACTCATAACTGGTAATACCATACAAAAAGAGTTCTGTTTAATCATTGTTAACTTATACTTGTCTTTGGGTTTTTCACTGAAACAAAACAAATATACTACTGAGCCACATTTGCTCACAAACAACAGAACTTCTCATCAACTCTATTTTCTAAAGAAAATCTCATTAATCAAGACCCAGAACCTAACCATTTCTGGCCAGTTGTACCCAGTCCAATGGGAACAGGGATCATAGCAACAATAAGAAATTATGTCCAGCTCTTTATGGAGAGCGTAGCTGGAAACAGCAGAGATGAATTTGAACAGTGCTGTGGCTATGCTCACAGGATCTGGTAAGGGGCCCCAGTGCTCTAAGAACCACTGCTGCTGCCTTTATGTATGCTGCTTAGACTAGATCAGTGCCTTATTCTAGGTTTCATTTGTACAATACAGACAGAATATTTACGTGGAACTTGTGGCTTCCAAGTACCATGTGGACTTCAAGAAAAGACATTTTTTCATGTGAGATTTGGTGGAGAAAACTAGTGATGGGTATGTAAAAAGATAAACTCTGATGTAGGCTGAGTTAACAGTGCCTGAATGTTGTCTTCAAGGGGATTAATGGTACCTATGAAGACATACGAAGATGATTTCAACCCAACTGAAAGTCTGAAAGTGTCTACATTAAAAAATGTCATTGCAACTGGCCTAAGTAGATATCTGAGAAAGTGCCAAGTCTTAAAGGAAAACATTTGGTGGCAGAAAGCCAGGCAAAGCTGGCTCAGGGAAGCTTGTTCTGCTGCTAAGTGCAACTTCCCTGTTCAAAGGAGAAAAGAACTCCAGATCTGCCAGTTTCACCTCTCTATAACTCGCACTGAGACCACACATCCTTGTCTGAACAGTACAACAAATAGTTATGCCCACCTTCTGGTCACAGTCATCAAGGCCACACTGCACAGGACAGCTGTGGCTGTAGCGCGTGTTCTCGCAGTCGTACTCCACCTCTGGCCTCACCGGGTTACGGCAGAGCGTGCACACCCACTCTCCCCTGCAACCAGGCCAAAACAGGCTGTCACTTTTGTCAGCAACCTTGCCAAGTAACAAACCTAAGGAATCACCACCTTTGGAAACACTTCTCACCCATAACTAATGTTACAAGAGCAGCTGATCTGAAGCCCGTGGTACTCCTCCTGCGCTGTGCTGTCCAGCTAACTACAGAAAGGGCATACGCGGCTGGAAACAGCTCTTGTGAATAATTCATTTAGTTCCTGATGTGTAAGACAATTCTTCTCTTTGCAAGGAAAGTAACAAAAGGGCAACTGAAAGATGCGTTTCTTGCCCTTATGTAAGGCTGACACATCCATCCCTGAGGATATGTTTTGCCCCAAGGCAGCAAGCAGAAACTGAGCACATTAGCTAAATGTCACACATACTCACACTGGAAAGCTGAGCAGCGCTGGGACGTGGCAGGAGAGATGGAAGACCTTGGGGCAGTGATCACAGCACAACAGTTCTCCTCCATTAAGACACACGGCACAGAAATCCTCATTTTCAATGGGAATGACTTCCTGAGTAACTGGAGATTTTTTCATAATGGAGATGCCATTGTTGAGCTTTTGGTCAGCAGACAGAGTATCTACAGGAGCAAGTTGTGTCTGTCCTGCAGCCTGGGATATGAAAAGTTTCCCATTCTCTGAGTCCTCTCCTTTAGATTTCAGTCCTTCAGGTAGACTATCTTTATTTATCTTGAAAGAAGGAAAATAAAGAATCACACAGTCATCATTTTCATACCTAAGCATATAACAGCAGTGGCTATCTGCAGGCAAAATGCTTTCTCTGCAGGGAGTTCTAGTGGAGAGGACAAGAGGGTTCATCAGGTTCATGCTCAGCTCAACTTATGCCACTAGTGGCCAGGTCACCTCAGTCAGGTTAATTTCCTCCACATACCACAATGCGCTAGCATTGTGGGGGAGCTGTACAAATTTCATATGACAGATAAAAAACCAGGCTACTTCATAATCCTATTTGCAGTTTTTACAATAAACAGCTCCAAAACAGCACAGTGCTTAGGGACCCACCAGCAATTCCCATTTCCTTCTGTGGAAAGAAGTTGACACTCAAGATTCCAATGAAGCGACAGCATACAAAGCTTTTAAAAGCCTATTGCTCCATGACTCCTGGAATCAGTTTTCAGCTATTTATCCTGTATTTGTAACAAGACAGGCAAGCCAGGTTGATGGCTGTAAGACAAAAACACTACAGCTATCCAATCCCAAACACACTTCTCAGACATGGAAGTATTGGGGAGCTACACAGCGAACTAAAAGCTGCATTCTACTTCAACCCATCACAGAAGTATCCAAGGGCGAAATGAATCAGCAGCCTTCTTCAGGGTATAACTTTCAGTAACTGTAGGTACAAGACAGAGGGATGAAGGGGAGAGAGTAAAGCCCCAAGGAAATTCTGCTAACCTTTATGAACATACTTGAAGACTGGGTCCCAGACTCAACTATCAGCAGAATGTTGCCCTCCTGCTCATTGTCCTGTGGCTGGAGCTTGAACACTGGCAGCTCCCCTGCCTCTGAGGTACCTATTTTCAGACGTTCCAGTCGCACATAAGGGATCTTCCTCTCCTTGGGGTCAGCTCTGCAATCCAAGTGACTCATGGTTAAAATTCAGTCACAATCCACAAGTCTTTACTCAGTATTGATGTTTTCCATACACTATTATCTGGGCTCCTCTCCCTTTTTTAACTGTGACTGCTGGCTAAATCACAGAACGGTAAGGTTGGAAGGGACCTCAAGGATCATCTAGTTCCAATCCCCTGCCATAGGCAGGGACACCTCCCACTAGCACAGGTCACTCAAGGCCTCCTCCAACCTGGCCTTGAACACCTCCAGGGAGGGAGCAGCCACAACCTCCCTGGGCAACCTGTGCCAGTGTCTCACCACCCTCACTGTAAAGAACTTCCTCCTAACGTCCAGTCTAAATCTCCCCTCTCCCAGTTTAAACCCATTGCCCCTTGTCCTGTCATTGCAAGACCTTGTAAATAGTCCCTCCCCAGCCTTCCTGTAGGCCCCCTTCAGATACTGGAAGGCTACTCTAAGGTCTCCTCGAAGCCTTCTCTTCTCCAGGCTGAAGAGCCCCAACTCTAAATGTTGAAGATCTGAATGTTTTCTCAACATGCTCATTCTTTAAGGAATGCAAATACAATCACTCTAAATTCATCACATGTGTAAATGCATTACTAACTTCTGGGCTAAAACTTTGCCCTGCTCTGTATATTTCTGGTTTAATTATTCCAACAGAAGTCATGCTTGATACTTTTCAGTGTGGCTGGCTGCAAGCAGGAGCACAGCACATCATCAACTGTACTTTAAAATATCATTCAAGCAGTTGCTGAAGACAAAATTGTATATAATTGTTTATATAGTGTCAATCCTGTTCCATTATATTTCTCAGGTTTAACTGTGGCTAAGCAGTTTCTGATTGTTCAAGTGATATAAGTTTGGAAATATTTATTCACTCTGGAGAACTGCACAGATTAACAGAAACAGATAAACTCACCACTTCTTTTAAACTGTTTTCAAGTTTCAGAGAGTTCTTTACAACTTTCAGAATGATTATCTAGAAGTATGATCTAGAACAAATCTTGAATTCTTTAAGTTCTCCATTATCATTGAGGATGACAAATTCTCTAAATACATGCATAAAATTCCACACCCAGTGCTCTTGTATGAAAAAAGACTCTGTTACCTGACATTCTGATTGCTTTTCATATCCATTTCTAAATGTTCCTTTTCACAGTTATTGGAATCTGGAACAGAAGATAAGAAAATGAATAAAATATTTATAATATCAGAGTCAGATTAGGGTAGAAAGTACTTCAATATTCATGTACTTCTGACTGCTGTTTAATGTGATATTGTAAGTGAATTATGGAATCATTTCATCTATATGTATAGAAAACGTGTAGCTATTTTCTATTCTGGGATACAATCTTTGTCTCTCTGCACTGAATATGAGCAGCTTTTCCAAAATGTGTTGTCAAAATGGTTACATTCCTGGAAAATTATATATGTACATAGCCACGTCACACTCATCCATACACATGGGAGGTAAGTAATCCTCTTTGCTCTACAGCCTCCACTTGAGAAAAAACAGGCCTGCTGAGGTCTGAATCCCTGAGGATCAGGAAGTCTCTGCAGTCTCCTGCTCCATGCTAAGAAGCCTTACTGTATGACTCCTTTCTCTTCTCCAATGCATGTAACATACAAACATGAACTCAAAACTATCCATTAGATAGGTGTGCTGGTTTGAGCTAATTGGAATATTTTAATAGAGAAAATTATATTATAGGCTGTGAAAAGGAAACAATGGGGATGTCTGCTTCACTCATAGGCTTGCTGTGATGTTTAAGAAAGAACTCAAAACAAAAGATAAGCCACTTGGGGTTGCAGCAGTCTCTGGGGCACAGTGTTTGGGGCTGTCTAGCAGCTTCTGGCTTCTCCTCTCTGCCAATCAATTTCACTAACCACGTTTCTTCTAACCCCCCTGGCCGATCCTCAAAATTCTCCTTACACATAAGGCAAACCTTGGGGTAAGGTGTAGGGGTAGGGAGAAGGTGGAAGGGTGGTTGGGAGCCCCTCCTGGGGTCTCTGATTTCTGGGAGGGGAGTTGTGTTTCTGTATTACCTTTACCTTTTATATTTCTGTAAGTATTCCTGTATATAGTGTATATATCTGCTTGTACATTGTGCTAAGCTGTAAATAGAGCTTCATCTCAACTTCCAGCCAGCTGAGTTCTAGTCTGGGTCATTTTACAAAGTGTGGGGGGGCAGGGAACTCCCAAACCACCACAACAGGCTAGCAGCTGTAGCTCTTCACTGATGCTAGGCACAAGAATAACAAAACAGTTCTGGAGAGATAGGAAAGGTGCATTGCACATCACTCCTAACGTGTTATTTGCGTGCAATTACTGCTCAGATGAAGGGTGGTAGTGATGGCTCAAGGGCAGAATTACTAATGGATGATGGCACACTCAGCTGAAGGAGTAGCTCTTGTTGCAAGTTGTCACACCAGAAGATGTTTAAACTGGCAGAGGGGAGATTAAGACTGGATGTTAGGAGGAAGTTCTTTACAGTGAGGGTGGTAAGGCACTGCCCAGGTTGCCCAGGGAGGTTGTGGCTGCTCCCTCCCTGGAGGTGTTCAAGGCCAGGTTGGACGAGGCCTTGAGTGACCTGTGCTAGTGGGAGGTGTCCCTGCCTATGGCAGGGGCTTGGAACTAGATGATCCTTGAGGTCCCTTCCAACCTTACCATTCTATGATTCTATGTCCTAGTGGTGATGGATTTCTAGTATTAATTAACATTTCCATCAGCAACATAACTCATGAAATAATAGTACTTATAAAATTAGTGGAAAACACCAAACTAGAGAGGTTTCAAATCCTACCAAAAATGTTTACAATTTTAAAATTATCTTAATATAGCAGAGAAAAAAAAATATCTAAATTGGTAAGACTGAACTGAGACACCTAAGTATGAAGTCTAGTTGAGAGGCATCCCTGCCCATGGCAGAGAGGCTGCAGTAGATGATCTCTAAAGTCCCTTCTGAGCTAAGCCATTCTGTAATTATGCAGATGAAGGATCAGATGAATGTAATCACAAAGGGAAACAGCTGACTAGGGAACAGTTCTGTGGAAGGAACTGGGGGTTAATGTGGACCATTCACTACACGTGAGTCAACCACATAATGCTGCTGCTGCATAAAAGGCAAATGCCATCCTGCAGCATATTACCAGCAGTGAGGAATGTAAAACACAAGAAGCTCTGCATGGCACCCAAGAGGCCTCAACTGCAGCACTGCCTCTGGCTGTGGGCAGTACTCCTTAATTGCAGAGAACCCAGAATAGCACAGCAGGAACAATGTGGTTTTAAATAATCACAACCCTGAACCATGAGGAGAGACTGAAACCATCAGATTTGTTTAGTCTAGGAAAGAGAAGGTGAAGGGAGGGTGATCATGTAAGTCATGATGAAAAGTGGCTGTAAGAAGGAAAATGATGAAATTATGTAGAATTTTTACTATGCCCCTTTTGGGCTAGGATAAGAAATATTTTCTTATAAATTAAGCTGAAATGTTTAGATTTAATTGTACAAGAGGATGAGTCACTGGAGGTAAACATCAGAAGCAGTAGGATTTGGCAGTACAGCACTGTTGAAACCAGTAAGCCCTACTGAGAGCCACCAGCAAAGACATCTTTGTCTTTGCAGCAGCACTGATCTCTCCCACTGCTGCCCAGTCCACACAGCAAATGTATCTCCTCAGTTCCCCCTCACCACACACCTTCAAATAATGAGAGTGGGATGGGAATTGCTCACTCCTGATCCTTCCCTGTGTAAGGGGACCAGCATCAAATTCAATGTTGTAAGTCTTTCCAACCTCTTGCACAACAGGACCCATGCTTTACACAGAGCAGTTTTGTAGCATGTTATATATAAGTGAGATTCTGTATGTTGGGGCTGCTTTCCCTGTGTGGTGTCACAGGACTCAAACCAGATACTACAAAGCTGCTCCTCTCATAGACACTTAAGCCTGACCAAAGGGTGCACCTGATTCATACAACTTACACAAATGATTCTGGCATAATTGTCCCAATTTGGCATAGTACATATAAGAGAAGACAAATACTTTTCTTTGGCTCACTGAGCTAGGCCTCCTTTGTACTAATTAGAATTCTCTGAATAAAAATACAGCACAGATAGAAATATTAATTCATCTTTTACAGAGAAAAGCAGCCAAATACTGGCATAAGCCACAGGATAACAGCTTGATCCTGCAATCCCTTGCTTGCATGAATACTCTCATTGACTTTTAGAGTTTGCAGGAACGAGGTTTTACACTGTAGCACAAGGATGCTGGCAAGGTGCCCATGAAAAGAGTTAAGCAAGGTCTAATTCTCCATTAGGACTGAAGAAATAGGCCTTGGCTGAAGGGAATGTTCCCTGTTTCACAGTAGACAGAGCCAAGCAAAAGCACAGACAATCCAATATATTAACCTAACAAAAATTTGCTATGCTGCTGCTGTGAAGGACTTCACAGAAGACACATTACATCTCAGAAACAGTTTGTAAATTGAATTTGGCCTCTTCAAACCAGCTCTTCAACAGTCATAACTGCAGGTCTGATCAACAGGAGTGCTTCTAAGAGAACTAATACTCCTGGTACTTCACATAGACACACTTGTTCCTGGTTTGCTGATGAATGATATTACAAATTCAAGGCATAGAATTTGCAGGTTTTTCCTCCACAAATGAGATCAAACACACTTTTCCATTGGACTGAGCACTCTAATAATACTTCAAACTTCCTGGAAAAGCACATTTATCTGTAAGTACATTAATAAGCATACTGCTTTGCAACGGACAATGATGAGAAAGAAAGACCAGAACCTTAACTGAGATAGTGAAAAGCCTGATACCTTCTTTGCTTCCATGTTGTCTCATTCTGGCATTCATAGGTAGGAAAGAAGTGTTGCTGAGCAGCTCACAAGGAGAGGAGCAATGCTGAGATTTTTTGATGGAAAGATTAATTGGTTCTTCCAGCACTTTTTGCATAGAAAGAGTTAATTCATTAACTATATCTTGCCCAGCAATAGCCAAGCTGCCTTCTAGAGGATGATCTACAGTACTGAAGTCTTCATCTTCCAGCTTCAGGTGGAGGGAAAAAGAGAAAATAAAATTTTATTATTAGTTTTCTCTCTTTACATCTTCAGAAAATAATTTGCAATCGGTTTTTGAACACAAGATAGGAAAAGTTTACTTTCTGAAACAGCTGACTCTGACTGACTAACAGCAGCATCTGCCATCAGTGGAAATGGATTACCTTACAGTAGAGGAGTTTCAGCAATTCCTACCTTGCACTTAGTGCTGCCTTGGATTACATCGCCCCGCGCCAGGCCAGTGGTGGCCCCAGGACTCAGGCCACTTGGAGCTCTGCCCGATGTCAAGCTGTAGCTGGGCACTGACTCTAGGGAAGTATCACAGTCACAAAGAACATCTGAAGATGAGCCAAGTGTTACAGCAGCAGCACCTTGTGGATCAGCCAAGCTAGATAACCTTGTTGAAGGTAATTCCATTTCTAAACTGTCTGAGAAGTCCACAATGCTTAAGGATGCTGAACGCTGGGAAAATACGAAATAAAATTAAAATTTTTAAAAATCCAACACATTAATAAGCTTTTCAGCAGCAAAATGCTACTGCTCTTTCTATAGTGGATGAGAGGCCCTTTCAGCTACGTGTAATCAACCAGTTGTGTCACAAGGGCTTGAAAGTATCTGTTGTATTCTTATACTCTTTTCAAAAGCTTTAGAGTTTCCACTGTTAAAGCAGAAAACTGGAACAGGAGACACTCTTCTGTGATTTACAAAAAAATTGGTTTTCTTTGATCAGTCCAAGGGATCCTGAATTTTAACTCTCTATAATGAATGGGAAATCTCAGCATGTAGAATATTGCACTAAATCAATCCTTGATATAAGCCCCACTAGCTTCCATTAAGTCATTCCAGAAGAAATAGCATTGATCGTAAAACTCATCATTCTACTCAAAAATCATCAGGTCACTTTCTTCAGAAGAAAGATTCAAAATAAATGGGGGTCAGATCTGACACAAGTGGGTGAAAGTATCACACTGGCAATGATGCTGGAAGCTTTATGCTAGTTAGTGTTATCTGTCCCATTCAAACCTAAGGTGCTTGCCCTTTGAATATCACAGTGTAAACCCAGAAACGTCCTATGCATACTAAGGAGGAAAGGATGTACACCCAGTTCCCAGTGAAAGGGAATATTTACCAAAGTCTGAAGTAGTTTTAGGAACATACATTTCCTACTGTCTTGCTGTTTGTCACCACCAACACTGCAGAAATACTCTTATGCAAAACAAAGCAAATCCATCCATCTAGGTGACTTCCTTAAGCTGCCTTACATCCAGGAACGTGCACTGAAATCTAGTATTCATATGAAGCAAATACAAGCAGTCTTAAGAAGTATGAAGATCTGTGTCATTTGCATATGTAATTTTCCATTTATTTCATCATAGTTCATTGTTGTTTCATCCCTGACAATTTACTAAGTAAATCCTTTTCTTGTGACTGCATATACAGCAAGTAGCACTCACTGTAGCACAACTCAAAAGACAAAAGAAATGTGTTGATCGCTTCTGAGTTAGGGATTCATTTCATTGCTGTACTAATTTTTCTGCTAGGGGCCTGTGACTTAAAAGTGAAGGTAAGACAGAACCCATTTCCTAGATTTAATTGGCATTTTTCTCAGCTGCTACTCTATTTTGGATTTTGATGCTTGGGATCGTCCTAATTCAGTAGTAGTAAAAACACAGTAGCCTACACTGAGCTGTCCACTGGTCCTGTGAAAATCCTACATAATACCAAAGTAGTCTTCAATTCCTCTGCTCACAATTAGTATCACCTACATGTCAAGAGAACACTGTCCACAGATATTCATCTCCATCTAAGGATATGATTGAATTTCTTTTTGCTCAGCCTGCAATAGATGCCACAGTAGAAGCCTTGCAGGAACAGTGACCACATATTCAGTGAGACCAAGAAAACTGCATTTGAGGCAGAAAGAGGTCAGCTCTTCTGCAGTGCTAGGGAAGGTTGTTTCATTCTACCACACAGTACCCTAGTAAGTCTGTTTTAAACAGTCCTTTCACATTGAAGGAACCCCAGAGAGTACTGGGCCTCTGCAGCCAGGGTATTGGCCCTTCTCCTTCTTTCAAGCCAAATTAATGTTCCTGAGTTGAAGCTGCCTGAGCTATAAAAACTTCCTGAAGCCAGCTGGAGTCAAACACATTCTTCCCACCTAGTATTTGAGTTCAAATCTAGACCACAGCAAATGAAGAGAAGCATTGGTGTAGGCACAATTTTCCAAACTCTGACAGAGCACTCTAAGAATGCTCAGGTTTTTAGTCAAAGGACTATAGGTAGCTCAGAAAGGAATCCAGTTTTCACGGTCGCACATCCTAAAGAAGTCCACAAAGATCAAAAATGTTCTTTTGCTCTCCTAACTTGCTTGTGACAGATGACAGATGTCCAACTACACATTTTAGCACAAGCCTTTCTCAGGTGACGAATGTGAATTGCTCTCGTAAAAATGAAACAAAAAAGCAGAATTAGTGCTTGAACTGAACAGATGGACTGTAATCAGTCTGGCCTTTTCCTATTTCAAAGTCCACTCTGAGCACAAAGTCCCTGTGAGAGAGTTAAATAATTATTTAGCCAGATCCTCAAAAGCATGCAGCACCCACAAACCCCTGAGTCAACAGGAACTACCTAACGTTGTGCTCCACTGGAAATGGGCACACTGAGGCACACACATGGTTGGCAGACCAACCAAAGCTGCCTAGCAAATGAGCTACAGACCTTGTGGCTATTCATTTCTGATCACCACAAGCATCTTCCTTCACCTGTATTTTGAGAGCATGCTGCCTGCTACCTGCTGAGACCTGACCCTGCGAAGACCGATCCGTAACTCTATACACTGGAGGTGAAATGTCAGCCATGCTAAGGTGGTGGTGGGGTTACTTCTGGCTTCAGTGAGACAGGTTTACTCAATGGGAGTCATCAATGGGACAACTCCTACTGCAGAAATAAAAAAAAGAAACAGGTCCATGCATAAGACTTTGCTGTAGCTAAAATTTTTAGAAACTCAGCTGCACTATATGGCTATATCTCTTTTACTCTTCTAGTTAGCATCAGTTTCTTCAGAGGTCTTCTTAGATTATATAAGCCAATATAAAACCTGACTCTTGTTAAAAAGGGAAAAAAAAAGAATAATGAGGCCATCAAACTGCCATCTGTCTTTCCCTTGGGGCAAAAGTTAATTTTGTGGTTATTTTAATGATGAAGCAACATTATGATCTTTCAAGGCAAAATATTAAAACTCACAGTTAAGAACAGAGACATTCCATTCTGATCCATGGAGCTGCTGTCAAGTGTGAAGTGAACAATGCACTGGGAACAAGGCTCATTAATAGCCTATTAATTCACTCCCTAAAATAATCATTTCTTTTGCCATTAGCAAAAATGTCTCTTTTCCCTTGACAGTTCAGCTAGTTTTTTGCAAGTGGGATGCCTTTAAAGAATTGATCTCTGTTTTATAAAAGCTGCATTGCTTTTACATTGCACCCTTTGAACAACAAGAAGCATTAATTATGCTCTTGGGTAGAGGGTAGCTTCAGCTGTAGGTTAATTCTGAAACTTTTGACATTTTAATGTACAACCTGGCACACGAAACTACATCTGTGTCATTATAAATGGAATTCTCATTGTCTCGTAATTAATTTTGGTCTGATGATCCTTATAATATAATGGCAGCAGCATCACCACCCCAAAATACCTTCTACCACAAATTTCACAGCTATTGGTAGAGAAAGGTAAGGAAAAAGAACATGCAAAGTGCCCTCAGAGAACAAAAAAAAAAATAAACAGATTGTTCGGTTCAAATATTTCTTTGATCACTGTTGCATTTTAAAAAGGTCCAGTGTAAACATGCAGCACTAACACAGAAGAATTCTGAGAAGCAAATACTTACCTTAAAACACTGGGATTAGGATTTGTTAGGATTGTTTTGGCAAAGTCTCAAGGCTGTTGACATTAGGTGTCACAGATAAAGCAAGCTAAACCTAGGCACCGCCAATTCTCTTTGCTCTAAGAGAAATAAGACGCTGCAAATGGTTGCAGAGTAATGAACGGCTGCTATTAAGTGGAGCAATCCCCCTGGCAGCTCATTATGCTAGGAGGTTAAACAAATGTACTACTCCAATCCAGTTGTTTAACTCACCGCACACAGCAGCACTGATAACAGTCTACACATGCTTCCTAGTCCTAATTCCCAATTTTGGAAGAGAATCCAAGGAATTTCCTTTCCGTTTCCATGAGAAAAGGAATCCAAATCTTCCTTAACGTTTTGCCTGAATAAACTGGAGCTGGCTTAAAGCGGAAGGCGGAAGAAACTGTATGGAGCAAGCAGCATCATGTTTTATTTATCCTTTTTTTCCAGGTCATGGGAAAAGGTTTTGTTAAATTAACATTCTGGGAAATGTACCTAATTGCATCAAGCACGAACGCTCTTGTGCTGCAAGCAACTCAATTCTTTAAAGTCAAAATAACACTCTGATGCTCAGGAATTTGCAGGATCCTGAATTCCAGCAGGTTACTATTATTTCCTTTGAAATAGGATTTATAATTTTTTTTTTAATTTATTAATTTTAATAACCTCCCTGCTCCTGCTGGCCACACTGCTCCTGATCCAGGCCAGGTTGCCAGTTATTTTGTACTTATCCCAGAGTGTTTCCTTTCAGTCTGGACATGAGATCTAGGCATAAGAAACACTTAAGCATAGAATCATAAAACCACAGAATCATTTTGGTTGAAGAAGACCTTTAAGATCACCCAGTCCAAGCCTTCTCTAACTCTTCCAAGCCTGGTGCCAAACTGTGTTCCTCCACACCAACCTCTCCACAACATTGAATACCCCCAAAGTTAATAGTAATTAGGAAGAAAAGAAACAAAAAGGCAACAACAAACACCAAACTCATGCTGGTCCCAAGCTTAGAGTCAAAGTCCTGGAGTAAGGTATTAATTTATTATTTTTTTCAGTCACTCAGTAATAACAACGTACTTAATGCAATACAAACACACCACAAAAAGTCTATACTGTGCCCCCCCCAAACCCTCCCTAAATTTCACATGATTTAAAAAAAAACAAAAACAAAACAAAACAAAAAAATAAACAAACAAAAAAACCCCACAAAAATCCACCAACTGAGCACCAGAAACCAACAGTTAAGCACTTGCCACTGAGATGGAAGAGCTGCCACTAATAAAGCTTATGATAAATGTGCTGGGGCAACTATACAAGAATGCCACCTCCAGCAGACTGAGAGCAGCTGTCCCTGATAATCCTGTAGTAAGAGCAGCACTGGCATGTCAGAGCCCAAAAGTTCACATGCACCAAGTCCCAGGAGAGGCTGAGAAGTTCCACCTTGACCTCTCACCACGTTAGCCTTGCATGAAATGCCACCATTGCTTAAAACTGCAATAAAGCAAAAGCAAGAGTGCTCCTCGGATGGCATGGAATAGTTTTGACAATTTTCCTGTTTCAAGTACTTTATAGTGCTTGAGACAAACACAGCTCTTGATCTAAGGAGCTCAGACTTAGTGCAAATCAAAAAGAATGGTACAAAACTATCAGTGTTACAGTAATATATAAAATTTCCATGGGCTTGCACCTCAGTTACTATTTCTGGTCACCCTGGCTCAAAAGGTTGTATCAAAACTACAAAATACAGGTGGAAAGGGCCAAAGACCTAACAGACCAAAAGAACAGAATTACTTCCCTGAGGGGAAAAAAAATAAATAAAATACTTTAGAGACACCAGCAATCACTTTTTAGCTACAAAAAGCTGACCTATAAAACACAGGTGTAATGAAAGTGGTGAACACAGAGTGATTATTCACTGTTTCATGAGTAATAGTTTACTAATACAGATTTATTTTGGGCAGAAGGGGAAATAACATCTCAAGGGGAGAACCCTGAAATGTTGCTAAGGAACATAACCAAGGCTGAGTCTGACAAATGCTGTTCAGTCTACTCACAAGTAACCAGAAGGCAGAACCAAGAGTGGCCAAGTCAGTTAGGTTTTTAGGATGAGTGTGGATGGTACAAAGTGTTCCACTGCCTAGGACCCAACCCAACAACTGGACAAGATTGTCAAGGAATCCTCCCTCCCAAAAGTAAAGGCCCTGCTTCTAACTAGAGAAAGGGCAAAGGTTACAGAGCCTGAGATGTTCAGTTGGTCCTGAAACACCACCAATGTCTGTTGCAGCAGTACCTGAGGCTCAAACTACACATCTGTGCTACAGATGTTCAGTAATTACAGCACCTCTTCAAACAGTAGGTACAGCCTACACAGTCACAAATGAGGAGTAGGTACCTGTAAGCAAAGTGTGGATTGCTTGCCCTTTTTCACTCCTGAAAACACAATCAGGCCAAAAGGAACTCATTCTCCTCACCTCTGCTCCAGAACAGATGACCTCTCCAGGCCTGTGCACAAATTAATAACTCAGTATCACACTATGTAAAAGCAACAGGAGGACCATATCATTGCAGAAGGCTTATAACCCTTCCCACAAAACTGATAATCTAATTTAGTACTCATTCCTCCACGCTGCAACTTAGCAGTTCACCAGCTTGTATAAAATCTGTTTGCCAGAGCTTGGCACGATTCCCCAGAACACAAGTGCAGGTATCACAATAGTTATTCTGAAATTTATCCTCTCTCTTAATGGAAAGGTTGGGTATTTGGCACTCGCGGAGGTGGAATCACTCCACAATCCAAATCTGGCTACATGAGCCAAATATATCAACGGGAGAGCATGAAGAGAAAATGATCTCCATTTCACATGGAGAAAGAAAATTGCCATTTCTAGTGCTGCATTCTCAAAAGGTGCTAATCAAGCCCAGAGCTAAGCTAAGTGCAGTACTTTGACTTACACCAAACAATTCACAGTCTAAGTATAGAAACATTTATTCTGCACAAAAAATTCGACGCACAGAGAAATAGAGGAATACACAGAAAGACAGAAAGGTTGGCACAGTATCACTATTAGTGTTCCAAAATCAGTGAAACAAATTAAAACAAGCCCATACATAACTGAGTTACAGATTTAGAGACTATGCTATACACAGACATACACAGCAGATGGGCACAGACAGGAATTGCTCTGAACTTTAAGACAGCAGTAGCCTTGATGCCAATTTTTTCTGATTGACACCAGATAGAAAAGTCTACTTTATAGGGCTGGAAAACCAAAATTCTGTCTGCTCGGTGAATCATAGAATGGTAAGGTTGGAAGGGACCTCAAGGATCATCCAGTTCCAACCCCCTGCTGTAGGCAGGGACACCTCCCACTAGTACAGGTCACTCAAGGCCTTGTCCAACNTCCCGATAGATGGTAAAATGAAGAGGTGTTCTTTGATCCCAAAGGCACTCACATGGCTTACAAGTGCCTCTCACCATGGTGCAGTGGCCACACTCACACTTGCCTAGGATGATCTGAGTAACATACTTGTAGTTTCCCTGCTGATGAGTCATGTTGTAAACCCAAACTATTAATAGCATCTGCTCTGTATTGCTTCATGCATCACTGTGACCCCACATGCAGACAACTCATCTAGCTATCAGTCAATAGCATCGAATGCAGGCCATAAACATGCTTAAAAATCAATGCACAGATGTTTAATTACATCAGCAATCAAGCCTTGACCTCCTCCAACATAAAGGCAACCACTGGGCTAATGGAAGCTTTTATTTTTTGACAGATCTTGGCAAGCATAGAAGTAAACAGTCAGTTCTGAGTTTTGCTACATCCTAGTTCACACTGTTTTCACTTTAATGAAAGAATCTCAGCAGCCAGAGAATTGTCTGCTCCTCTAGGAATGCTGTGCACCAATGAAGGCTAACAGAGTTCAGTGGAACTGCAACACAAGGCCAAGTAGACCAATACCAATTATCCTCCAAATGGCAGAATACAGTTCTTACAGTTCTTCTCCAGGTAGAACAAGCTTTCTCTAGCCATTTTCGCTATCATATTTTCCAAGTGTAGCATTTTAGACTCCTCCACATTAATTTTTTCCCATGTCTTCCAAAAACTTGATATGAGATGTTCTGAACACAGGTCATGTAGAAGCTAATGGACAAATGTCTATGCAGAAACTTTTGTCTGGAGATGAGCTTGAAAATATTTAAGCAGCTGAAACAGAGGTGAGAATAAACAGACACATCTCCTTGTTCTTGAAGAGGAATTGAACTCCCATTTAAGCCCAGATTTAAAGTAATTGTCAGCAAAAGCAGGTATCTTTAAACAGCATTCATCAAGAATACATTTCAAGGGTTTCCTTACTGTGTTGTTTGCTTTCATTATTTCTAATTAGCCATTGCCAAAGCTGCCAGCACATTACAGCTTCGTCCCAAACAGCTCATTACAAGAGAGAAATTCAAGCAGAGATGGGGTAGTGTAGCTGTCAAATATCTGTATTTCTTGCAGAAGCTCCAGAAATACAGTAAAAACCCAGACACCTGTGCTTTCTGCACCAAAGCATACACCTCTCAGTGCCATTAGAACAATCTCCTTTTTCTAGGAGTATCTTCCTCTTCTCAACTGGTGCAGCAATGAATCAGACCTTCTTTGTTTTTTTTCTCCTCCTCCTCCCATTAGACTACACCAATCTCTCTTGCACATCTGCTTGCATTTTCTTCCCTCTTTCTGACTTTTCTTGCTCAGGCTGTTGGAAGTATCATTTATTTACAGGTCCAGGAGACAAAGAACAGCTTTTCCAAGAGGGAGGTAGGAAAAGCCTCTGAAAGCTAGCTTGTTAGCATCACCATTCATTTCCACAAAGAACTTGGAGGGTGTGTCTGCACTACAAGTGTAAGCTCAGGTTCACAGTCTTGCTCAGGCTTTAAACACACAACTTCATTTTTCACCTAAAGGTAGCCCTATCCTAGAAAATTTGCACAGCTTTCCCCAGTGCTGTGCTCTGCCATCAGAGGCTGAGGGGGAGCAGCTTCCACATGTGGAAGTCTAGAGTAAAGGGACTCATCTCAGAATAGTGTGATACCATCAGCCTGATCCAGAAATTCCATCATTTCTACAAGACTAAGTTAGCAATTGCAGGTTTCTCTGTGGCTTCCACATGCTCAGCAATCATTATTTTTAACATGTCTTTACAATTCCCAAAAGGATCTCCAGCTCTCTGAATGGGTATTGCATCATAAGTTCTTTCCAGTGAGGGTGGTGAGGCACTGGCACAGGTTGCCCAGGGAGGTTGTGGCTGCTCCCTCCCTGGAGGGGTTCAAGGGCAGGTTAGACGAGGCCTTGAGTAACCTATGCTAGTGGGAGGTGTCCCTGCCTATGGCAGAGGATTGGAACTAGATGATCCTTGAGGTCCCTTCCAACCTTACCATTCTATGTCGGGTCAACGAAGCTAAAGAAGGATAAAATAACTTCCTCTTGGAGGGCTAGTAAGGAAATACAAACTCTTCCACAATATTCCACACACAAATTTCAAGGAAAAAATATCCATGAGAGACTTCTACATGGTACACAACATGAGTAATGCAGAGACATCCAAACAGATCTGAGTTTGGAATGTTTTAAGCCAACTGTACAGAGAGGTAAAAGGGCATCTTCTCTGCCTCAAATACTTAGGCAATATCCAAGACCAGCAAGGATCTACTGATCAAGATGAGCTTTCCTGATCTTGTTTATGATGTTTCTTCAATAGTTAGTGCCTCCTAGTAAGTGGAATGATCAAAGCATGGCTCTGTTATGTGCTGAAATATTCTAGATATAAAGAAATCCATGGTTTTTCTGCTTACACATGAACAAGAAGGAGGAGTATAACAGAATTATATCCCTTTCAGACACAACATCTTCACTTATAATTAGTGCTGTTATCTCTGAGGCAACTATTTTGAAGGATGTTTCTCAGGCTTGACTTCATCAGATTCTGACTCTTTCTTTTTTATCAAATTAATTGCTGCTAGTGTGGTAGTTAGCAAGTCCTGATAGCTAAATCCATAGAGCTAGGGACTGGGCAGAATTTCCTCAATGAAATATTCAGTTTATTTAGTAGCTCATGCTTAACAATCATGCCACACAGATCTAAACACTATCAGCTTGTAGAACAGCTGTCAATCCTGGCCACAGCACAGTCTGCAGGCATCTCACTGGGAGATGCACACTGGGTCAGCTATGACTGTCTAAGATTCACCAGCCCTCTTGATGACTTTTANTCTATTCTTGAGGTCTGTGGTAGTGGGTTGGACTTGATGATCTTTGAGGTCTCTTCCAACCTTGCTATACTGTGATACTGTGATACACAAGATGGCAAGACTGGTAAAATCTCTAAACCAACAAAGATGTTCAAAGTAACCCTAAGCAGAGAGATAGATGCATAGAGAAAGTTTCCCCTCAAAACATAATGCATTATAACTAACTAAATATAAAATGTCAAGTGCTGCTGTACTGTACAGCTATTCCAAAAGCCTGCACTCTGCTCCCACAGGTAAGCCACTCTGAAAACTATTCAAGATGGAAGCTCCATGGAATTTACACAACAGGACCTCCCAGACACCTTTCTGCCACAGTCCTCACTGTCCTGAGTAAGTTTCAAAGCCATCTTATTGTGCATCTTATCTGCCTTGTAGTTTGGATGCTCACCACCAAGCATTGCTCCGTTTTCAAAAGTAGGTTTCTTACCAATGGAGGAAAAAGAGAAATTAGCTGTGCTGACAAAACTAACAGGACATTGAGTATGAATACTGATGAAAATCTTCAAGGAC
>WBNM01042024.1:101824-114862 GCA_013399055.1 Ramphastos sulfuratus
TCAGATTCTGACTCTTTCTTTTTTATCAAATTAATTGCTGCTAGTGTGGTAGTTAGCAAGTCCTGATAGCTAAATCCATAGAGCTAGGGACTGGGCAGAATTTCCTCAATGAAATATTCAGTTTATTTAGTAGCTCATGCTTAACAATCATGCCACACAGATCTAAACACTATCAGCTTGTAGAACAGCTGTCAATCCTGGCCACAGCACAGTCTGCAGGCATCTCACTGGGAGATGCACACTGGGTCAGCTATGACTGTCTAAGATTCACCAGCCCTCTTGATGACTTTTATTACATTTTAATTTTTATCTGATTTCAAGTTCTAGTGTCATATCATATTTGATACTAGCATGTTTTCTCTTTGAAATATTAAAAGACAAACAGACAAAAAGTTCCTTATACCTTTCTGACTGGATGGAAAGCTGATTGCTGCAATGTGCTGTCAGAGCAGGGACGGCTGACGCTGGCTTCTTCAACTAGTGACTGTGACAGGGAGGGGCTTTCACTTTTGTCAAGAGGAATTACAGGCTTCTGGGCATCAAGTTCAGTGGAAGTCTCATAGACCTACAAAAAAACAATTAAGAATTTGTGGTTTCAAAAGCTCAGAAAGAAAACTTGTAACAAATTCATATCAACACACAGCAGACCTTATTGCTGTCTACAANGCTGCTGTACTGTACAGCTATTCCAAAAGCCTGCACTCTGCTCCCACAGGTAAGCCACTTTGAAAACTATTCAAGATGGAAGCTCCACGGAATTTACACAACAGGACCTCCCAGACACCTTTCTGCCACAGTCCTCACTGTCCTGAGTAAGTTTCAAAGCCATCTTATTGTGCATCTTATCTGCCTTGTAGTTTGGATGCTCACCACCAAGCATTGCTCCGTTTTCAAAAGTAGGTTTCTTACCAATGGAGGAAAAAGAGAAATTAGCTGTGCTGACAAAACTAACAGGACATTGAGTATGAATACTGATGAAAATCTTCAAGGACATGATGCAGTAGCAAGAGAAGTTACCAGTACAATGGGAAATAACTCCCAGGTATATTAAAAAAAAAAAAAACAAAATTATGACAGCTATTCTTTGCTGTCTTTTCACTGGTCATTCAGAATCAAAGGGGAATCTTTTTCAAGGATTTAGAGCTCAGTTTCCAGTAAAAAAAGAGTGAAAATGGAGACTAAGATACATATTTAAGAAGGAGAAATGATCGTAGAATCATAGAACCATAGAATCAACCAGGTTGAAAGAGACCTCCAAGATCATCCAGTCCACCCTATCACTCAGCCCTAGCCAGTCAATCAGAGCATGGCACTAAATGCCCCATCCAGGCTTTTCTTCAACACCTCCAGGGATAGCGACTCCACCACCTCCCTGGGCAGCCCATTCCAATGCCAATCACTCTCTCTGTCAAGAGCTTCCTCCTAACATTCAGTCTAGACCTCTCCTGGCACAACTTGAGACTGTGTCCCCTCGTTTTGTTGCTGGTTGCCTGAGAGAAGAGCCCAACCCCACCTGGCTACAACCTCCTTCCAGGTAGTTGTAGACAGAAAGGGTTTTTTTCAGCCAAGAGGACCAGAGGTTTTATTCTCTCACCTGCTGTTCACCTTGTCTACTTAAAAATTCTTCAGGCTCCAAGTAATGCAGCACTTGACAGAAGATGTTGGCCTCATCTGCATGAGGCATGAAGCCTCTGATGACTACAGACATAGACAAGACAACTCAGAAAGTTCAACCAAATACCTGGACTCTCAGCAGGTGTCTCCCATTTCTGAGCTTACATTGACTGAACACAATAGGAGGGAACTTTCAGAGAACTTACCTGTTCTTCATTTTGGATTTGCTGCTGAACTGGGGCTGGCTGCCTCACTATGTAGTTGATTTGACCCACTATGGTCTGTTGAACGTGCTGAGGTGGCTTGGCTTGGTTCAGATGCAAGCTGGACTGTCCTTGGGCCTGTAAAAGCAGCTCTAGATCCTTTTTCATCTCCTCCAGTTCAAACTGGTGGTGCATTATGTCGAGGCTCTGCTGGATGACTTGTTTGTGAGTGTTCTCATTCTGACCCGATGGTGGCGGTGCTGGTGGCTGCTGCTGCTGCTGCTGCGGCTGCTGCAAGTGGTTAGATTTTGCCTTCTGGAGATTACCAAGTTGCACTTGCACGGTTGATGTCTGCAAACAAGCCTGTGTACGCAGTGGTTGTAGGTGGCTGGTGTGAACCTGCTGAGCCTCATGCGATACAACAGCGTAACCCAGGGGAGCAGGCTGCTGCAGCTGCTGGCAAGGGAGCTGCCTTCCCATCCTCCCGGAGACAGGCTCCGGCTCTGCCCGCGGCTGCTGTGCCAGCCCAGCCTGTGCAGGTTTCAGAGGCTGGGGGGCACCCCTGTACTCTTTGTCACGTTGCTGCATGCCGTACTGCAGAGGAAAGCGCTGCTGGTGCGGTTCGGGGGGTTGTCGAAAATGGTGATGGCGATCGGTGTCTGGGTAAGGAGGCTGAGCTCTGTTCGGGTGGGGAACGCCGAGGCAGTGCGAGCAGCACACAGGCGCAGGACACGGAGCTGCAGCTGGGAACTGCTGTAGCTGGCTGCTCCCGGGTCCCAGCTGCGGAGCTGGTGACCGCTGCCCCTGAAGCAGGGAGGTCTGTAAACCTTGCACGTTTCCACAGAGCAGCACATCTGAGCGAGAAATGTGTCCACCTTCCATAGTGAAACCTCCTGGAAAAAACAGTAAACATCCTTCCTCCTACAGCCTTGGCAAACTGACGCAATAAAAACTAAATGGTGGCCATTTCCTTGTTCTATATTTGAAATGAAGACATATTCAAACAGTCCTTCAACACAGCATCAAGACAAATTAATCTAGATGTTTCAGTAATCTAGAATCACAGCAAACACCCACTGCTGTCAGTGGAACTCGTGGCTGAACGACCAGCAAAAAATGCTTTGAAAAATTGACCTCACATTAACTGATGGATGTGGCTCACACTTCCATTTTTTACTGAGGTATGAGCACATCTGTGTGTGAACACATCTGTGATCCCGTGATCCCTCCTCATCAATATCTGTGATACCTTCTCATCAATAAGCACAAGGGTAAAAGAACCCTTCAGGAGTGAAAGTAACAAAAAATAAAAGAGATTGATGTTATGTAGGTGAGAATCTTAAAAGCTACAAGTGACCCACGAACAGATTTTGCACATGCTTTTAGTCAAGAGAAGATTACTCCCTGTAATATTGTTATAGTGTTTTACCTCATCTAGTTTTTAATAATTAAAAATGGGAAGAGAACCAATCTTTCAGACCACTGACCTGCCCACTGAAGTGAATTTACTGTAAAAACCCACTGCAGTTGGGAAATTTATAGCTGGTGGGAAACAAAGTCACAGTATGCACATTCATTATACAACTAACACTGTATTTATTGTACCCTCAGTGTCGTGCAGTCATTTTTGTGCTCATTAACTGTGTCTCAAGCACTCCTCAGGTCTTTTGGCCACTAAGATAGGAAAGGACCTGAGAAGCATGGGCATGATTGAGCTCACTGCCCCCAGGTAAGAGAGAGGAGCTAGCACAAGGCCCACTGCAGATACTCCATTTCTCCCTACAGAGCCACAGTGCTGTACTTGCTTGCTGGGGCAGAACCAAATTTCAAACACACTGAGCAAATTCAAGGCCCTTTGATGGGCAGTGGCACCACATTTTATGTAAAATCAGCTGAAAGGTATTTGTTCAGGACTGTACAATGCTTCCACTGAACTAGCATTCACATTCTTACATTGAGATTCTGTAAGACCATCAGAGATGGTCTTATTCATGTAGTGTATTTCATAGAATCATAGAATGGTAAGGTTGGAAGGGACCTCAAAGTTCATCCAGTTCCAATTCCCTGCCATAGGCAGGGACACCTCTCACTAGTGCAGGTCACTCAAGGCCTCATCCAAACTGGCCTTGAACACCTTCAGGGAGGGAGCAGCCACAACCTCCCTGGGCAACCTGTNCCTTGTTGAATTTCATGAGGTTGGCTTGGCCCACCTCTCCAGCCTGTCCAGGTCTCTCTGGATGGCATCCATTTCTAGGCAATACTATATTATATAATGATATATTGTGATGTCTTTTAATAGGTGAATTGCTAGAACTGGAGGGAGAGACAGGCAAGTTCAGCCATAGGAGCTTTTCTCCAGACAATGACAGATGTCACCAAACTGGAAGTCCAAACACAAAGAGAGCACTTTAGGGAAAGTACTGTATGTCTATATCTGCCTTGTCTGGCTTTGGAAGCTTGCCTAAGAAACAACAATATGTTTGTCTTACCCAGATTGGACAGTTGTTTAGTCCAGTAGGAGGGATCCCAAGTAAACCTGATCTTGAGAGGAGGCCCTACGTCGGTGTTACAGTTTGTCTCCAACAAGCGCTGGATCTGAAATACAATCTGACAGCAACCAAGCAATGATGATTTTATTCACAGTCATGAAAAATGTTTTCTTTGGGAAACAAACATTAAATCCTCAGAACAGTTCTCACATTTGCTGCACAATTCAGTTTACTGAGAAAATAAGCATTGCTCTTACCAGTTCTTTACTGAAGAGAAATGGGAGGTTGTTTTTACTGCACACTGCCCAGCTGATGAAGTTCTGCACGTGTTCTACCTGTCTGCTTAAAACCACGACGCCTTGCAGCTGTTGCTCCAATTTCTGCCTCCTTTCACTGGTGATTTTCTGTTAATTTCAATCAGCAGAAGACAGCTGTCATTCTTTGGACACGTAATGCATGCCGTCGTTGGCATCACATTAACTACTCAGAAGGTGCACGAAGGTATTCAGAAGCTCTTTTAAGCAGCAGTCATGAAAAGAAAGTAAATCCTCTTCAACAGCTGAACTCAGCAAGAGCAATGATTTCTCCAGACCCAAATGACCTACATCATTGTGGCCTGTATTTAACAGAATGACATAATCCAAGAAAGCTGTAGAAGAGGGATAAAATTTGCACCTGGACCACTTGCTTGTGTCTTGCAACACACAACAGGAGAGACTCCAGAAAGAATATAAAACCAGAGGAAGTGTGCAGCATTTCCTCAGAATGGTTTTCCAATCTCCAGCAATTCATAACTTAGGAACCACAGCCCTGAGGCTACATTATGACCCTCAGTGTATTTTCTATGAATTTGTCTAACTCCTCTTAAACATATGCAAGCCATCTTTCAGCAAGGAGTTCCACCCTTAGTTACCATTTATTGTCTGATTTTAACTCCGCACCCCCCTACATTCACTTCAACAGAGATCTGTGCATATGCTTCAGGTGTGTGTACAGTTCTGTTGCAATTACAGATGGCTCTGCAATGTTTCCAAACACATAAACACTGAATGTTTAATAGTACTGAAATGAGAACATAGGTTTCTCTTTTTTGCTTAGCTGAGTATCAGGCATACTTGAGTGGAATATGTAAGTTCAAAGGTAGGCAGCAAGTGCTGAGTGCCTTGTCTTCCCAGTATCTGCTAAAATGACCCAAGAACAACATCTGATCAGATCCAAAAGCACTTTCAGTGCTTGGCACATTTCTAAATATAATCCTACATATTTCAGCTACACATCTGAAAACTGAGGAGTCAAAACTGCAGGCTCTGTAACAGAAAAGAGACCAGAGGGCCATTTTCCAAGCAGATTATTAAATGTGCTGCTAGTGGTCTTCTACAAATGGAACATTACAGCCAGAAGCTAAGTTTTTTAACTACTCAGAAGGTGCACACACATTCTCTGTAATTGCATTAGAAAATGTGGTCAGCTCAGGATAAGCAAACATTCTGGCACATTATTCTGCATCTTTGTCAAGCATTGATTCCACATAAAATTCTGCAGATTAAAAAAAAAAAAAAGGGAAAAAAGGTATTTGCAAACATAAGCAAGGGAAAAATAACTCTCACAGCCTGTATTCTTTCCACTGGCAGTGGCATTGTATTTAATTAAGTTCAATTTGCCAACTTATCAAACAAAGCAGCCTTACTTACTTCAAGTTGTTCCAGAAGGATGTTGGTTCGTTTATTGATTTCATTCATCAAAATCATCTTGGCCATTTTGATTTGATTTTCTACCTTTCTGTATAAATGTTTTACTTCAAGCAACCTGTAGGTAAGAGATACACATCTCTGGATGAACCAACTGGTATGTCATTTATTCAGAGCTTAGTAGTTATTTGTTATAAGAACTGATTTAACCCTTGGCAGAGAACTTCAATGAAGGTTGTATCATTTCCCAGAAGTTCTCCCATATTTCTCTTCAAATGTAGAGTCATAGAATGATTTGGGTTGGAAGTGACCTTTAAAGGTCATTTAACCCAACCATCCTGTAATGTGCAGGGGCATCTGCAACCAGAGCAGGTTGCTCAGAGCCCCATGCAACCTGACCTGGCATGTTTCAAGGAATGGGCTTCTACCACCTGTCTGTGCAACCTGTGTCAGTGTTTCACCATCCTCAGTGTAAAACATTTTTCCCTTACATTTAGTCTGAATCTACCCTCTTTCAGTTGAAAAACCATCAGCTTTTATCCAATCACAACAGAGCCTGCTAAAAAGCCTGCTCCCATCTTTCTTATAGGCTTCCTTTAAGTACTGCAAGCCCACAAGCAGTCTTCCTGGAGCCAAACAAGCCTAACTCTCTCAGCCTGCCCTCACAGGAGCGGTGCTCCAGCCCCCTGATCACTCCTCTGGACCCATCCCAACAGGTCAATGTCTCTCTTGTGCTGAAGATTTCAGAGCTAGATGCAGTAGTCCAGGTGAGGTCTTACCAGAGCAGAGGGACAGAATCACCTCCCTTAATCTGGCTTTCTGGACTGCAGGTGCACATTGCTGGCTCATGTCCACACTTTTATCCACCAGTAGCCCCAAGTCCTCCTCCACAGGGCTGCTCTCCATTCCTTTACCCCCTAGGCTGTTTTGATGACAGGAGTTGCCCTGACACGGGTGCAGGACCTTGCACCTGGCCTTGTTGAACCTCAGGAGGTTCACATGGGCCAACTTGCCAAGCTTGTGCAGGTCCCTCTGGATGACATCCTGCCCCTCCGGCATGTCAGTCACAGCGCTCAGCTTGCTGTCACCTGCCAGTTTGCTGAGGATACACTCAATCCCACTCTCTGTCTCATTGATGGAGGTATTAAAGAGCATTGGTCCCACTGTGGACCCCAGCACTTGTCACTGCTTTTACTTCTGTTAACCTACATTTAAGGAAAATTGTATTTTTACCGATCCCTCGCTTTCATGAGGAACAAGAAAAAGAGAAGGCATTACCTATCTTCAATCTGTTTAGTTGAAACTTGAATCCCACTTCTTTTCTCTTCTACTTTAGTTACAACATTTTCCAGGATCACTCTCTGGTTTTGCAAAGCTTCATCAAGATGTCTGAACCTGTGAAAGGAAGGGAAGTTCTCACACCATGATCTTTTTCTGTTGATAAGTAATCAACTTATCAGTTGGGTAAGGCCTTGAGTAACCTNCAAGCCCACAAGCAGTCTTCCTGGAGCCAAACAAGCCTAACTCTCTCAGCCTGCCCTCACAGGAGCGGTGCTCCAGCCCCCTGATCACTCCTCTGGACCCATCCCAACAGGTCAATGTCTCTCTTGTGCTGAAGATTTCAGAGCTAGATGCAGTAGTCCAGGTGAGGTCTTACCAGAGCAGAGGGACAGAATCACCTCCCTTAATCTGGCTTTCTGGACTGCAGGTGCACATTGCTGGCTCATGTCCACACTTTTATCCACCAGTAGCCCCAAGTCCTCCTCCACAGGGCTGCTCTCCATTCCTTTACCCCCTAGGCTGTTTTGATGACAGGAGTTGCCCTGACACGGGTGCAGGACCTTGCACCTGGCCTTGTTGAACCTCAGGAGGTTCACATGGGCCAACTTGCCAAGCTTGTGCAGGTCCCTCTGGATGACATCCTGCCCCTCCAGCATGTCAGTCACAGCGCTCAGCTTGCTGTCACCTGCCAGTTTGCTGAGGATACACTCAATCCCACTCTCTGTCTCATTGATGGAGGTATTAAAGAGCATTGGTCCCACTGTGGACCCCAGCACTTGTCACTGCTTTTACTTCTGTTAACCTACATTTAAGGAAAATTGTATTTTTACCGATCCCTCGCTTTCATGAGGAACAAGAAAAAAAGAAGGCATTACCTATCTTCAATCTGTTTAGTTGAAACTTGAATCCCACTTCTTTTCTCTTCTACTTTAGTTACAACATTTTCCAGGATCACTCTCTGGTTTTGCAAAGCTTCATCAAGATGTCTGAACCTGTGAAAGGAAGGGAAGTTCTCACACCATGATCTTTTTCTGTTGATAAGTAATCAACTTATCAGTTGGGTAAGGCCTTGAGTAACCTGTACTAGTGGGAGGTGTCCCTGCCTATGGCAGGGGGTTGGAACTAGATGATCCTTGAGGTCTCCTTCCAACCTTACCATTCTATGATTCTATGTAAGTTTAGGGGTTGAGTTGTCTGAATACTCGTCTGGACATGGTCCCCTGCTGCTTTCCTACTACAGATGTTCTCTGTGAGACTGTTCCTCATATAGGCAGGCTCATTTCACAACAAGTGTTACTCTAGAGACAGTTCCTTGCATGGCTCACACAATTCCACTGGCAAGCAGCATGCTTAAGCGTTGCTGGCTCTGGGCTCGTACAGTCATGATGACTTGGATAAAGGCAGAACTATGTGACCCATGCTAAGCAGCCAGTTCAACTTGTGCCCCGAGGACAATCAGAGGAAGCATATGCATGCACACCTGATGTCTGGGCAGATAATACAAGGGGAAGGAACACACTGCTGGCAGCAGAGAGTGATTTGTGGGGGTAGTGACCCCTATGTTAGGCTGCTTGGGCATACGACGACTGAACTCTCTTTTCCTGTGACTTAAGATTGGACTAGCCTGCAACTTCAGCTGTTTGGAAACAGAGGTGAACACTCCTAAATCTAAATTAGCTACTTTTAGAGAGGATTGTGATTTAGCAGTGTGTGGTACCTGTGTTCCTTATGCTCTGTCAGGAGGCAGCTGCAGCATGTAAGGGTATCACAGGTCTCACAAAACAGCTTGAGTGGCTCTTGAGTGTGCACTGGACAAAACACAGATAACTTGCTTGCTTCATCTGCAGCTGCTGAGGAATATAAAGCAATGTTGCCATTTCCAAGGATTACTATTACAGTCCAGAAAAAAGAGCTGTCAGATTCTCCCAACTTCATTGTTAGCTCAATGCTGTTTTGCAAATATCCAGACCTTGGGACCATCTGATTATATGAAGTAGATCTCATTAGTATTTTTTTCCTGGCCTTATACATCCTACAAATTGAGCACATCAAAGGGGTTCAGAAACAAGTCATCAAAACTAATTCTTATTGTCCTCCTCAAAACTCTCAGGAGTTTTGAATATCTGCCATGACTTTGGGCACCTGCTTTGTGACTTTGAATGCCCTGGTCTCTTAAACCAGTTAACAAAACTGTATTGTAAAACATAGAAAAGCAAATGTAGGAAAGCAAGGAAGTCTTTTGCTCCTTTTGTTTGTTGTAAATGCAGTAAACAAAATTCAGCAGCCAGGGGATATTGGTATGAGGCAGTAAAACCCATTCTTAAAAAGATTTTCTAAGAGGTAATGTGATGAATAGACAGTAGAAATGTAAAGTGGAAATATTGCTCTAGTACAACTGATTCTTGCCTTTTTGGTTGGATACAACAGAACTGTCTTGGGAAGAAAGAACACTGCCAGTGAAAGAATGTGAAGATAAACCACTAAACCATGGCAAAACAAAAAACCCTTCAATGAAGTTAGACATTCACAACTACAGTAGTTAAGGCAGGAGGCTGAAGCTGTTTTCTTGGATTCCAAAAAAACACAGACTCCAAAGCCTTGTTTCATTAGCCAGTGCAAGGACCATTTATCATTATTACTGACTAAAACCATTCTTTTCTCCACATGGTCAAAAAGCAGAAGCATTGCTAAAGCACAGTGGCAGGTTTATGCAGGTCAGTGTTCAGATTCCCTGTCCACAGAACCACCCTTCTTATTAGCAGGTATGGACATATATGGGAACAACAAGAGAAGCCCAGGATTGCATCTTCAAGGTCTTCCTACAAAGACACTATCCAATTATTCTTATAGTGGAATTGTAGTCTAAGCTCATCTTTTCCTTCCCTATGGAGTCAGATATTATATCTTAAAACTTAAAAAGCCCATAATAACTACCTCAATTTTCATGATTTGGAAACATAACTCTAAGCATCCAGCACCTGCAGAGCATGCAGGCTGTTTTCTTCTGAAAACTCGAGATCAAATTAGCCATATTAAACTCCAACTCATGATGAGACGTGGTCTTTACAGCCCAAGTATAATGAAGCTTAGTCACAACCATATATAATCATTTCTCCATTTTTCTCTCTTTAGCCTTTGGGTGATTGTAATCATCCCAGAGAAATCTGTAGATCTTTTAGTGCTGTCAGATTTAAGAGACAAGAAGATAAGGATAAAAATCAATGTTATCTAATTACACACAGACTCCCAGGCTCTGCCACTAGTAATTCCCTGCTTCAATTGATGTGTCAGTGAGAACTGCCACTGAGCCATGGTATTCTTGACCTACTTTATACTCAGCTCAGAGCTACACTCTTCAGTTTTAAAATAAACTGAATTCTTACAAATCAGACACAAGCCTGTGTGTCCCAGGGGCATCTTGACCACAGCTATCCATGTTACCTTCTCGAAAAGAACCTCACTTGCTTGCAGAACAGGAGAAGTTTAGTTGCCCTGAATTGTGAATTAACATCATCTGAGTCACCATTTTCTACAGCCTGTATTTTCTGTGTCTCAGGTGGGTCTCTTGAATAATTAACAACTCTGTTCCTATAGCCAGAAGTTAAAGGAACTCCCACCTATGGCAAGCATGAAGTGTAGGCTTCTACAAGCAAAATGCTGAAGACAAAAAAAAAACATAATATAAAAAGCATAACCAGTAGGCTACACCTATGTTTATTCCTTGTTCTCTACTTCACCTTCCCTATGAAGAAGTGCAGCACAAACTCTAGCTATGACTTCATATGTGAGCAAAGTGCAAACTTAAATCATTGTACAAAATTGCAAAACTTAGTCTAGGTTACAAATTGCTTACCTAAGTTTAGGTTAGCAGATTTCTGGCATACAAGCAAAGAAAATAATGACCAGTAATAGAAGCTGAGAATCCTTTCTGTGGGTCATGATTGCATAGGGGTAAGACATTTTTGCCAGTAAGCTTCATTTGTGCTTTCTGATGACAAGTATTCACACTCAGGAACCACATTTTTCACCCCAGGCTTAGAAAAGGAACACCCTGTAGCGATTACAGCCTTTTCTGCCTGTGACTCTGCCTCCTGCATCTTGTTCATAAGCACAGGAAACGCTTTATGGTAGTTTCCTGAAGGAAATACTGAAAGGGAAAGATCTGCGCCTACCAAAGCCCAGCCCATCACTCCACAGACTGAAAAGGACATGTGGAAAAGACAGTTTCTACAAAACAAATATCCAACATCTTCCAAATAATGTGTAATGCTGCTTGTGGTAATGGCTCTACAGCTACAGAAAAATCACCACCCTCTCACTGACACACACATACACTTCTGAGTCATACAGCATGGTGTCTATGGCACAGAGCCTGCTGCTGCTGCTTCTTTTTCAAATGAATAACTGATATGAGAAGAAAACAACTTTCAAATTGTGTCTTCAGTACCTGTGCAGCCCTTCAGGGACACAGACAGGAAGCAGTCTCCAGTTTCCTTGCCATGTCCATGTTCCTCTGTACATGAGCTGCACAACCACTTATTGCAGCTGGTACAGAGGCTGTGGGCAGGTCTCTTCTCTTTACACGTAGCACAGCTCTGAGAACAAAAGTGCAAGGATGACACAAGGATAACAAATCAGCCATACAAACTGCTGTGTCACAGACTAGCATTCAGATTGCCAATGCTAACATTTTTCTTCCTCAGAGTAATGCAGTTCAGGTGATTTTAAGAGCCTGGTTGTTGTAACAGAGAACAGAATAGAATCAGCATTTGAAGAGGGACAATGGGTTTAAACTGGCAGAGGGGAGATTTAGACTGCATGTTAGGGGGAAGTTCTTTGCAGTGAGGGTGGTGAGACACTGGCACAGGTTGCCTAGGGAGGTTGTGGCTGCTCCCTCCCTGGAGGTGTTCAAGGCCAGGTTGGACGAGGCCTTGAGTGACCTGTGCTAGTGGGAGGTGTCCCTGCCTATGGCAGAGGGTTGGAACTAGATGATCCTTGAGGTCCCTTCCAACCTTACCATTCTCTAAGATCAAACCAAACTGGTTGTCATGTGCTCTAGCACAATTGAGCGTAATTATGACAGGATGCAGGAATTACTCAGCAAAATTCTAGGCTCCATGCTACACTTGAACTCAGAAGACATAATCACAATGGTTTGTGAGCTGAAAAAGCCATGAAACTATGAAATGAGGCTTGTCTCAGTTCAGTTCAGGAGGGTTAGTTTTGAAAACAAGTGGTGGTGTGCTTTGTAACCCCTTTCTGCTCGTCTTGTGCCACTCCATGGTGGCTTTAACACATCAGATGAGCAGCCATTTTACTATGATTATACATATGTATGGATATAGAGATCTTTTCTACCTCAGAAAAGACAGTCTAGGTTGCCAAGTAAGCATTTGAAATGTAACAAAATCAAACATAGCCTTTCAGCGACAGCTTAGGGAACAGGTCTGCTTTCTCTGCAGTAACCAGAACTGCTTAATCACAGGTTTGCCTGCAACAGTTCAGTTGTCAGCCTGACTCCAACTTGCCTTGACACTGCACTGTGTGAACATTACTTACGCTAGTGGCAGAGCACAGAATGTTCCCAGTTACATTATTTATGATGTGGAAATGGGCTTTGGGGCAAGAGGTTCTAAATTGTGTATTTCTGAAGTTCCTGCTGCTGGTTTACAGCACGTTCTGTCATTAATGCATCGCTGTCTTATGCACTGAGAAACATTTTGCTTCCAAACACTTTGCTACACAGTCATCAGCAAGTTTGCA
>WBNM01042026.1:0-107317 GCA_013399055.1 Ramphastos sulfuratus
AATCAATTCCTTCATTGGAATGAAATGGTTTCTAGAATAAACTTTTATTCATTGTAATAAGGAGTCATTTCACCCTTTTATGTAGCTTTTTAGGTACCTTTTCTACAGGCTTCTATCTAGATTGTGTTTCTTATGAATGAGTCCAGCAAATAAAAGGCTTCAAATGGCCTGTAACATACAGCTCCTAGTGAGTTCTGCTATCACCTATGTGCAAATGCTTCCTGGTATCCCAAGAGCATGCCTTTGATGTGCATTTAGAAATACTAAAGCTTTCTACATCTGAAAAATGCTTCCTGGTATCCCAAGAACATGCCTTTGACATGTGCACTTAGAAATACTAAAGCTTTCTACATCTGAAAAATGCTTCCTGGTATCCCAAGAACATGCCTTTGACATGTGCACTTAGAAATACTAAAGCTTTCTACATCTGAAAGTTAGTAAGTGCTGTCACATCAGAGGAGCAGTACCGGCTTTCATTGCAGATGTTGTTCAGTGAACAAGAGTTAGAGCTGTTGTTCTCCTGCTATTTTCAGAGACTGCGAACTAAGATTTCCGTAAATCAGCAGAGATTTAACTACAGCATAAAAAAAAAATCTACTTGGAATCTTTAGAAGCAGAGAAAGGTTATCTACTGGTTTTTCTCCATAAGCCCTTGGTAATTCAGTGAATATGCTTGCTTCCTTTGATTTTAGTACTGAATAGCTCTCTTGAGAACACAACTCCAAAATTTTTGACTGGGTTTACTCTTTAAATAGCCTCCTGCCACACTTTGCAAAAGTGTGAGGAGATGCAATGAGAAGAATACAGGTGCCCTGCCCGAACTGCATATTCTGCCTTCTGGTTTCCCTGTCTCCTGCTTTCCCTGAGGAAGTGCTTCCTGTTATCCAACCTAAACCTCTGTTGTGGTAGGCCTAAATAGGCCAAAGGTGGGCTTGTACGTGTCCTGGCTTGCCCAGGCATGCTCCCCTGCTCCCCCTCCTTCTGTGCTGGGGGTGGTGGCCACGGGAAAGGGGACAAAAGCCCCAGTTTCACCTAATATGGACAAACTAACATCCTGATTGGCTAATCTATGTCCAAAGGCCCATCAGTCTCAGGCCGAAATGGATATAAAGGATGAGCAGGTAGCACAAAGGTGCTCTCTGCTACTGTATCCTGCCTGCTTACTACCGCATTGATCCTGAGCTGAGGCTCTGATGTCTCCACGCGTTCGTCCTGCACAGCCAGCGTGACACCGTGCTGAGACTGCATACCGCAAGACGTCCTGCCTGCACATGAGAGCCTGCTGCCGAGAGAGCCAGGACCAGGTCAGAGATCGTCTGCCTCCTTTCTGAAGCATCCAGGAGCCTGAGGAAGCTTCAAAGCCTCTAGCAGCTTTCAGCCCGGCAGCAGCCCTGCCACGTGCTTTGGGTATTGTCCCATGATATTTTTGTGGGTAAATACTTCAAGCCTCTTGTAATCATTGATTGCCTTCTGCCATAAGCAGGATAACTAAGTGCAAGCGGTATTAGTGACCGCACAAACCTTCTCTTCCAGTAAAAATGTTTGCTTGTGCTGGTTACCTTTAAAGTGTTCCAGTTTGCCTGTTCCCTGTATGTATAAATTTCCACACTGTGCACTTTTGAACCTTGTAAATAAGGTTTCTGGCGAGATTTGATGTTAATAAACAGTTTTCATATTATTAACAATCTCTGCCTGGATATCAAAAATTGATATCGATTATTAATTTTGAATCTTTTCATCATAACCTCCCTGGTGCAGCTTTAGCCTGTGCCCTCTTGTCCTGTCATAAGTTGCCTGAGAGAAGAGCCNGCAAAAGCCTATTTATTGTTTGTCTGAATGAAATGGCCCATTGACCACACAGATTCACCAATCAGAGTGGCACTTTGCCAAACCTGACCATATTAGTCAGGAGCTTGCTTTCCCTTATTTGGGAAAAACAAGTCAAGGCAAGTCTTGGACCCTCAAAGTGGGTGTCTGCAAGCCTTTTCTCTTCTTCCCGTGCTCTGCTTCCCCTGCCTCTGCAGAGGGAAGGGAACCATGGGGTCATGCCTGGGCAAGTACTGTTGTCTTCCATGACAATAGTACTTGAGGTGAGGCCTCACCAGTGCCAAGTACAGGGGCAGAATTACATGTTTGAGGAGTCTGAAGAGCAAATGGGATAAAGCTTTCAATAAGGCTGTTGGTCTGGACTCAGTCTACAAGTGTCCCTTTTGAGACAGAAATTCCTTGTAGTTTCTGAAACCTGGATCCTAAAAGCTGTTTCTCTCACCAGGAGAACTGCAGATGGCAGAGGCAGCAGCAGCACAAGGTATTGCTTTTTATTGACCTGATCTCTCGACAGATGTGAGAACAGCTGAGTGCCAGCGAAGACCTCCCAGGTTGACATACAGGTGGAGGTGCTTTCTGCCTACCTGCAGTGTCTCCTCTATGCTCCAGCTCTGGGCTGCAGCACACTGAATGGTTTCCTTTAACAGTCTTCTAGACCTGTAGCACCAATGTCGAACCTTAGCTTATCTTTCCACTGGGCCAAATGGTGTACCCAGTGAGGGGATATGTTAGGTTTAAAACTTCTCTTAATTCCACCAGCATACCTGGAAAAAGAAACTTGCAGCTTACAGCCACAACAGACCGTGAAGGACAAAGGGAGAACCTGACTCCCCAAGAACATGAAGGGCTGTTCAGAGGGTTAATCTCAGTGATGCCAAGGCAGAGAAAAGCCTGATCCCTCTGGTGGCTTCCTTTTCTACTGCAATGTGTATTTAGAGTGGTTGGTTTGTCTCATGGTGAAAGTTAAGTTTCAGTCGGAAAGTTGGGGAAAACCATACCGATATGAGCTGTTACACAGAAAAATTTCTTCTTCCAAGGTGAGGACAGTAAACCCAACCCAGCAGCTGGCTTCCCACTGAGCAGTCTGGCTTTCACCACCAGTGAGCCGGCACATTGCTCTGTGTAGCTGGGTCGGTGAAGCCAATCTTGTGCCAATTTCATAGCTACTGCTCTCACAGTAGTGCTGCTTCCAGAGATAAATGATGGATCCTCTCTGCCCTTTGCTGCACACAGGCACACACACACTCATCTCTCCTTGTGCCCTCATTATTTTGTATTTTGAAAGCAATTACTTTCTAATGGAGCTCGTTTAAGTTTCTGTCTCTAGAAGTCGGCCAACTCTTAACCATTATTTCATTGCCAGGTTGTCAAAAATGCCCATGCAAACCTTTCTGCTGAGAGCTAATAGTCAGTTGCCGATGTGATACTCCGTTCTTTTGCCATTAAAGAACCTATGCAGAGGAAAAGAATTTGAAAAATGTTAAAAGGTCTAAAGAAAATTTAATAGCCTGCAATTTTCTTTCATTACATACAATTATATCAAATTGTTGAGCTGACGTAATATATAAAATGAGGAGCTTTCATGAAATTATTTTAAAATGTCACTAAGAAAAAGTGGGAAAATACCTTAAGTAAACTTTCCATGAAACCTATCTTAAATTGCTTTACTTCCAGTTGATTATAACCATTGCACTGTAGGCTGACATTTGATGTCTGCTTCAAACAAGTCCTTATGTGACGAAAAGGAATATAATTTTTAAACCCAACCAAATAAGCGGACACCGTAAATCCAATATGAATCATAAAGCGGTGACAATTTTATTGCAAAGCGTGTGTGGTTATATACACTTTTGATAATGTATTCTACAATTAGCATGCTGATAGGCTATAACTCCCAAGGACACATCTGCATGGCACTCCTACTTGCAGTTTCCTCCCCAAGCTCTAACTCCCTATTTTCCCAGGTTGTATCTACATTCCAAACTGCTTACTATCTGCAGGGACTTTCCAACACTTTCTCGCTGAATCACAGTCATGTCAAGGGCCTACTGAGGCCTACTTGAGCTAAACCTCCTCAGCACAGGTGTCATTCTGCTGGCCCACTAATTGCATATAATGTGGATGCCCTTGTTCAATCAACCGTTCCCCAACACTTATGTATAGCCACCAATTTCTTAGTGTCATCCTCTCACTCAGGACTGAGTTGCTAGTGTTCAGTGAAAGAAAAAGGAAAAAAAAAAAAAAGGAAGATTAAAAAAGAGGGCAAAAGCACACTGTTGCATGTGTGGTATATAGGAGTAAAACCAGGCAACAACTACTTTTGAGCTGAAGTCGTATTTCTTTGGCAGGGAGATGAGTCTGTTCTCAGCTACCCCAGGTCCAAAGTAGTCAGCAACAATTCTTCTAGCATGGGAAGCAGCAGAGTGTTATTATGACTTGCCCCACCTTATAGTTAAACTTGCCAAACCCTGCACCTTCTGTGGTTACATGATGCTAGAAAGCATCCTAAGATAAGATAAAGGCTATGGATGTTATCTGGACTTTAGTAAAGTCTATGACACTGTCTCCCACAGCTTCTTCTGGATAAACTGGCAAACTGGGTTCATGTGGCTTGGATTGGTGGATGCTTTGCTGGATAAAAAGCTGGTTGGGTGGCTGGGCCAAAAGACTGGTGAGGAATGGACTTAAATACAGCTGGTGGCCAGTCACTAGTGGTGTTACCCATGGCTCAGTATTGGGGCCAGTTCTCTTTAATATCTTTATCAACTATTTGGACGAGGGAATTGAGTGCACCCTTGGTAAGTTTGCAGATGACACTAAACTGAAGGGAAGCGTTCATCTACTCGAGCGTATAAGGGCTCTGAAGATTGATCTGAACAGATTGGATTGCTGGACCATGGTCAGTTGTGTAAGGTTTAACAAGGCCAAGTGCCAAGGTCCTTCACTTGGGTTACAGCAACCCCATGCAGTACTACAGGCTTGGGGCAGAGAAGCTGGGAAGTGTCCAGCAGGAGAAAATGACTTTGGGGTTGCTGGTTAACAGGCAGTTGAACAAGAGTCAGCAGTGTGCTTGGTGGCCAAGAAGGCCAACAGCATCCCAACCTGTATCAGGGATACTGTGGCCAGCAGGAATAGGGAAGTGATTGTGCCCCTGTACTCAGCACTGATGAGGCCCCACCTTGAATACTGTATTCAGTTTTAGCTGGTGAATGGTCTGGAGGAATGCTGTTATGAGGAGTGGCTGAGGGAACTTGGGCTGTTTTGTCTGGAGAAGAGGAGGCTTAGGAGAAACCTCACTGCTCTCTACAACTACCTGGAAAGAAGCTGTAGTGAGGTAGGGGTCAGCCTCTTCTTAGTATGAAGTGATAGAATGAGAAGAAATGGCCTAATATTGCACCAGTGGAGGTTTAGGTTAATTAGTAGAAACAATTTCTTCATTGAAAGATTGGTCAGGCATTGGAAAAGGCTGCCAGGGAGGTGATGGAGTCATTGTCCCTGGAGGTATTCAAAAAACAAGTAGACATGGCACTTTGGGACACAGTTTAGTGGCTATGATGAACAGTTGGACTTGATGATCTTAGAGGTCTTTTCCAACCACAACAATTATGTCATTCTATGAAGTATCTGACAAAGTAAATGAACCTACTGCTTGTGGAGTGGCCATGGAGGTAGGGATGAGACAGTCACAGACACCCTGATCACGCACACTTTATGGTCATGAAACCAGGCTGAGCTTAGATTCAAGAAAGAAATTAACAAAAAAAGCATAGATTTAGGTTTCGTGATGCCCGTTTATTCAGCCACAACAATCTACAACTGAATTAAACACACCTCACCAGACCAATACTGTAAGATCACAGAACTCTAGAGCAGCTGGCAGAAACAGTGTGGGGTGTGGGGGGGGGGGGGGGTTGCATTAGCGTAGCATACATAAAGTAATTAAAAAGGCACCAACTTCAGTCAAACTCACAGTGAGGGTGAAACATTTAAACTAAAACTGCATACGAAATAGGACTCAGAAAATTCTGGGGGAAGTGGACACAGGAAATGTGCAGTAAGCACTGTCAGTGGCTGTGCTCCTTGATATATGACATTGTGAGTGAAGAAGGCTTTTTCTGTTGAGGCAGTAGCAGCAGAAGTTGCCATCTTATAGCAATCTCAATTTCTTTGTGCACTGAAACTGAAATTGTTAACACTCAGCAATGCATAAGGAGTGTAGGTGACCTATGTGCAAAGATGGAGAGTTAAGGAAACATCCCTATCATAAATAAAATGAAATCTTGGCTAGGAAGCAGTGTGCCATTTAACTGACCACACTTCAGTGGTAAAAGACTGTGAAAAATGAATGTAAAAAAGATTTATTTTCCATATTTCAGCAACCCACTTTTCATATGCCTCCTCACAACATTCTCTTTAATACTGGTTAGGTATGGGGTCAGCACAAGAGCTGACCACATCCTTAGCTGCTTTGCAGAGTCTTTATCTTGGGAAACATAACTAACATGGAAGGATCACAGAACCCTGCCCCATTGAAAGAAATGGTGCAACCTACAGCCTGGCTGAGACTAAAAGCAGCTACTGTGGTAGTGACTGTGGCTGCTGCAGTCACTCACAGCAGCCAGGAACACGAGTTATAACCTACCCTGCCTTCCACAGAGCTGGACAGAATACATTGAATGTATATGTGATCAATATGCAGCCCTATAAAACAGGCATTCCTGTGACAGACCTTTAGACTGCTCACTTTCAGGCACCTCGGACAAAGCCATGCAAAGCCATCCTTTGTTTATAACCTTTGCTCTCATGAGCAGCCTGTCTCCCACGGGCACATACCTTGGTGGGAAGGGCAGGGAAGGGAGCGAGTGCCATCTAGCTTTGCTGCATGCTTACTGTGCTTAGATCTAAATAGTCCCATAACCACAACTGGATTTTTAATGTAGGTGAGTTAAAGCATTTTCTAGGAATGAGAGCTATTTTATCAGTGCACAGCTACTTCTATTACTTAGACAAAGGAACAACTGTGGATGCACAAAAGCAGGATCTCTCTGCCAGCTTAAAAAAATTATTTGGGCCCAGCTTAAAGGGAAGAAGCCAGCCTTGCTTTCCACACAGTTAGCCTCCAAAGCCACCAGAGCACCCAGAAGCAGCGCTGTGCCTTTCAGATCCCAGTCATGGCCATGGCCATTAGTGATATTCAGTGCACTCAAGCTGAGCTTCCACATGAAGCTTTTGCGACACATTTGTATTTTGAATCTTCTGCAAGCAATCTGAACTTACATTCACAGGCCCTGATCCTGAGAGGGACTTCACCTACCCAGACATCTGCTGGAAAAGCAGATGTGCAAACTGTAAGAAGTTCAGGCAACTGCTGGAGTGTGGTAAGGACAACTTCTTAGTATAGGTGATGAAGAACTTGGCCAGAGGAGAAGCATTGCTGGACTTACTAAGGAAAGCAATAATCCAGCCTCACTCTCCTCCTCACAGCCCTCACAGCTCATTCATGCCGAAACCGGAACACTCTCCTCACCCTCCACAGTATCTGAACAGCAGCTTGGCAGCTAAGCTCAGCTCAGGCCTGGCAGGGACGCAGACATGGTCCACACTAGGAACATAGCATCTGAGAGAATCTGTGGGATACAGACCTATGATAAACCCTACACTTCCCTCAGGAGACCAAGATGCTGTTGCTCCATCATTTTGTCACAGCTCCTGGTTTATAACCTGTGCTGGTTTAGAGATGTGCATCTTCTCCTTATCCAAATGTGAGCATAGTTACCCTAATTGAGAGGCAACAGCTACCAGCTTTTGCCCATTTTGAAACACTAGTAGCAAATGTTAATAAAATTATGTTCAACAAGACAAAAGTAACTGTTAAAATCACATTAATTTGCCTGTTTTCACTGTGCTAGAAAGAGCTTCTTTGAATCACAATGTGTGGCAAAAATCTGCAGCATTGTCCTTTTACAGAGTCGGTCCAGAGCAAGTGTCCATTTAAAAGTTAGTTTTATGATTTATACCCAGCTCTGCCACATATTCTCATTAACAGGTTTGTTTAAAGACAAGACACAAATTCAGCACTTCTAAAACAGAGCAAAGAAACAAGCAAAGTCACTTAAACATTTCTCTGAAAAACTGTATTAAACAAAAAGATTACACAGGATATGGAAAATCAAAGAACAAGGTCAGAGGCACTGAAGCCAGAACATGATCAAGCCCATAAAACACTGAAACACATCTGATCCACAGCAAAACTTCCCTCAAAATGGAAGTACCCATGAATTCCAGAGTGTACTCACATTTTTTTCTTCCTTTTTGGTAGCGAATATGACACTTATTTTAGAAGTGCACTGCTATGTTACAGTTTCTTAATAAAAAGGTAGCTAGTAAAAATTTAGAGCAGCAGCATTTGGTATAATACAGGAGCAAAATAAGACAACAGATTTCTGTAAGTCACTGAATACTCTTTATGCCCCTCCTATGAAAAATATTGTCCTTGGCTTAAAAAATCCACCAATCTTGAAAGTTTGACTAGTATTCAAAGATCCAAATGGCATTCTAATCAAAGTCCCCAAACCAAAAGTATCATTGGCTCCAAGTAGACTTTTGGCGTGATCTCAATTCAATTTCACTGAATGCCCAGAACATGCATGTATTTTATTTACACATATCCTCTGAGAATGATTGCAATCCTAGCTCACATTGAAATGTGATATTGTCAGTTGCCAGAATGAATGATGCTATCTTGCTCTGCACCTTCAGTGAGATTCAAACAAGTCGTTAGTCTTGCAAAGCACAGGAAGTGCCCAAACCATCACCCCTTGGCCCCTGGAACGATCCCATACAAGATACAAGAACCACAGCATAAGGTGCCATGAACCTTGAAAACAAGGAAGCAGCAAACCTGGGGGCAGCAGGCAAAGGCAGGTCCCAGCTGTCCACCATCTCCCTCGCTGCAAGACAGCTACAGGAGGTTTTGGGTAGGCAGGACACAATTCCACATGTGAGTCAAAAGGAAGAGGATTTGTTTCTAGATGATTTCACAAGTTCTGACTAGCAAATCATATATGAATGCAGTTACTAGCCACAGAGCAACCTCTTGTACCTAATGATAGTAATAGATTGAACATCATTAATAAATACATAAACAACAAGTTAATCTCACAGACAAAAGACATTTCAAAGGTCAGCACTGACTGAAATATTCAGACACTTTGGTCATTGTTTAAAGCACTGAAGAATTATACACAGGTAATAATGTGAGTGTTAAGAACAGGTTCACAAAATAGAAACTGAACCTTGGTGCAACATTTCTGAAGAGGCTCTGAACTGGCCCTAGAAGCTATTCTGAATGACCTTCAAAAGAAGGCCCTTGCAGCCATTGCATATTTAAGAACAGAAACTCAATTACACTGTATGTGTCTTGGCATTCTTCCTAGATCAGCTGCAAAGCAGGTATTCCCTAGGGACCAGCACACGCAGGTAAGCAGACTTGTCCCAAACAGGGTTGCTCCATTGTTCATACAATCTCAGGCTGAAAGAAGAGATTGGATGTTCAACACTTAAAAGCCTTGGTCTGGGAGACCTAAGTGCTCACTCCCAGCCCTGACCCAGAGCTCCTTGTCCCCTTAAACCAGTCCTTTCATCTCTTAGTTCACCTGCCTCTGAAGAGGAGAGGCAGGAAGTCCTTGTTTCACAGTGGCTGTTCTGAGGCTTAACTTCATAAGGTGCTTCTGAAGAATCTCAGAAAAGGCACTATAAAAGTGCGGCTATTACCATGTCAGAAACACAGACAGAGGTGTGCGTCCCACAAATGGTTCCTGAGAAATCCATGAGCAAATCCAGAAGAGATGAGGACTCACACCTAGTGGCGCTTCAGCAGTCCCATCACAGTAGCTTTGTTTTCTCCCATACCTTTGAAGAAGCTTCACATTTCCAAATTTGGCAGAATTACTGAGCTGCCCCATTCCGCAGAGTGTCTCCAGCCTCCACCTGTTCTAATGTGCCAAACTCGGGATGTGTGACGGGGGACTTCCTTTGCCCTCTGAGAGTGTGTGCATTCAACATCTCCAACAGCAAGTCGTACACTGGGACTACATTTTTGCACTTCATGCTGAGGAGATGCTCCATTCCCTTGTTACTGTGAGGAGAACAGAAGATAAGTCAGTGATCTGGGTCCAATAATGCAGAGAAGGAGCTCATGCTCATGACTTCAAAAGAGTCCTTTGTTTTCATTTGGAATTAAAAAGATTTACCTGCTGTAGTCCCTGAGATCACTTACCACTCTCAACAGTAACAACCCCAATACTTCAAACCTGTTTCAGTTTTTAGAGAACCAAGACTTGTTTGACACCACACAAACTGCAGAAAACAATGCAGCTACTGAAATCAAAGAGAAAACCTCCTTGGTGCTACCAATATGGGAGGCCCACATGCTGCAACTCTATACAGAAGGGGAATTTACAATGTGTAGCTCTGGTGGCTACCTGCTTCTGCCACCTGGCTGAGTGGGAAGAGCAAGCTACCACAGCTAACTTCAAACAGTTTGTTGCCTCTCTGCATCTTGCAGATGGGTATAGGCTTTTAAATTATGCAGTAAGATACGATGACACCTTGTTAGCTTGACCACTCTGTGTCTGTGTCTTGGACTAACAGGAAACAGCTACTGCCACTGCAGTTGCACATACACATACCTATGATGCACATAGGGTTTTGAGGTTGAAATCTAACTATGCTTGCTCAACCCCACATTCATCACAGTGCAAACAACAGCAGCCAGCCAGTATGTAGCTGACCTGGTAGACTGGACTGAGAGGGGAACAATGCTTCCAGCAAAATTATGTTCTGCTGAATTCAAGAGTTATAAATATGTAAGTGGCAAAGAAGTAGTTGTGGCTCATGTCCTATATGCTCTTGAAAGTCCTGCATAATTTGATAGTGAAGGCTGAGAGCATCAAATATTGCCAGAACAAAGTAAAACTGACTGACCAGGGTTGACCAGTTGAAAGGATACAGGTCACAAGTAGCTTCTAGGCTTTGGCTGAGGTGGGCACAGCATGCAAACTCTTGTTCTGATAAGAAACTGCAAAGATTCACAACATTTATTCACACCATGCCAGAACAAGAGCTCTTGCGATGCTGCAATGCGGTGTCACACCACAGTGAGCAGTCCAGGTGACAGCAGTGTATCAGAGCTCTGAGTTCAGGTTCAGCTCTGCCTGGTGCTGTAGCTTCTGTAGGACCAGCTCTCAAACTCATTCTAGTTCACAAACTGGCTGTTAAAAGCTGCCTTTTGGTACAGTCAGGTCCCTTCTACTGTCATCTCATCTTCCTGGAAGCTTGTTGCAAAGGTGGCTGCCCATCTTTCAGTGTCCTTCCCTACACAAAGTCAGAAAGGCCCAGGTCTCCTTTGCATGCTCCAGCCTTGTTCCAGGAGCACCTTCATAGCTTAAAGCCAAGAAATAAAGCAGCTTTGTGAATAGCTGCTGTCTGGGTAATAATTTGAAATTACAAACAACCTGGAAAATAAAGCATCTCTTCATAGAATCCTGCACCCTGCATTTGAGTGTGTTGTACAGCCAGCAAAGATGAGAAGCTCTAGCAGGTCCGGGAACCAGAAGGGAGCAGAGAAGCTGCTTCCCATGGGGAAGACAGGAGCATGGCATCATCATAGCATAAATCACTTGACATAAATGCCATGGTTCCAAATAAAAGACAACAAATCCAGCCTGCGACAAACACCCAAAGTACACTTTGCTCCACCAAAGCCCACCACGCTGCAGATCAGTTTTGAAAGAGACTTCTATTTTGGACATATGAGTTCTGATGTCTGGGCTGGGTCTTTTGGAAAGGCCGAATTTGTGTTATTATTGTTAAACACTTCAGGCAGGTATATAACGGACAATTATACAGTTGTGAGAGAGTTTTAGTATCAACACAATGTTTTTGAGTGCCAGGAAGCACTTGACTATGTTGCCTGTTTAGTTGTGCTGGGAAGGAAAGCCTTACAAAGAAGAGAGATGAAGAGCAGTCCCAGGGTTCCCTCAGGAGTGCTCTGGAGTTCAAGCCTTGCTTTGTTGCTGTAACAAACACACGCTCACACCTTACACATTGCCCACATTCTGTACAATTTACCTCGCATGTCTGACGTGAGAGAGGAGCATCAACAAATTGGCCAAACGAGTTGTCTGCTGCTGTGAGGGAATTCCACTCTTTGCAATAACCCACACCAGTGCCTCTGTGACTACATTGAGCAGGTGATGCAGTTTCCTGTTGCTTTCAGGTTCTTCTGCTGACAAGGGAAACATGCCTAGCCAGGGAAGAGAAAGAAATATGCCCTGCTCATGAGGAATCAAAAAGTGCTAGGATTGGAATTTTTTCTGATGTAATATTTCAGCAGGATTAGGGAAGATAAATTTGTGATATCCCACTTCAAGACTGGACAGATGATGCTCCATGTGGCACACCAAGCTCTGATTTACATTCCTTTGCTAAAATTTGAAAGACTCTTCATGTGCAAACTGAGTAACCCTCCCAAGTCCTACCACAACAGGTTGAACATAGACCCTTCAGCCCAGAGAATGGATGCACTCTCCAATTCTCTGTCTTTTCCCCCCTGTTGGAATCACTCAGTACCTTGTAGTTTAGTAACTATTATGGATTACATCATTCTGCTTGCTCTACCCCCTTCTTGCTGAAAAATACCCTTTTCCCTCTGATCATATCCTAGGGAGGGAGGAGAACATGGAGAGAAGCTCATAGATCCAGCCTAGCATGGTCTCCCTACAGCTCACTAAGGGTTATACAGCAGTTATCTACAGCAACAAACCTTAAATTTAGTAAAAGCAGAAAAAGGAGGTTGGAGGTATGGGGAGGGAAGAAAAGGAATTACCACTAGGAAGGTCTGGAAACACACAACATTATTGACAGAGCAGAAGAGACCTAAGCAAAGAAAGTATCCTCCCAAAGATACTTAACGGGAGGACAGAGCTTCAGAACACCTTGAAACTTAGGAGTAAAAGATAAAACTTTGATAAGAAAGGAAAGCAGGGAGAGGTGAAAGGAGATGTTTTTGAGAGGTTAAGCTTTGAAGAATATATGGCTGATGAACAGGGTTTTATTGGGTTTTCTGGTTTATTGGTTGGGATGGGTTTTTTCAAGAAAAAAAGAATAGCTTTTGTGATCTGTTGAAATAATTGTGTCCATCTATAAATGAGTGGGATAACAGCTGGACAGTCCCTGTCAGGACTGGGCTGTGAATTATGCAGTAGGTCCTTGCTGAAAACTGTAGATGTGAAGAGTTATCAGTTATGTTGTCATTGGATTTGGTTTTTATTTTGACAGCATTAATTACAAAATGTTGTGGGGAATAAAATTCTGGTACTGCAGACTACCCTAACTAGCAAGCACAGGCTTCTATTGTGTAAAAGGCTGCAAAGCAAAGCTCTTGCCCTGAAATCCATCTTGCAGAACTGCTTTCAGTAGTTTCTACCAATTAATTACCATTAAATAGGAACATTGAAGCCAAATTAATCATTCAGTAGAGTAACTACTCTTACCAAAACTAAGAATTAAGGACAAGTCTGAAGAGCTGTACAGCCACTTTATGCATTACCAGGATCCACAAAGATGCATCAGAGCAAAAGTTCTCATTGAAAAGGCCATACCTGCAGCCTGTGCCATAAGCCCCACCCTGTCATAGCTTACAGCCTTTGGGTTTTTCTCAAGCAGTTCTTACAACAGGAGATAGACTCTAAGTCACACAAGTTTCTTGAGCAAAAGTCCTCACAGTCTGACAGTCAGAAATGTTTTCCTCTTGCTCTTTTCCACCACTTTATTGCACATGGGTTATTTCTGTCATTTTCAGAGGCTGGTTTCCAGCCACCCTCAAAATGAAAAGTACAGTTTGAGGAGTGTCAATACTCACTGGAATTGAGGAGGATCATTGCCTTGACACACAGATACTCCTTGTGCTGCAGCTTCAGCTCTCGGAACCTAGAGGTCATGGCCAGGAGCATATCAAAGATCTCCAAAATTCCCTCTACACATTTCCCTTCATCCCTATGGAAACATATTTAAAATGTTACCCAAAAAGCAGAATTTAGGAACTCTGACCTCCAGATAAAGAAGACTGTAGGCCTTTCCATCTCATCTTTGGGAGAATTCAAAAGGTTCTGTCATGAAATCTAAGTTGAAAATTACACTGGTACAAAAGGTCAGCAAAAGCTTACAAAAACTGATTTTCTCTTTAAAGCACAGGTAGGATTGCTCACGGGTTAAGTATGACCATATTTCTGTAAGAGGCTTTCACCTCATAGCCAGAGTAATTCTGTAGTGCAGGGCACAGCACCACCTAGAACCCTCTTCCAGATTTGTTTCACGAGGAGTTAAATCACAACTGCTGACATCACTGTTGTACCTGAGGCAGGCCTCAGGATCTGGTGAATAAGACAGACTCCCTAAAATTAGTTTCATAGAAGAGTTAAGACATTTTTAAACAATAAACCAACATCTGTTCACATCCTTCAGAACCTTTTTCATTGAGGATGTTTAAATGTAAACAGATTTTCTTTTGGGTTTTGGTGATTTTGTGGCTTGGTTAATTTTTCTATTTGCAAGTGATTACCGAATGACCCCATTTTATGATCTGAAAAAAAAGAGCCCAAACAACCCTAAACCATTCCAATGGGTTTAAAACTGAGCATCAGCAAATTTCAAATACCTGGAATGTACTGGACATGAACTTTACTCCTCTACTGGATCCTATGAGCAAACTGCTGAGCCTGCAGGCTGCAACATGTGCACAGGAAGACAGCAGTAACAAGGTGCAGCAGGTAGTACCTGCAGAAAGGCAGTTGCCTGTATATTGCCCAGTTTCCTGTGTTCCTCAGGGCAAAGGAGAATTTCAAGCTTTGGAGAAGGACAGGCACAAAGACACAAGCACCAGAGAAGTACTTGCCTGCAGAGGTTAGGTAGGAAATGCATCTGAAGCTCAGCTCAGATAAAAACCATCAAATTACAGACCAGTTGCATATATACTTGTCTTTTTAAAAAAATGGAATTACAGCATACTCAGATGCCTGCTAGGTCGCAGTCTGCTCTGTCTTAGTTGAGATAAAGGAATGCATCAACTAAGCTCACTCTATTCAGCACATATTAGCTCCTGAGGAACTAAGCACTGCACATATTTTCAGCAATTTCTTATCATTGCATGGAAGAACCCAGCATGTCCTTGCATTGAATGTTACATGAGCAAATAGGAATTTATTTCATATCTTCTATAAATTTAATTTATTTCCCTTACTAATCCATTTTGGTTTCTGTATCCAGGATGATGATTATTAGTGAGCTCAAGCCACAGAACTGGTACAGATCTGAATTTCCCCAGGTTGAAAAAGTTAATAGATATTTTAAACCTAATGAAGACATCAGATTTTTTTTTCCCCTTGACTTTTTACCAACGTGAAGCCCGGGTCAAATGTGTCTGCATTCTTCCCTGCTGGCACATGATGTTACAGAGGAATCTTTCAAACACTCTGCTTTAGCATGAAAAAAATACTTTCAGTATTATAAGGTAAACTAGGGAGGGTTAAATAATTTTGGCTAGTGCTGCGATGTTCATTATTATAGAATCACAGAATCATTTTGTCTGGAAAAGACCTTTAAGATCATCACATCCAGCCATTATCTAACTCTGCCAAGTCTGATCCTAAACCATGTCCCCTAGCATCACACTGGTGCATCTTCTAAACAACTCTAGGAATGGTAATTCAACCACAGTTCTCTTGGGGAGCCTGTTCCATTGTTCTGAGAACCCTTTCAGTGAAGAAGTTTCTGCTAATTTCCAATCTAAACCTCCCCTGGTACAAGTTGAGGCCATTTCCTCTCGTCCTATCACTTGTTGCTAGGGAGAAGAGGCCAACCCCCACCTTGTTAACAACCTCCTTTCAGGTAGTTGTAGAGAGCTCTAAAGATTTCCCTCAGCCTCCTCTTCTCCAGGCTAAATGACCTCAGCTATTTCAGCTGTTCCTTATAAGACTTGTTCTCCAGGCCCTTTACCAACTTTGTTGCCCTTCTCTGGACCTGCTCCAGAACCTCAATGTCTTTCTTGTAATGCAGGCCCCAACACTGAACACAGTACTCAAGGTGTGGCCTCACTGACCTCAGCCCATCCATTCCTCTGTAGAGCAGATCAACACTCCCACCCAACTTGGTGTCATCTGCAAACTTACTGAGGGTGCACTCAATTGCCTGTCTAGATCACTGATAAAGATATTAAACAGAATTAGCTCCATTACTGAGTCCTGGGGAACACCACTAGTGGCTGGCCATCAACTGGATTTAACTCCACTCACGACAGATCTTTGTGCCTGGCCATCCAGACAGTTTTTACCCAGTGAAGCATCCTCCCATACAAGCCACGAGCAGCTGGTTTCTCCAGGAGGATGCTGTGGGAGACAATGCCAAAGGCTTAACTAAAGTCCAGGTACACAATGTCCACAGCCTTCACCTCATGCTCTAAGTGGGTCACCTTGTTGTAGAAGGAGTTCATGTTGATTAAGCAGGAGCTGCCTTTCATGAATCCATGCTGACTGGGCCTTGTTGTCTGGTTGCCCTGCACATGCTACATAATGGCACTCAAGATGATCTGCTCTATAACGTTCCCTGGCACTGAGGTCAGACTGGCAGGTCTGTAGCTCCCCAGATCCTCCTTCCAACCCCTCTTGTAGATAGACATCACATTTGCAAATCTCCAGTTAACTGGAGCCTCCCTTTTCAGCCAGGACTGCTGTTAAGTGGTGGAAAGTGGCTTGGTGAGCANCTCAGCCCATCCATTCCTCTGTAGAGCAGATCAACACTCCCACCCAACTTGGTGTCATCTGCAAACTTACTGAGGGTGCACTCAATTGCCTGTCTAGATCACTGATAAAGATATTAAACAGAATTAGCTCCATTACTGAGTCCTGGGGAACACCACTAGTGGCTGGCCATCAACTGGATTTAACTCCACTCACGACAGATCTTTGTGCCTGGCCATCCAGACAGTTTTTCCCAGTGAAGCATCCTCCCATACAAGCCATGAGCAGCTGGTTTCTCCAGGAGGATGCTGTGGGAGACAATGCCAAAGGCTTAACTAAAGTCCAGGTACACAATGTCCACAGCCTTCACCTCATGCTCTAAGTGGGTCACCTTGTTGTAGAAGGAGTTCATGTTGATTAAGCAGGAGCTGCCTTTCATGAATCCATGCTGACTGGGCCTTGTTGTCTGGTTGCCCTGCACATGCTACATAATGGCACTCAAGATGATCTGCTCTATAACGTTCCCTGGCACTGAGGTCAGACTGGCAGGGCTGGAGCTCCCCCGATCCTCCTTCCCACCCCTNTCCTCCTTCCAACCCCTCTTGTAGATAGACATCACATTTGCAAATCTCCAGTTAACTGGAGCCTCCCTTTTCAGCCAGGACTGCTGTTAAGTGGTGGAAAGTGGCTTGGTGAGCACTTCTGCCAGCTTCCTCAGTACCCTCAGATGTATGCCATCTAGCCCCATAGCTGCATGTATGTCTAAGTGGTGCAGCAGGTCACTAACCAATTAATCTTGGATTATAAGAGCTTCATTCTGCTCTCCATCCCCACCTTCTGGCTCAAGGGGCTGGGTACTTAAAATTAAAATATGGCCTGACATGATGTCTGCTTTTTTTGAGGAGTGGGGGTAGAAAATCTATCAGCTATAAAAAAGTGACTGACAGGGTAGTACATTGTGTTGATGTGTCCACATGTCAGCAGCTACAGGCCTGGAACAAAACTAACAAAAGCTGTGAAAAACGCAGAGAAACTTCGCATGAGCTTCAGGAATTAAGGAATTGGAAGGTTCAGCAATACTGCTTATACATTGTATTCCTTAAGCCCTGGTAAGGATATGGAGCCTCAAGACATCATTGTTACAATTACAAGTAAAGAAGATTGCTCAATAAACTATTATTAACACCACCCATACTTAATTCTTCTCATTCCACCTCTCGACATGCCAATAGGAAGTGTTCTCCAGAAGTTTATTTCTCTTACCTGTCTAGCACAAGATCTGGTGCAAAAATTAGTTTCCCAGGATGGTCAATTGATCTCCACATCAAACCAATCATTAAAACTTCCATCCAGCAGCTCTCCAGGAGCCTTACTTGATCATAAAGGCTGAGATCAACAAAACCTAAAATGATGAAAATAGCATAAAATAAATCAATCTGTTTATTTTTCTGTTTTGATAAAGCAGACTGAGACTGTAAGACACAAAAGAGACAAAGAGTTAGGAGTTGTAAAGAAAGTCAGAAAAGGCAGAACTGACACCAGAAGGATCGCATTGCCATCTCAAATAGGAACATGAATCTTTGTTATTATCATTGCCAAATCTTGCACAAACCATTTAAAAAAGGCAGAGCAATGTTCAAGTGCAACTACTCCCATAGAGCTGGTGAAACTCATGTGGGACTGCAGAAGATCATTAGGAAAAAAACTTCTTACTTTGAGGGTGACAGAACACTGGAATGGGCTGCCCACAGGTGTTGTGGAGTCTCCTTCTCTGGAGACATTCAAACCCTCCCTAAATGCATTCCTGTGCAACTTGATGTAGGTGAACCTGCTTTACCAGGGAGGTTGGACTAGATGATCTCTGGAGGTTGCTCCCAACCTTCACTATTCTATGATTCTGGATTCTGTAACCTGCCTTATGTTTCACCAACTCTTTAGAGGTCCCATAGCCTCCTGAGAGGCACCAAGGAATCACTCAGGAAACTTCCATTTGTTGGAGATTACTGTGTTGCACTACAGAGGAATTCTTTTTAAAAAAAAAAAAAAAAAAAAAATCTGTTCTTTCCCCAGAATACAGGTGGTTGCTACATGCAGGATCTTTTTTTCTCTCATAGGACAGGTGTGTTTCTGTTTTGGTTTTTTTTGGGTAACTGTGAGAGAACCCATATCTTGGTGCTTTTGTGTTATTATCCCCTTTGGAAATGAGATGTGTTGACCTCATCCTATCCCTTTCCTGCTTCCTCCTTCCCCAGAACTGCAATAAAGCAGAAGGAAAAAAAAAAAAAAAAAAAAGACCAGGCTACTTGGTGAAGGTAGCAGTGTCCCCATTGCCTCCATACACAGCATATCAGAGACAAGAACAGAATGAGTGAGATTGTGCAGAAACTTGTCTCAGTATTAAGTTCTCTCCAGAACTTAGAGCAAGGTATCAGAGAACACAGCCCAAAGGAAAAGACAAGCATTGCTCTCCCTTTCCCTCCCCTAGCAAAACATATTGGAGAAAAAGTATTCATAGAAGACAAATAAAGGGAAATAAAATATACACACCCCAAAACAAAGACCAGAAATCTAATTACCCAAAGGCAAGCACGAAAGCAGACTCCTCAGTCAAGGAGTAAAACATAGGTATGATGGAGACCAGGTTAGTGAACAAGCCTTTTCAAAGCAGGGTTGCTTTAAATAGGTCTCTTAGCAAAGGAGCATAATTTTCGGAGGAGCTGTCATCTATGACTGCGCACAGTAAAAAATGGCTGCAGTGGTCATGGAAGGTAGGTTTCCTGTAATTCTTGCCAGTTGTCTGAGGTCTTAGAGTAGACACAGTACACCTGTGCTGTCAGAGACTGCTGTCAGTCACAGAAATGATCCACTATTAAACTACTGGGCTGGAAGAGAGTTGGTGACAGCCCTGGGTTGATATAAACTGTGTAATGCTAGCATTGCCTAAAGTATCACCTTTCAAAATCAAACCCTCCTGCTTACTTTGTAAGAAGGACAAACAGGAGCCTATGAGTGGTACCTTCCCTCCTGGATTTCACTGCCACAGAATTTACTACAGAATCTACAGCCAACAACAGATTATCTGCCAGACACACACTCCTAATTTTAAAAGTGCTTTTAGAAGAGTAATCATGGATGTGTGAGTAGTATAAACCAACATGGCATTTTCCCAGGAAACAACAGCCCAAAGACACTGCAGAAGTTTGTTTACATAAACATTTTTACAGGCATCTACTGATTTCTCTAACATAAACAACCAATAAGGGGTGAAGACTGAGATGGCAGACCAAGTCACAGTGGTAAATCCACAGATACCTACAGATCCAGATTTATCCTGGACTTGCTAAACATGCATTATCAGCACCACCATTGAGCACAGATATTTTTCTCGTATGAGCAAATCTGTTGTTTCTCTAATACTTCCATGATCAGAGCCAAAAACTAATCCTGTGGTTAGCAAGTGCTGATAGCCGAAGGAATGAAGCACAAATCACAGATCCAAATTCTGACCCCAGTACAATACTGGAATGCCAAAAAGACCTAATGGTAAGTGTAGTCTTAACTATAGCACCTCAGCTCTTCCAGTGACTCAATAGCTCTCACTACAAAATGAAGAACAATATGTTTAAGATGTCTGCAGCCTGTCCTCCAACCTGCTATACTCAGGCACATGTCTGGTTTCTGAAGTAGACTAAGAGATTGCCTATATATGTCATTTTTTCTGTAATTAAGCATCATAATTTAGTTCCTTATGAACAGTCTTTATCCTGAAGTAAGACTGCTAATTTCCAAGATTTCATATCTTTTCTATATGGATTAATTGCAGACACTGATTGTGGCACTCCAGTCATGGGAGACATCCCATTATGTTTCTGTTATGTTTCTGGCCACTATATCATAGTTTTCCTGAAACACAATAGCTTCCAGCTCCTCCTTTTTGTTCCCCATACTGCATGCATTAGTGTGTATGTACTTCAGTTAGTCTAAAGGTCTTGCCACCTTTTTCTAGGAAGAAGCCCTAATTCCTACCTGCCTGTTCTCAGGTGCTGCTGTGGTTGCTAACTGGTCCATAATCCAAGAGTTGCTGCTGTGTGGGTCTCCATTCCCTGCCTCTATTGACAGACCTTGCTAACACACCATTCTTCGAGTATGCTGCCCTTGGGATTTATTTCTAGCAGGTCTGGTTTTGTGCCTTTCAAATGCATCTTCAAATCTAATTTGAAGCTCTTTCAATGAACCCTGCTAGCCCCTGTGCTAAGATTCTTTTCCCCCTTTGAGACAGGTGGATCTCATCTGTTGCCAACAAACCTGGTGTCCTGTAAATCAACCCACAATTAAAGAATTCAAAGTCCTGTTGCAGACACTGGGATTGGAGTCAGGCACTGATCTGCTGTTTTTCCTTTCATCACACCTCACAACTGGAGGGACAGATGCGAACATGACTAGTGCTCCCAATCCCTTAAGCAGTCATCCCAAGGCCCTGAAGTTGCTCTTCACAGCCCTTGGTCTTCTTGTCATTACTTCCTCACTGCCTACCTGAAAGATCAGCAGTGGACAGTGGTTCCCGACCGTCCCTTTCTCAGACTGCGTCAGGGAGACGCACCGGAGCCGAAGTTCTCGTTGAAAAGGCCATACCCACAGCCTGCGCCATGAGCCCCGCCCTGGCAGAGCTTCCTTTGGGTCTTTCCACCCACTGCTTACAACAGGACACAGACCCCAAGTCCAGCAAACGAGACAACTCACACAAGTTTCTTGAGCAGAAGTCCTCATGATCTGACAGTCAGAAGTCCTTTCCTCTTGTTCTCTTCCACCACATTATCACATGGGGTATTTCTGTCATTTTCAGAGGCTGATTTACACTGTAGTATCAGAAGTCCCATTTCATTTACTGCAGAGTGTGTTAATCTATTTATTTTTCTATAGCTGTAGTGTGTGTCCCTCAAATCATGCACACTATATTGAACCATTTATGAATTACTAAGACAGACAAAAACATTGTGCTGGATGTGCACTAACTAGTAAATGACACACTGCTCTGGCCAGCAATACATTACGTTGCATAATGAATTAAAATTTCTTTATTATGACAACATCCTATAAATGAGCAGCACAGGTTCAGCTATGAACCGTGTCCAGCTTTCAGACTAGGGCAACAAAGTAAAAGGCAGTTGTAAAAGTTATCTTCTGATGTCTGACAACTTAGTATTAAAAAACATGGGTTTTGTGCATCTGTTTTATTGACCGACAACAAAAATACAATCCATTAAGCTGAAAGCACAGGCAAAAATACACATATAGAGTAAAATGCAGAATAGAAGTGGGTCATTAAATACTACACATGGAAAAAAAAAAACCCAAACAACAAACCCCATTTTTCTTTCCTATTTAAGCAAAAAGTTACTGTTAATGTCAGCATCTATAAGAAAAAATATAAAGATTCTCTTTTGCTTTTGGTGGGTGTCAAATCATAGAATCATAGAATGGTAAGGTTGGAAGGGACCTCAAAGATCATCTAGTTCCAACCTTCTGCCATAGGCAGGGACACCTCCCACTAGTACAGGTCACTCAAGGCCTCGTCCAACCTGGCCTTGAACACCTCCAGGGAGGGAGCAGCCACAACCTCCCTGGGCAACCTGTTCCAGTGTCTCACCACCCTCACTGTAAAGAACTTCCTCCTAACATCCAGTTTAAATCTCCCCTCTGCCAGTTTAAACCCATTGCCCCTTGTCCTGTCATTGCAAGACCTTGTAAATAATCCCTCCCCAGCCTTCCTGTAANTGTCACTGACAAAGATGTTAAACAGCAAATAATATCCCGTAATAATTTAGTGGTGGATAGGGGCTTCTGACCTGGCTATACAAAAGCAAATACCCAGTTTTACAGGAAGTAAAATTATTGTTCACTGGGACATTAGTGAAGAACTTCTTTTGGGTTTTTTTCTAAGACCTCATGTCCAGGCACAGAATATGGATGTAGATCTTTAACTTCAGGCAAGAAGTTTTGACAATTGCAATTCTGTGTCCTAAATTTTAGTCACCACGGTTATTTTAACAGAAAAAACCAATAAATCCACATTCAAATAAATGCTCTTAGCTCCTATGTAGTATGGCAGGATCACTTACAATTAGGTAGATGTTAAACATCACCTCTCTGTTTGGCACTGTTCAAAGAGGGTGCTTACTTTTGTGTAACAGGAGTGATCAGAAAGAACACACATGCACAATAAAGCATCAACATTCCCAGGACTTGTTTTGAAGGGGTTAGACTGCTTCAATGGGTTTTCTTCATACAATTCTCTTACTGCCAAGAAAAGGTTTTATTTCTGACACGTTTTGAAAGTAAAGGTGATCAATGTCAAAACTGTGGTTGGTTTGAAAAGGGATTTTTTACAAAATTCACAAAATTAACCTCAAGTGGCTGAAGTGTTAGGTTTATGGTTGGGTGTTTTTGGTAGGTTGGTTTGCTTTGTTTAAAAAAAAATGCAGGCAAAAAGCAGGCATAGTTTAAAAAATGACAAATGTTGGCTTGAGAAGCTTTTTTTCCTCATTGAATATTTGTTTAAAATTAAGTCATTTTCTAAGACTTTCTTTGGTGTTCCTTCACAAGTCACTTCATACCAGATTAGCATAACTGTATGTAGTTCTCTGAAATGGTACATTTTAATCAAGTTTTTTTCTGGTCAGACAGGAAATTAGAGCTATAAACAGCCCTTAACAGTAACCTTATGGTTACTTACTTTACAATGATTTTCAGAGTTTCTTAAATCAGGGATAATTAGGATTAAGGATTTTGGCTCTCAGTTTAAAATATTCCACACTAACCACAAAAGCACTACCACTTGGCAAATGGTTAGTGTGGTTTATGATGCTTGTACTGTGCAAGCATCTCCTCCCCAGCAGCTCACTTGGAATTTGCATACCCTAAAACCATCACACCTGAACCCTTCAACACAGTGGCAGAATCATGGAGACTGTAATCTGCAACTAGGAGATGTGGTCCAGCAGCTGGAACTGGTAGCAACTTCAGCCACTCCATCTAGATCCAAAATAAGGTATGCTTCTTTGCTTCTGAATTGTTAGCTTAAGGGTTATGCAAAATATTCTCCACCAAGCATTTTTCCTGCACTGTGTACACATCCATCTTATTTCTAGGATTAAAGATTATTGGCATATCTTCCTGAGTGCATATTCAAGCAGCATCAAGCGCTGTATAAAGTTCACAAGCATGACAAGACCAGAGCACACGCCAGCATGTGTTGGTTGTCTTCAGCATGAAATCCAAGAGGAGCCATAGAGTGCTGGCATCTTGGCCCTGATAGACGTGGAGTTAGAACTACAAAATGCACTAGAGAATATATTAGCCAGGGAAAGTAAAAACAGCCATAGGGGTCATGTCTAGCAGAGCACTACATCTGAAGTTAACGATCAAGCTCCATGCTGCCATATGTCTATTAATTATTCAGTGATCATTTCACAGAATCACAGAAACATCCCGGTTGGAAAAGACCCTCAGGATCACCAAGTCCAACCTATAACCCTACTCTACAAGATTCACCTTAAATCATATCCCTAAGCACCACATCCAAACAACCCTTAAACACATCCAGGGTTGGTGACTCAACTGCCTCCCTGGGCAGCTCATTCCAGTGCCTGACCATGAAAATTTTTTTTCCTAATGTCCAATCTAAACCTACCCAGTCTCAGCTTGAAGCCATTTCCCCTTGTTCTGTCTTATTGGTCACCTTAGCTCTTGCTGAAAGGCCACAGTCTGTGGCTTAGTCTAGGCCAGCCAGCAAGATGTTCTGCACAACTTCACCAGCTATCTTTGAGTGCTGGCTGCTTTCATTCTGGCTTTTTTTCTTTATTTGGACTGGTTTATTTGTAGACACTTCATGGAGAAAGCATTGCAAACACTCACCACTTCTAATTTCTGAGAAGGGAAATGGTACATTGGCACGGTTCTGTGGTCACATTTGAGACATTCCAGGCAATAAAGAATATAGTACTTCAGTGCATATTCTTTGTGTTGCCAACAACCAAAAGAATCCTTACTGATTTTTGTTTTGCAGGAGAGCATACGATAATTCTGAGATCAATACTATGCATTGCTTTGCAATCTGAAGCTCTTGTGTAGTAACTGTCAAAGTGAAGTGACTACAGACACTCAGTGCTTGAACACATTATGGTTTTCATCAGCTGTATTACCAATCTATTAAGATTCAAGAAAGGAAGTTGGTCTTAAATTCTTCTCTTTTTTTTTTTTTTTTTGGTAGCAACCTAGTTAATAGCCCTTTTAATAAGCCTTGCAAATCAGAATAACCAGGTAATTGTAGTTGATGAGGTAGAATTACATGCAACATCGCCTAAGCTTTTTGGCAAAATGAACAAGTATTTGACTAACAGCAGGTAGCAAATAATGGGCTAGGTCATTGTCTAAAAAAAATACACCCGGGAATTACTGAGAGCAATAAATTGTCTTTTACTGTATAGGACACAAAGATTGACCTTGATAGTGCACACTTACTGTGCTGTGTTATTATTTCAGGGTAGAGAATGATAGACTGATTGTAAAAGCATTGAGTAAAATAAATAAAACCAAGAGTGCAATTCTTACCAGGAATTTTTTTTGCCCAACCAATCATGTGAACCAGCTCTTTGTCTGCCAGTTTTGTCAGGGACATCATCATAGAGGCCTCCGTGAATGGTTTGCTGGGTCGACTCACCAACACATTTGGAGGCTCTGCTTCAAGCAGCGTTAAAACAAACTGCTCTGGACTGACCGTGCTGAGCAGGATCTCTTTGACGCGGGTGGCTGCCTCATTGCATTTCTTGGCTTTGCCGATACAGTGCATCTGATCTTCTGAATTACGATGGCGACGCAGGATCCGATAGCCACAACGTTCTCTTCTTGAGCCTGACAAGAGAGGCAGATGATTGTACTGAGGTATTTTTCTCTCAGTGTTGCATTATGTAAATCCAAATATTTGGGGAGAGAGCAAAAAATCCTTTCATATTGGCTGTTCTAAAACTGAACATCGAGTTTCAAAATTTCTGGACCATTTAGCATTGACCTGACTGTTTCCGGTGGCTTCAGCTGAGGTTTTTGTTTATTCTGCTAAACACAAAATTATGTTAAAAAAATGTTTGCTTTTGAACTTCACTTTACTCACTTTAAAAGTCCATGGGAAAATTCCCATTGACATCAAGAAGTAATAAATCAGGTCTTGAAATGCAAATAAAGATAGATGTTTGTAAATTCTGTTTTGAAATTCTATTTTAGATTTTAAATGGGGAAAGAAAAAACTTCAGAAAGTCTGGTTTGTGTCACACACTAAATATCTCAACCAGAAGCACAGTTTGGCCTCACTGATAACTGAGTGTTCGGAGATTTGCTGAGAAGCAACCTATTTTCTCCCCATGTCCCATTAAGCCAGCAGGAGTTTCCCCAAAGTGGATTCAAGTATCTACAACTAGAAGGCAAACGCTGCTTGTTTGGAGTTCTGTATGCAGAACACCATTTCTGTTGCAAAGACCAGTCCTTCAAATTCCTGGACTTAATTTGTTATTCGTTCTGACAAGACCAAACACCCTCCTGTTCTCTGTCAGTGTTATTGGTGAGGTGACTGTTATCTGTTCCTGTGTAATTGCCATGCAGAGTCTTAAAAGCATCTCCAAAAACACAGTATGGGGATTTGCTAAAACATTCAGCCACAACTTTTAATTCCCTCTTCCCTTCAGCATATTCTGTAACACAGACTATGTTTACAAATATTCCTTGACAGTAACTAATGTGTAAGATTGTACCATATTAAAAATCAGGATAATTGAAAATATTAAGCTTCTGAAAAGATCCTTAGACTGGAATTCTCCAGCACTTAACATTTATAATATGATAGTTGTCTTCTAAAACTTTTAGAAGTTAATGTTTTTTTGTGCTGGTCATCAACACTTTTCCTGGCATATGATACTCAAAGGTTAAACTTTCATAGATATGAAAGTGCCTGTGCTAACATACATCTATTCCAGGCTGACAGCCATTATTTCATACACAGAGTTCTTAAAGCATAAGCAGCTGTCTCATTTGGTTTCAGTCCTACAACAAATTTGACAAAGGCATCCTTTCTGCTACTGTTTTCAAATTACTACATTTAGGAAGTCTTTTTGATGTGCTGCCTAAAGACTACATGGTCTGATCACAGAGACTGATTCTTCTTCATTAGGGTATGGGATCAAAGGTTTTATAAAGTGCATGAAGACAAAGAAGCAAATGGTGAGAATAGAAGAATCCCAAGAACCCAGTCAGTGACAATGAGCACACTGACTAGGCTACTCACAGGGCTATGAAAGGAGAATGATTAGCCCATGGTCTGGGCATGACACCCAGCAGATAAGTCAACAGTTCACCTGAAGGGACCAAGCATTCCAAACCACCCACTAGAAAGAGCCCATAAGGCCAGTGGCTGCTAGAGACCTGTCTGCATGTGTGTGCATGCATGCAAGCGTTTGTGCACAAGGTACCTAGAAGAACTGAGGATCCAGGGCCCAGCTACCAAAAAGTATAGACTTTCTAAAGCCAGCTGCTGGAGGGATCCATAACACATGTGTGTTTCTGTGACCATTTGTAGATGAGAAGGGCTATATGCCAGCAACTGATGTGAGGCTGCAAACCCAGAGGCCTTCAGCTGGGAAGATAGGGGAATTGACAGGCAAACTATTTGACAGTGTCTAGATCCAGCTCCTGTTTGCATGAGTATTGCATTTCCTGTCTGTGCTGATCTGTGTGGACATCAGCATTATAAGTGTGTGTGCCTAATAACAAAACACACTCAGACTTGCTACTGGACTGGAGACATGGCAATGGGGCAGCTTCTCTTGCCAAACTACTGGATTCAGCAATTCCTACCATTCTTTATTTGTGCGTGTCAAAGTTAGATGGAACGTGACTTGTTTAAATTCCAACCACACAATGCAATTCTGGCCCTGGATTTCAGTTAGCAAAGATGTCCAAACATAAGCCACGTTAAAGGAACAGGCAGTAGGGGCACAAAAAAAAAAAAAAAAATCACTTTTGGATGCTATCAAGAAAGCCTTGTCTTGCTAAATAAGATGTTGAGTGAATGCAGATGGACGTTCCTCAAATGAGGTAGTTTTTCAGGTCATAGTCCTGTATTCCTGTGTTGCCTTTAGCAGCTGTCAAGTGCCATTTGAGACAATTCATGAGAAGAGTGAGGTGAAAAGGCCAGTGAGGTACAATCTGAAGGCACTGAAAAGACTGGATAAGGACTAACAGAATCTGCCAGAACTTTAATTATGTGGAACTTTCAACTACACAATGCTATCATCCATTTGCTGCCTGTTCAGTAAATCACCTCAGGTGTAAAAGAGAATAAGATGACTATTTAAAAAGTTCTCAGTATTGGAGAACATCCTCTACCTTGAAACCCAAGAGGCTGGAGAATACAGATAGGCAAAGCTGATTCAAGGAACAGTCCTCAGGTGTGAAGGAATCCAACTGGAACGAGGCATTGGAAACTGGAGGAATTATCAGATGGAGATCCAGTTTAAAGTTTGCATCATTTGGGACAAGGATGGGTTTGCATCCTTAAAAGGACTATGAGTTGGATAAAATGAGTTGAGTACTGACAGGACATTTGCAGAAATAATGGGTTCAAGGAAAACAGTGCATGATTTGCAGAATCAATTGCTTAGCTGAATGACATTTAACTAGCGAAGTTGCCAGAGTAGCCAAACAGCAGTTAAGGAAAGACAGCATGCCAGCAGAGACAGCCAGCACTTGAGACATTATCTTATGGTAGATTCATTAAATCAGATCTGATAAAGATAGCCCAAAAAAGGGTTACCTGCAGAACTACACAAGTCACAGAACAATTTCTTCAACCATCTGTCTCTATAAATCCTTTTCTTCCTGAAAGAGTCAGAGGACAATGAGGCATAGACTAAATTTCTACTGAGGTGATTGGACGATGCAGTGAACTCTGTGCTATGCCTCATTTTGGACTAATGCACAAAGGTCAAAAAGGAAAACCTTAAAGTGCTTTGTCAGCTTCAGAATAACATTAGAATGGCAGAGTGGGCTGCAGAATGTTCTAAAGTCATGTTGTGCACAGAAAGTATGTAAATATTTTCCATCAGTAAAGACAAAGAGGAAAGGTCGACAGTGAGCTAAGCAGCTGGAACGAAAGTACAACTGGAGACAGATGAGGAAATGCCTAGATAGCCCAGGTCCGTGGCTCTCATTTCCATATGAATGTGCGATGTTAGCCAGCAGGGGAGGCTTGAACTAGAACGAGAAATTACACTGCTCATTGTTTCCACTATTTAGAAACCTGAAGCATATTGAACATGGGTGCCTTAAACAATAGAACAAGAAAGGGGGACTAAAAGTCACAGTGAGATGCAGGGCAAGGCAAAAACTTTCTTGGGTTGTCAAAAAAATACCAGCTGCTCTATGACGTGCAGAGTTTTTTGTTGTCCAGTACCTGGTGGAGCTGTGAAGCCCCTAAAAAGAAGACACATGAGCAGCGGTCTTTTAATTAAACACATGGGAAAGTTGTTCAGTGAGGGACCAAATTAAAAACTATAAAGTCAGAAAAAGTACTGGGTAAAGAGGGAGCTGAGGAGGGGAAATGCCTGACAACACAGTAAGGAAGAAATTCCAGCAGTTTGAACACACCTGGCAGAGGCAACGTGTGGTCAAGCAAGTACTTGCAGACAACTCATTGACCCTAGACCAGTTCCTGGCAGCGAAGTCGGACTTCGGATCCTCTGATCAGCTGTCCTCAGCTCTGTTAACACTATCACCAGACTTCTCTGTGGCACGGAAAATATCAGGCCTTTGGTATCAAGACCCAAGTTATCCTTTCCAATTCAGTGTTGTAAAGACTTCAATGACATTTTGTAGACAACCCAAACTATAGGGACACAGGTAAGTGACCAAGTACTTTATTGAAGGTCAAAGCAATAATTAATTAAAAAAAAAACCAACAAAAAAATAGTAATCCAGCATTCTGTTCTAGCTGATACAATCTTGTACAATTTTCAGCTGTGCAGCTGCTCTCCATGGTCCATCTTAAAATAATTCAGTCAAGTTGTGTTACTTGACAGTATTAAAGGTCTCAATACTTGTGGGAGGTTGTTACTGGGAATAGCAAGCCCCTTTAAGTTAAGTTATTTTAGGTTATTTAACTAAATGAAATTTCATACGTAAACAGTACTTGGAAAAAAAAAATCAAATGTTTCATTTTAAACATAACAAGAGTTCCTATAAACACACCTCCAGTGCAGAAAGTCAAAATAGGGGTACTATGACATTTCTGCACCCCAGAAAAATATACAAAAAGCACATTTTACCAAAAAAACCCACAACTAACCAACCACAAAGAAAACAACCAAACAAAAACCCACCAGCTGGTAGTGGAAAAAAAGGGAGGTGGGGGGAAACCAGTCAACCAAACCAGATTCTGGGGTTTTTTTTCATTTTTGGTGGATCACCATATATTGCCAAAGCAGGCAAAAGCTGAGTCACTGAGCTGTCTGCATAAAACAAAGCTCATGAGTAATTAAGAGAGATGTCATTTATTTCCACATTAAAATGTATTAGGCTTGAATTAAAAAAGGCAGTGCATTGTTAAATTACACAGCTAAGAAAACAACATTTAAGCTCGCTAGTCCACGGACACACAGAAAGTAGCAGCCTTTCCAAGGTAAACAACATATTTCAACAATGTAAAAGAACTTCTGCATTTTCTGTTTGAATCCAAACTTTAGGTAGAACTGAGAAAATTTACCTGTCCATCTCTTGGCACCCAACAGGCATGTGTAAGTGCTTATAAAGTTATATAAATAATATAGAATCATAGAATCATAGAATGGTAAGGCTGGAAGGAGACCTCAAGGATCATCTAGTTCCAACCCCCTGCCATAGGCAGGGACACCTCCCAGTAGCACAGGTTACTTAAGGCCTTGTCCAACCTGGCCTTAAACACCTCCAGGGAGGGAGCAGCCACAACCTCCCTGGGCAACCTGGTCCAGTGCTTCACCACCCTCACTGTAAAGAACTTCCTCCTATAGATTCTCTTAATGTTTGGTTTAACTAGACAGAGAGATGTGGATCAATCTGTGTAAAGACACAGCAACAAAATACTTCAAGCTTCCCAGATCAGGGACAAGTTCTGACTTTACTGCAAACTCCTCAGCTATACTAATAGCTAATACTAATTTATTTAAAGGTAATTCAAGCAATGAGGAAAGTGCAGTGCACAAGATGATCAAATCCCTCATTCTTCCTACAGCACTCTAATTATTTAGAGCTATTCTTTGCACAAGAACATAGGTGTGTTCAACTGAGAATGCTGGACCAAAGGTGAGACAACTCAAGCAACGGCACCATAGGCCACATGGTGCTGTAAATGATCACAAGAATACAAGCAGTAATACGCATTGGCAAAAAACAGCCATTAAAGTCAGTCTGTTGTTCCCTCATCCATTAACAAGCTACAACAGGTATTACTGGCAGTGAAACACACCACTGTTAAAGCAACTCCTGCTTTACAAATTCTTTGAAAATTGCAGATGCCTCTGCTGTCTGATATGGTGGGCAGTTACATGGCATGTTGCTCTTAATACTGGATTTGATCCCTAGCAGCTGCTTATGTAACTAACCAATTCAGCAGCAACTGTAGATTCAACCTCTGACTATATTGTAATCAGTTTTTCTAAGTGTCTGAGATTAAAACTTGCTCAAGTATACCTTAGTAAATCATCATCAATCCAGTCACGTTTGAAAGCAAGTGCAGATGTTCTGGTGAGTACCAATGTATTCACAGAGCAGACCTACTGACAAAGAAGCTACTGTCTGCCATGCACACATGAGAACGTGAGCTGAAATCACAGTAATTTCTGTAATAGCTAAAGTGCAATTAATACATCTGATGTCCAGAGGAGGCCACGTAACATTTTTTCCCTCACTTACTTTGTGTGAAAAGTAAATTACAGTATTTCAAAGTGCTGTGCAGAGGCTGCACGCAGTGGCCATACACAGGAGAAAAAGAGAGCCAAATCCTGAACTACATCGACCTGCAGAGAAGTCTGCTTTTCTTTCTGTGCACTTGTGGACTGATGCCAGTGTTCAAGGGCAGTATCTCTCCCATCACTCTTCAGTATGGTCCCTTTGACACCTCATTTGGAGAAGGGAGAGGGCAGAAAGAAGTTTTGTCTTTAGAACTTTGTCAACAAGTTGAGAACAGGCACACGAGGAAAAAGCCTAGTCCAACAAGGAAACTGAAATCTCCTTATAGAAGAAGTTGTATCTGAGCCTCTGGAAGCAAAGAAGAAAAGCTCTGCTCCCAGAGTGACTATAGCTAAGTGATGAAGAAGCTCCCTTCTCTACTGCCTTTGGCAAACAGTCCAGTCCATTTCAGCTCCCCAGGTAAACAGGAGAAAGCTCCAAGAGAAGATCAATTTTATCCCAATCTGCTTTGAGTTTGCTGAGCAGAGTTTACAGCAGTATTTCTGTTTTCCTTGTTCCTGGTGACAGTGCTTTGCAATTACTTTCCTACCATTGCTAATAGTCTTAGTGCCAAAATTTATCAGTAGATTTCTTAATTGGAACAACAGGCAAAACAGACTTCCTACAAAGAAATCTGCAGGTTCACTCTCTAGGACCCTCGTTATGCCACAATGGTATATTTTGTAAGAAATTGAAATAGCCATGGCTTGGGCCATTGACTTCTCAACATTTATGAGTGTGATGACATTTATGAGTTTCAGATCCAGAAACTCCAAAGCAACACTTTCCTACTGCCTCCTGCTGCTTTAGGGTTGGCACATACTGCCCAATCACATTTACAAAGAGAAACATAAGCACTTCTACACACACGCGTGTGTGTGTGTGTTTTTCCTCAAGGTGTCTTATTGCTAGTATGCAAAACGAGGATTTAAAGATTTGATGCAAACAGCACAGAGCATTTATGAAGAGCTTTCATAAACTACAAAGTGGTAATTGAGGTTCTTTTATCACTTCTGCTGGACAACAAGTCTCCACTGAGCAAAAATGCACTTACAAACCATTCTGTCTTATCCAAGGTTTTAGCAGATGTGAACCAATGCATTCACTAAGTGACCTGGGAAAGGAGCAGAGATGGGAAAAAGCCTTTATTAAAAAGAAAATGTTCTCTTTTATGGTGTCCTACAATAAAAAGCTGGTGTTAACAACATGGCTCTAACAAGAAAAAAATATTGGAAGATAATCACTCTGGTCTGTGTGAAATGGCATTTAGATTTCATGCAAGAAATGGAGTCTTAAAATCTCTCAGGTTTAAATGTCTGTCACCACATGTCCATGCATCAGCATTACTCACAGGTACCACATAACTCATCAGACAACTCAGACAAATTTGAGCAATTTTAACACTCCCAATTTAAATGCTCAAGTCTCAATCAGTGCTACTATTTATATATATATATATANTATTATAGTTTGAAAGTGTCGTTTGTGATCTGGCACAATTACTATGACCTATTAATATTCATAATTGTAGGAAAATGTTTAAGGAATATGTGTCAAGATTAAAAGGAACACAGGCTAAGACATAAGTACCTATTATTATTTATTACTTGTAATACCATAGTGTCTATTAGGTCTAATCACAAGCCAGGACTTCCTGAATAATTAGAATAAAAAGATACATTTAAGGAAAGCGCTGTGGAGGACCACCTTATAATATTACAGTGGGATCGATCTTCACAAAAACTTTCCAACTCCTGAACTCAGGCTTGATAAAAATCTGTTGGAAAAAACTTTGAGTAAAATTCTCAGAGGAACAAAAGACCATTCAGAAAGTAAGGTTTCAAAAGAGTTTAATTTGCAAGTACAATGCTTTTCTTTCTGGAGGCCAGACAGCAGAGGTAGCTAAAGCTATATTAATGAAAAACACCAATAAAGCTGAGATGCAGCATCAGTGCAGAAGCAGCAGCATCATATAGAAAGAACTATCTGACTCAAGCAAGAGAAACTAAATGGACTCCAGTAGTACAAAAATAATACAAGGAACAGATGAAATTGCAACTCCAATCTGGGAGTTATCAGCTAGAAATGAACAGGAAGGCTGCAATCATAACAGCTCATAGAATTATTATCAGCTGCCAGCGTGATGTAACCATGAAAAAGACAAATAGGATCCTGGGCTGTATGCAGAGAAAAGCTTCCAGAGAAAGAGATACATATTATGCTACTATAGCAAATAATACCCTGATGACTTCTAGATTTCATCTACTTTCCTGTTCCCCAAGAGGAGATTTCTTGGTTTATTTAGCCTGATAAAACAAAGGTTGTGAGAGGATATGATGTAGTCTGTAGATACAATCAGACCATTAGCAATAAGAAGAGGAACCTCTAAGCTACAAGGCAACGCTGCCACAAGAACAAGTGAGCATTAACAGCCCATCAATAAACACAGGCTGGGATTTGCAAGAATGTTCCTAATGACAGAAATCATATTTGGCAAACAGCCTTCAGATCAAATCAATGGGAGGATGAAAACATGGCCTAGCCTTGAAATAGAAATAGGTATCTGTATTAAATGGGATTAAATGAGGTGCATGTCTGCAAATCAGAGGAGCAAGAACACTGACCTTCTCCTTTCTTCTCCGCTGTTCCTATGTGTTTTCCCAACCTATTTCTGTCACATACGTGCATGAATCTATAAGAAATAGCAATAAAACTTCACTGTGAAAGTACATTAGATGTTGAAATAGGTCTCAAGTTATTTTCTTCTTAAAACAAACCTTTAAAATATCATCTATAAATGTGCAACTACAGTGAAGTCACATCACTCTAAATACAAGGGAGGAGTAAGAGAAAAGGTTGGAGAATTCTGAGTGATGCAGTGACAAACAGTGGTTGGTCACCACTTTTTTTTTTTTTTTTGTAGAAGAGCTATAGGACATAATCTGAAAATAGCCTGTTTAGAAAAAAAACAGTACACCCACTGCCTTCTCATTGCTGCCTCACCAAAGCCCCATAAAGAGCCTGGCAATCAGAGGGCTGGTTGTTCACACCATAGGTGGTCAAGCTGCCATGGGATGTCGTAGATGCTGAAACTTCACAGGACTGAAGAGACAGGACTAATGGAAAAGTTGCTATTCTATTAATATATTAAGACATATCACATACAAGAAAACTCTTCTAGACCAGCAGTCCCCAGATGGTCCTCAGCTAGTTTTTGGAAGCTGAAAGTTGTCAGAAATTACTTTCATATAGGTGCTAGTCTCATTGATGCATTCCTCCCAAGACATTCACTCTTCCAATTGTTGGAGGCAGGACACTGATTAATTAACTTCTGTTATCATGCAGCAGTTCTGTTCTTGCATTATGTTCAACCAGCAGAGCACAGTACAGGCTCATTTAGTCCATATTACACAGGATTTCAGTTTGGTTTCATCTCAGGCAGTAGCAGCAGGCCTTGGGTTCTCATTCTGCAGAACACAGCATGCAGGTAAACTGCCTACACAGAGCTCTGCAGAGGTACTATGGTTTTCATGTGTTTAAGCTACACCTTATCCCTTACCAACTCTACTCCCTGCCACTCCATCCTGCTCTGGCAAGACCTCATCTGGAGTACTACCTTCAGCTCTGGGGCTCCCAAACCCAAAAGGGTCCCAAAAGGGACATAAACATGCTGGAGTAGGTCCAGAGGAGGGCCATGAGGAAGATCAGAAGGCTGGAGCACCTCGCCTACAAAGATAAGATGAGAGACTGGGGCTGTTCAGCCTAGAGAAAAGAAGGCTCTGGGGGGACCTTATAGCTACCTTTCGGTACCTGAAAGGGATCTACAGGAAGGACTAGTTAGAAGGGCTTGTAGCAGTAAGATGAGAGGCAATGGTTTGAGACTAGAGCAGGGTAGATGTAGGTTGGACATAAGGAGGAAGTTCTTTACAATGAGAGTAGTAAAATATTGGAACAGGTTGCCCAGGGATGTGATTGAAGCGACATCCCTGGAAACATTCAAGGTCAAACTTGATGGGGCCCTGACCAATTTGCTATAGTTGCAGATGTCCCTGCTCACTGCATGGGGTTGGACAGGAGGACCTTCAAGGGTCCCTTCCAGCCCAATGCATTCTGTGATACATTCCTTTCTAGAAAATCAGCTTAAACCTTGCTCTGTTTGTTGTGCCCTTTTAGGATTCCAAGAAAAAAAAAAATCTATACAGATTTGACTGAAGGGAAAAAAAAAACCAACCAAAAACCAGCAAAGCTCAAGAAAACAACACAGACATGCAAAACTCACCACACTTCATCATGCCCACTTCATAACACTTCCGTAGCCGGCATGCCTGGCAGCTTTTGCGCCTGTTCTTATCTATCGTGCATTGATTGGTAGCTGGGCAGATGTAATCATTATGTCCTGCAGCAGGGTAAGAAGAGAAAATTTAAGATCTCCAACAGCCTCTTCTCTCATTTTCAAATCAAGGCTTTCATCATTTTAAGCATCTTGTAATTTTTCCATCTCTAAGTTCCATTAATATAACTGATGCAAAAATGTGTGTTTATTGTATACAGAAAACATTGATCTGTGGTCTCTAACCAGACAACACAGACCAGGTCCCAGTGATGACTCTTAGATAACTAAGCATCTTACAATGTCAGGGTGTTTTTGAATATGGGGCAAATGCTCTTGTGGAAGCTTGTTCCCAGCCTCTGACTTCTTCCTGTATGTTGGAACTCTACAGATGGCAGATAGTAGGTTCCCTCAGCAGAGTTGAGAACAGCAGTGCACACAACTTCAGTCCTGTAAATATGTAAGTAAACTACAGCTCTATTTGCTGAACTCTCTGACATTGTGAGTTCCAAGAATGAAGAAACCTTAGGAGGATTGACCCTGGACAAAAGTTAATAAAAAAGCTCCCCAAAAAAGCCCAACAGGCCGAGAGAGAAAGAAGACTAGTACACAGTAATTCATACTGTAGAGTACAAGGAAAAGCACAGACAAAAGGTATAACTTTTAAATATTCTGAACAAGCGTTTCTCTTATTTTGATCAGTTTCCTCTACAGCCTCTTCTGTTCTTTCCTTCTCTTCCACCTCACCTCATTCCCTCCCGAACCACTTTACATTATTGTATTTCATTAATCAATAATCTGGTTCAAAGGTTTATTACTGTAAACTGATCTTGAGTATGCTCTGCTGCAATTACAATTGAATCCTCTCCTGCCAAATACAGGAAGTCTCTGTTGCAGTAGCTACCAAAAGATGCAAAAAACATTCACTTATTTGCAGTTCTTAATATCTTTTCTCTCAGGTTGTTTTCTTTTTTTAAGTTTTTTAAAAATAACTTTAAGAGTAGATCAGGCAAAGATTCAGTGAGTGGAGTGGTTTTTTTGTTTTTTTTTTAACTTGATGCAAGTCCAAAAGTTCATGTCCCCAAGAGTAATTATTTAACCAAACAATTGTGACTATTTCCTTGCAAAATTAAAATAATTTTAACCTTGAATTTTTGAACCGATGATTTAAAAAAGAGGAGATCGTGTTACGGTTTGTCCCATTTCCTACTGGGAGATATGACTGAAAACCAAATTACTGTTTATCACTCTTCACACAACATGGAGGGAAGGGAGGAGAAAGATCTGTGCTGCATTATATTTAACCCAAGCACACAGAAGCTCAAAGTGGTTTAAAACTCCTGTGGCCTTGGGATAATTTAGCTTGCAAGCAGATGTTCAGAGATGTGGGATGGAATATACTACACTACAAAATTGGGCAAGCAGAGGAGACCACACACAGTTGCTCACTCATACCACTTTATTCTAATTAGACATTAGCCCAACAACTTGGCCTATGGTAGGTCCAGAAGTTTTTTATTTTTATAAGCAATATCCTTCATAACAGTTGCAGATGAATGCTTGATCATGTTTTATGCCAAAAACTTAGTTTAATTTCTTTGAATTACACACAGACAAAAAAAAGCTACCTGACAGAGTATGTAAAAGTGTCCAAAGGGTCACAATGGGTAAGCTGTTCACAGCCAAAGACATGTGAGCAGTGCAGAGCAAGTAGATAATTTTCCTGACAGAAAACACTTTGAAGATCAAATTCAGCTTCCATTTGTGACAAACGGAGACAAAGTTCTTTTCTATTATTTTAGTAATCAAAAGTAGTTGCATTAGTTTATAGAAATTATTATTCACCCATGCAGAATTTGCACAAAAGGCAAAAAAGTTTTGAATTAAATTTGATTCTAGTGGTGACACCAACTCTGCCACATTGAGCCAAAAGAATCTCAAGATTGCTAAAGGCTTTGTGCCCAAAAGAAGGGAAAATTTCAGACTGAAAAATGACAGGATTTTCCATGTTAATGTCCACATGCAGTATCCACTGTCAATTCAACTACATTTTGACCGAAAGGACCTAGATGAGGGCAAAGAAGATGGTAAGGTTAAAGAAATGAAGTGAACCAAAGCTGCGATACGGTGCATAAGTCACTGCCTGTAGGCCATGATTGCAAACATGGCCACATACATTAATTTCATGTGCAGCCACTCAGTAAATTTGAACTAAGTACCAAATATAGTTAATCTTTGAAGTGGAAATCCTAGATCTGACAATGTAGGCTCTGGCAGGTGGAGAGCTGAGACATAACAATTATCAGTTTTGTACCTAACAGTTGTTACATATATTTTTATATCCTACATGCCATGCAGGTGTTACATGCTATGACTCAACAGCTCCAGACAATACGCGCTTCTCAAGAGTACTTCCTGGCAAGCCAAGTCTCCAGACAATCACCTACTCTTAACTATGTCTGTGTAACAAATTCACAATTACTAAGTGTATACTTCAGGACACGAGGTCTGAAGTGCCATCCCACCAATGCCTTTGCTGCAGGGCCTTCTCGTGCTATGTAACCCATCTCTTCTCTAAAGAAATCAATTACTCACTTCGTAATGTTTCCAGATCTTGATTACATGAGAGCCAAAAGATAGTCAAATCACGTGTTTCTCTATTTTCAGCATGCAAGGCCATATACCAGGATTTTACATCAACTCATTACTAGATCTGCTAAATTACTACAACTGAAGTCCCTGATCTTACAAAAACAACTTAACTGAGCAAAGTTATCAAAAGCTGATTCTCCTACCTTGAATACTTCTTTTAAAGAATGCTTTGCAACCTTCACATGACCAGACCCCATAGTGGTATCCTGAAGCATAGTCACTGCAGACTGCACAGAAGTGGGCATCTCTTTTTGAGCCAGGATTATTTGCAATTGGGCTTGTATAGTCATTGCTATTAGTTTTTCTTTTTAATGTTTCTCTGACAGAAAAGAAAAACATTTGTTATAAAAGAGGAAAAAAGTAATCTACATTGTATGATTATTTTTCATTGTCTTCTCTCCTTTTAGAGTCTTCTTATTACTGAGCACATGATAGAGATGCTGTTCAACCTTTTTCTGATAAGGTTATTTAAATCATACAGTCTGATCCCAGAGGTTTCAATAATGGCAGAACATAAAGTTTTTTTAAAACTCAAAAGTATAAAACTGGACTGCAAATGTGTCATTCACATGAATGCTGGGAAAAACATATGGAATTGTAAACTGAGACAGCTCAGACTGACATGGTAAAAACTGCCACAATAGAGCTGCAGATACAGTTACTTTGAACTGTTAGAAAGGCAAATACACATTGAGTCTCAAGTATTTCATCCTTTAAACAAGGCCTTAGTCATTCAGTGAGACACTGGAGAGAAATATCTTTGAGATGCGAGTCAACTCAATGGTGTTAAGACAAAGGTTTCTGTTCAAGGTGATGACCCATGTTAATCACCCTAATGATATTTTTGAGGAAGTCTGAATACAAGAAGAATGGAGAAACACAATCAGTAAAATACTTCCATACACAACAAAAAATATTTCTCCATATGTATTAGTATGATACATACATTCCTGAAGTACTGCAAATAGTTCCAACTTACTGGAACTATCCTTAGCGACTGAATTAAAATTAGAATAGGATGAAAACATGAAATAACAGCCAATTCCTGACACCAAGATCCTGTAAACAGCACGAAGAAAGGAACTTAGATTATCAGTAAAGTGAGGTTTAGGTAGAGGAAGCGCATCTATTGTGTACTTTTAATCTGGACTTCATTTTTGTGGTGGTTTTGTGTGTGTTACCTTTGTGGGCAATACAGTTTCTAGATAGTGTCATGTGCAAACTCTCAGCAGCAGTGTGCCAAAAGGAAAGCTGTATGGTTAACTTACAAACTTTAAAACAAAGACATAAGTTAGGAACTGTCTGATTTTCCTTATCCCACATCCTGGCAGAATTAGGGAGGAGAAGACATACCAGTTGGGGTAAGACAGCAGAGAGCACAGATTACTACTTCTTTCTAAAGAACAAAATTATATTTCCAGGGCAGCAGAAACTCATGCACCGATGACAGCAAGTTTAAATGGAGCAGTAGAAACAGTCTGAAAGTGCTGTCAAAGAGGCTTTAACTAACATATTAAAAGTAGACTTTGTGCTGGTTTCATGGCAGGAGGTAAGGACAAACACACCCACATGCCAACTAAAAATCATCAAAGTTGTAAGTATTTGAGGAGAACATGTTCCAATTTCCTTGTAGAAATTTTGAAAAGGAAAAAAGATGGTTCTTTCAGAAAATTTCAAAACAGAAGAATGAAATTACTGCAAGCTTTTTAAAAATGTTAATACATTCAGATATTGCAGGGCATAAAGTTGTTTAGATGGTTAACAGGCCTGGTCTTTGATTAGACACACCCCTCCCCCCTCCATTAATGGATTGCTCCCTCACTAAGCTATTTCCCCTTCTGCCACACTGGGAAGACCCGTGAGGGTGGCGACTCATTCTTAAAATAAAGGTACTGTATCACACATGCCTAATATTTGGCTAATGCACAAAGGCAAAAGCATTGCTATGCCTTCCTGTTCCCCTGTATTTGCTGGGAAAAGTAATTTGGCATTTCGTGTTAGTGAAAGAGATATATTTTTAAGCTCTGCTTGAGAATCATGATCCAGCTGTGCAAGTCAGAAGAGAATCAAAATCATCTAGACAGCATCTCTGTGACTGATAGATGTGCTGGAGAGAGCAGTGATTATTGCCCTCAGTAAAGCACAAAGATGCTATGGGTGGAAAAAAAGAAAAAGGCACCACAACATCTCACCGAGGAGTGTTGTTTTTACTTCCCAGCCACGACAAGCCTTTTTTAAAAATACTTTGCCTGCTTAAAAGTTTTGCTTTGCCTGCTTAAAAGTTTTGCTTTCCCTGCTTAAAACAACCATCACCACGCAAGCTGCATGACTTCTGCAGACTGTGGTAAACAGCATTCACACAGAGCAACAATCTGGAACAAATTCCTCCTGCAGGCATCAAATCTACTCCTCTGTGATAGCTGTAGCAGTGCAGCAGAAGGTTCAAACCCAATTGTTCTGTTGCTGTTGTCTTTAAGCACAACAGAACTGGGAAACAGCAGAGAGTTAGCTGAGAACCTCGTGATCAGACAACCTACCCTCACAAACAGCAAACCAAAGCAGGTAGCCCCATACAGGATTAGAGACCACGTCCCAGCACGCTTGGGACTGGTGTGCACCTGCATGCTGAGCAGATGAATGAGCTGCCAGGCCCTCCAGAAGAACTGGCCATAGCTGACTGGCTGCCCACAAAGCTCCTGCACCAAAGGATTCAGGAAAGCTGAGGATGTACCCTGACTGATACTAAGGGACGTCGAGGACAAAGATTTATTGCCTGACATCCTCTAATACTCCTCTCTATTTTGTGATCATTGTTTCTGAATAGACATATCTTTCCATAAAAAGAACTAAGATTTTTTTGGTAAGTAACCAGTCAGTGATAATCCTACTAGTCATCAAAAGTGACATAATGATTACTCTGAAGGGGAAGGAATTAATCAAGACTGTTTAGGTTATTCAGTATCCATTCTATCTCCTAATTACCCCTAGCTTTGCCCCAGCAAGTAGCAAAACTTGAACCTAAATTAATTATTAAATATGAAGAGTGGCAAGGATCTGACTTAGAAAGTAGCAAGATAAGCTCAAGGACACTTGTTGTCTGTCAGATTTTGGGTTTGGGTTTGTTTTTTTTTTGATCTGAATTATTGTACATAACAAAAAGAAAAAACAGCAAACACCCAACATTGAGAATATATTAAAAAATATAAATCCACTGAGTCAAAAATGAATAGCCCAGATCTTATAACTTCTTATTACTCCTCCCTCCCATGCGTGACTGGCTCATTCACTGCCTGGAGATCACTCAATCCCATACCAGCCTGAGCTACAGGATGAAGAAATCTCTCCTTTCTCTCCCAGAATGGGATGAGAAGATGATGGGCAAAAATCAGCTGAAGAATACTTTCAGTCTTTATTTTCCTCATTTCCTATGGAATTCCTCCACAGAACTGTCAATATCCAAAGCACAGGTTCTGCTACACTGCAAATAATGATTAATATGCTGAAAATCATGTGATAGGCATACTTTTGCTTAATCTCTACAACTACTCAGTCATGAAATCAGGATGCCAAACCATCACATCACAACCATTTCAAGATACATTTTAAGTGCTCCACAGAATGAACACAATTTAAAAAAAAATAAAGGAGTAGGAGAATAATGTAAATAATTATGGCTTCAGAGCAGAGTTAAAGCAGTGTATAAATACAATATTAATGCAGAATGAACGAGACAAAGGTACTAAATAATTTCACTAATTAAATTAACATTGCTAGCCTATGCCCCCAAAAGTCTTTACTTGTGTGCCTTACCTGCAATTAGCCAGAAGCACAAGGAAAATAATAGAAAAGAATCAATTATGTTCCAGAAACATCACTCTGGCAACTTGATTAGAGTTTGCTAATACTTTTTTAGAAAGTAATATAATCTGTTCACTCTGAAAATAACCCTTTTGTTTCTGTCACTAAAATCCTTTTGTTTAGAGGATGAATATAGAAGTCACTATCAGGCTACTTTTAAATATAATCAGTGTGCCACATTTAATTTCTCTTTGTGTCATTTCAATATAAATCGTGTGGTCCCACACCAACAAAATTTCTAAGACTATTATTTTCAGTAGGTGTAAGACCTACAATATAAATAAGTATAGTGGACTCTTTATCACCCAGTTATTGCCACTTCACACACAAAAATGAAGCTCTAAAAATTCATATGCATTTTTACAAGGAATGCAATCCAATTTTGCTGAGCTTCTGGTGCAGAGTAACACTACCCTGCATAACATTCGCATTTAACAAAGTTCTGCATTCACATACTGAGCCTATTTGTGAGGAAAGGGAATGCCAACAGTTCCAGTTCCTTATTTTAAGTCAGCCTACAAGGAGGTACAAATTATACAGTGATCAGCTTTAGCAAAGTGGACCACATTAATTTAACTAATGTTAATAGAAATTTACACCCAAGGAAAATAAACTCCTCCCGCACAGTTTATTTTACCTTTCCAAATAAAGCAAGAGGCCTAAATATGTAGTAATATTTTCTTACCTTTTAAACAAAATCCCTTTTCTCAAACTCCAAGGCTGTTTAAAATCACTCACACTTTACAGCATTAGTCTCTGCCTTTCCCTAGTGTTATTCCTTTAATTTTCAATCCCAGGAACTCTTCCTTCAAGGTAGAATCTAGAAATCTGTAGTGTCAGCCATTGTTCCATGACAATAAATATAATGTTCATGACATGAAATGAAGACCTTCACAAAGGATAAAGCAAAAGGAAACATAGGACTTCTAAAATTATTATTTACAGCCTTATTTCAGGGCAGATATTCATAATAAGGGAATTATAGCTTTTAGGGTGTTTTCCCCTCTGTCAAATTATATTTTTTCCCTTCACAACTTCTGTACACAAAGAGAAGGTTACAATGCATTGTGCTGAGACAAATAGACCACTGAGAAGGTCCAGCTACCAAACAGCACAGTAGTTACTTGCTGCTGAACAAAAAAGATCATCCATATATTTAGGCTCCAGATTTCATTGATTTCTCCTCTTTAAGTTAGGTCCTTATCAGCTACAAGAGCAATAGTCTATATGGCAGAAGGTTTATTGCTCAAATTCCAGTGTGGCAGGATTGGCTTCCCTTCTGTCTATATAGAGAGCACACTGCAAAGCATGAGATGGGGTGCTCTTGCTCTTGGGTTATCCCACTTGCTGTCCCATCATCTGTACAGCTACAAACACTAACCTACAGCAATGTCCCAAAGCTGTCAAAGTTTTGGAGTATTAATGAAAGCAGAAGGAGTTTGGATGTTAGCCCTAACCACATTAGATCTTGGAGAATTCTTCTGTGTAGAAGTACTACCCAAACAGCCTCTATCAATCCATATACCTGCACTTAAAGTAGATTTGCACTCCAAAACTGCCTGCTACTCTGCTGATTCCAAATAGAGACTAGTCAGGTGGCCAGGTTGAGAATCTGCACAGCTTAAATGAGTCTGAAGTAGGCATAGATCTCACATCTCAGCACTGTGCAGTCAACATAAGGCCCACCCATTGCAGAAAGAACGTGGTATTCTTAAAAATATCACAAATCCTTTAGTAGTACTGTTGATGTTAGGTAAGGAGTAACACCCTGAGCTCCAACAGCTGTTGTGCCCATGAATGGAGTAATTTCATCAGCTGATGATCTGCACACTGCTTGTAGTTTGTAAGATAAGTAAATGTGCAGAATTGCAAATACAGTTTCTTTACAGCTGAAAAATTAGCCTGTGAATCTGCTGTTCACAAAACCATCATGAAGTCAGTTGAAAGCAACAAGAAGAAACAATATTAGACTTTTCAGTAGCAGCACCCTTTTGAACATGGTGCACGCTGCTGTGTAACTGCACAGCAGTTAAAATATTTTAATAATAAATGCCAATAAAGATAACATTTCCATGCAATTCCAAGTTCATGAAAAGCCTCCACAGCTATAGATGCAGTTCAAAAAAACCCACCAAAATTCCAGACAAAATAGAATTCAAACAATGTTGCATGAAGTGGAAAAAATAATTAACCTGTAATTCTTTTACTCAAAAGATTTAACTTGCCAGAGCAGAATTAATTTTTATTACACAAAGTAGTACCTAGCAATCTTGACCTTTTGTTTATTCAGCACACAGTTCTCACACTGAAGGCATCTGTACTGCTTTGTGTTGGTGTATAGTTCTCTAACCAGCTAATGAAAAAGAATTAATATTTCAGAAGGGCTGGTTTGGTGTTTGGTGGAGAACTAAAGAAACCGTAAATACTTTTCAGTGAACTTTTAAAGAAATGAATAGCACTGACCTGGTCACAGGTAGCACTGCATCCATCGGTCTTGCTTCACACCATGAACTCTTTGGCTGCTCTGCATACAGAAGTGATGACTGACAGTGCAGTGTCAGCGGGGAGAGATGGCCAGGAGCAGACCATAATGCATTGGGGCTTGATGTTTGCCTCACAGATGCACTCTCTGAATCACCTAAATTGCTGGCAATGCTGTAATTCATCACAGCAGGACTGCAGAAAGCCATTGCAGAATATTCATGTCTGTTTTCTATGTAGGATGTGGGAATATAGACTGGACTCTGTTCTGCTGTCAATGTGGACTGATTACAGCTGTAGGGAACTGGAGAGACAATACCAGCGGGTGAGTTTTTAATTTCTGTTTTATTGCATCCAATATCCTGAAGTGGCAGCAACTGAGAGAAGTCTTTGTGAGAAGATGCACACAGAGACATTTTGAAGTTAGACTGTAGACTGCTGTTTAAATGTTCATCCTAAGAATGGCAAGGTATAAAAAAAAAAATAATTAGGAGTAAGAAAGTTCTGCATTAAGTCTTTTCTATAAAAGAAAAAAAGGAACCAGGAAAACAAAGAATATAAAAATAATCCTGTTAAAACAGATCATAAGCCAAATAGACTTAAACAGCCAATGTACAAATTTACTGTATTTTAAAAAGCTTTGTAGATCTTCCATGAAAATAAAGGCTAAGACACATTGTGAGTTCAGACTCCCCTAAAAAATGACAACAACAAAATGCAATCACTTGGAATCTGAAACAATTTGGACCTTAACCAAAGTAACTTATTACAATGAAGTTAAAGCTATTCAGTGTCAGAGGCAAAATTACCTTGTGGTCCACAGCTATGGGGTGAGTGCTGTGAGAAAGTAATTCTTTTTAATAAAAAAATCATCACCTCCTGCTCACACTATAGGTGTACTCCTTCAGCCTGCCCTTCATCAGCCACACACACATCTCCTTTACCTTCCAAAACCAGAATTCCACTGCTCATCCCTTTCCACAGAAAAGGAAGACATGTAATGGATGTCAGTAAGCAAAGCAAACCTGGAACAGGTTGCCCAGGGAGGTTGTGGCTGCTCCCTCCCTGGAGGTGTTCAAGGCCAGGTTGGATGAGGCCTTGAGTGACCTGTGCTCGTGGAAGGTGTCCCTGCCCATGGCAGGGGGTTGGAACTAGATGATCCTTGAGGTCTCCTTCCAACCTTACCATTCTGTGATTCTATGATTAAAGCATCTTCATCACTGAGAAGTCCCTTGATAAGGCACCTCTAAGCAGAGCCATTATAAGTAAAAAAATGCAAAGTTGCCAACACTGAGTTTCAATGATTTCATAAGGTCAGGAAGTTTATAATTTCCTGTCACTGTCCATCCTCATCTTGACTACTTCTTCATCCTTCTTCCCACCTGAATCAACTATCAAAGAAAGAGACCTTAACTTGCCCACAGTAAATACTCTGCATGATTTAGGTCTATCGAAAGCATGTAAGGGAGAAACATTTCTGAAAAAAATAAGAAAAGCCATCAAAACCATCCTCCTAAGACATAAACCCTGTCCTAGAAGCATTAGTTTTACAGTAGCATTTAAAATCCTATCTTTTTTGTGCCTCACTAAGGCTTGCATCTGCAGTTCATTACAACTTTGAAGACAGACACGTAGCTTCTTATAGATTGCAATCCAAAACAATTCTGTTTCCCAAAAAGCAAGGTCCAGCCCCCAGAACTGATGTTGTAGTGTAATTTTTCAGATGGTAGTAAGATTGTAACACCAAAAATAAAATCACAAGGTTATTAAATGTCATTCAAAACTTTACACTTCCAGAAGTGGCCAAAGCATTGATGCTTAAATATTCTCACAATTTTTTGTCTCACATGACCATAAAGCAAGATGAGGAGAGTCAAACACAGGTCTGCTGAAGTTTCAGCAACCTCCCTGTCCCAAAAATTCTCAGCCAGATGGCATTTTTAGAATGCCAGCTTTGGGGATTGACACATTTTTTTCCTCCTCTATGGCCAGGACTGAGGGTAGAAGTATTAACAAAAAATGTAAGAAAATTTAATAAAATTGATAGTTTAGAGTCTGTCCTTCCTTCTCTCTTTACACTCTGATGATGAAGAGATTTGTAGAAATAACCAGGAACTCATTTATATCAACCCAGGCACTTCAGTCCCAGCTGCTGTTTTTTTCCTTTGTGGGAAACAGGAAAATGAGATATCTCAGCAGCTGTTTATGTCCAGCAGTTGTTGCACTGGAACTCAGATGCAGACAAAGCAGGAGGATCTGACCTCACCCCTCACACAATCTACACACTTCATTTGTCCCAGCCAGATGCTTCACAGTCTCCTCTACTAAGAGAAACCAAGCATGATCCAATTTTCACTGCAAAAAGCACTGACATCCTCAATGGCATTTTCAAATTATAAGTGAGTACACCAAATAATTTTAAAGCAGCAAATGATGTAAATAAGAAATTATTTTAAGACTATTTTCAGTGGTTACTGAATGGGCTCAAGGAGCACACGGATTTAAAAATGCATTTAAAGCTTCTGTGCTGTATATTATTTGCAATCTCAGAGCCTGAATATATTCAGGGTGTGTATGGACATTCTATAGGAGCATCTTCCAGCAAGAGCTGCCTGTGCAAACTCATCCCTCTACTTTCCTACAAAGGGCACACAGTGGCAGGGTAACCTCAAATCCTTCTGAGAGAAGAACCTGAAAAGTATTACAACAACATCTCTGTTCTGGCCAGCTAGGGTGTTCTGGTGTGATACTTAGATAGCTTTTGCAGCATGCAACTGGTTGTGTAGTTTCCCTCAGACGTTTGGAAAATACATGCATGTACACTGCAGAAGCAGGGAGAACACAGAGCTGGAACCACACCATTTCATGAACTGAAGTCAACTGAGGTTTGTTGTGTCTTTCTGGAGAGGTAATCCAGTAGAGTGGTATGCAGAATAACTGCCTATTTAGCAGAAGGGCATGTTGTCTCAAAGAAAAACACACAGCATTTAGAAACATACACAGAAATTAGGAAAAGCAAGAGTGAACTTTGTTCTAGAGGGAGGAGTTCATGCAAGTATGACAAGTCCACGCAGCCTTCCTGAAAAATAGACAGCTCAGGACTGATTTACAGGAGAGGCTCAAGAAAACTGTACACATGGTCTTCAGCAGACTGCAAGATAGAGAAAAAAATAACAGCATCTAGTTAAGATAACTAGCTTGGGTCACAGTAATAGTTTAGCTACAGTAGGCTATGGATCTACACGGTATCACATTCACATATATACCTAAAGAATTTAGAACAGTAAGTCCACAGCCTCACAAATAAAGTAAAGCTGCTGAAGTTACCCAGTATTGTTCATAAAGTCCTAAAAACTGATTGCTGGACTCTGAAATTCTAAGGACTGAACTTAAAAGCATTTCAGATTCAGGGAACAAGTTCTTGAGATTTAGGACAAGAGAAAACAAACTCCACTAACACAAATACCTCCAAAGGAAACACAACCACTTTTAAGCCAAGGTTTACATAAGTAGTGCAAGAGGCTAATAAATTTCTTCCATCCCGGTACAATAATGTCCTCACATCTTAAGCACCATTCATTTAACTCCTACATAAAGTGAATTCCCATTCCAACACCTCCTTCTCCAAAGAAATATTTAAAAAGCAAGATTCAAATTTAAAATACATTATTTTGATCTATTTTATCAGCACTGCATTAGGTCTGTACCAGACACAGAAATGAAACAGATATCCATTATTTTCATACTACAGTCTTCTGAGAGAGACTTCAAATGTTTCAGTCCACTTAAGTCAATGTCTTAGAATGATCCTGAGCAACTGCAATGCCATTATTAAAGAGTCATTTTGTCTGATTCCTTGAGTAACACTTACCATTCACAAATCTAAATCACTAAGGGCAGGGTTCACATCTGGCATAAGAGAAAATAGTTCTGTTGGCATCGGTGCACAGAGGACGATACTGGTGTCCATGAGGATGAAGGAACAAAAAAGTGATGTTATCAATGCTCTTCACAAAACAAGAAACACCCCCAGCTCTGTGCATTGAACTTGCTGTATCTTGAAAGTCACTATGCGAGGCTCACCAGATCAGGTGCAAGAAATGGCTTAGATGTCGTAACCAAACAGACACATGGGTAAATAATTAAGCCATTTGACCTATTTGAACGAACTCAAATCCAGTTATTGCACATTATCTATATCAAGTATCTTTTTAAAAGCCTTGTATGAAATAAACTTTTTTTTTTTTTTTTTTTTTTTTTTTNTTTTTTTTTTTTTTTTTTTTTTTTTAAGGGGGAGGTAGAGAAGTGGAGCTACCATGTTCTAGAGCCTGCATGGAAGCATGATGTAAGAGCTTTTCCCAGAAAAAACACAACTCTCTGCAAAAAGCGCTAAAGCAATAGAGTGATGGATGCTCTCAGGCACCATTCTATCAATATACATGCTTGGAATTTTGTAGGCAAGCTGTATATTTTGAGTAAAGACTTTTTTGCAATAGAGAATTAAGATGACCTTTTTCTCTGCTGGGCTTAAATTAAAGTGCAGTCATTCTGCCTTCCATTTTAATAGCAGTAATTCAGCAAGCATGCATTCCACTACTCCACAGGCTAAGCCACTCAGTCTTCTTGCAAAGCATTCTATTAAATATTCTGTTAAGTTAAACTTACAGAACTTGGCACAACAATGAACTGCGTAATTCCCTCAAACCTGATCATTAAAGGAAAGTCATTCCTGATGCATAAAATATCCCTCATGCTCATGTTTTGTGAAAAACTTATTACTCATTAAACAATAACAACAACAAAAAAAAAAAAACCAACAAACAAAAACCCCAGTGTTAGACACTGCCAAGAGAAGGCATGTAAGTAAACAAGTTTATTATTACCTGAAAAGAACTAGATGCAACAAGCAGGGGACAGACAGTGAAGTAAAATGAAAATAAAACTATCTGTCTGGACCTCAGATGTTGTACTTTTCCCTGCAAAATTAATAGCCTGTTGGCATTGACATCAAGAACTCTGAAGAAAACATTGCATATTAAAAGCACATGGGTATTTCGTAACACTTCAGCAAAATGAACACTCTTTTTAGCCTGTCTTAGCCTTTGTGTTACTGAGGACACTGGCAACCTCGTAGTTATTCTATGCATTCATAAATGTATTTCAGGACTCAATGCATATGACGTACATGGAGGCACCAAGGGAACAGATTTTGTTCCACCAGAGAAACATATAAGACTGCAGGAGGGTCTGACTGCAGGAGGGTCTAACTGCAGTCTTCTACTCCCTGAAGCAAAGTTTCAAAGACAGCAAAGCCAGACTCTTTCCAAAAAAAGTGTGCAAGCCAGGACAAGAGATTACGGTCAGTGCAAGGGCAGTTTCAGTTGGACATACGAAAAAATTCTCCACAGTAAGAATCAAATACAGAAACAGGATACCCAGAAAGGCTGTGACATCTCTATCTTTGGAGGTACAAAAAACCATTTCACTGAAAAAGGTTCTGAGCAACCTGAATTGAATTTGAGCAGAATGTTGGATTAGTCACTCTCCAGATCTCCCTTCCCATTAGAATTATTTTTATGGCTGTGCTCATCCACTACTGGAAGCATCCATAGCAGAGGAAATTGCCTTTTACCTGTGCTGGAAAGAATGAAGCATATCAAAGGATCACTAATTACCCCCAACACTGACCACCTTGTCAACTAGAAGGTAAGAGCTGTGGGTCTTTGTCCAAAGGATACAAATGTAAACTGAAAGACTTCAGCTGCTTTACTCTGTATGTCATTGCTCCCAAGTACAGCGTAGACACTCAATACATACTCTGTCAAAAAGAGAATTCGATTTTCAACATGAAAATTTTATCATGTTCCATTAAAAAAAAAAAAACAAAAACCAACAACTAGTAGCAACTACAAGGATCTGTCAGGTGATGTTGTAATCACACCTCAATCCACAGCAATATCATGGCAGAAGCCAGTGCAGAAAATATCACCCTTGCCTAGGTGATATTCTGATGCAAGAAAGGGCAGGAAAAAAGGATTGACCATGGCATACACCAGGATGCAAGAAAGGGCAGGGAAGAGTGACACAGGATGGCATACAGCAGGAACTCAAATTTTCTTGGAATAGTTATGTGCATCTGTATCCAGCATCTCTGAAGCACACTTGGGTCTGTAAGCACATGCTAACTAATCTAGTTCTTAAGAAGTTAATTTTGAGACATTAATTCTTGGTTTGATGATCAGAACACAGTTCTGTGCCAACAGCAGGGAATACACCAGTTCCTTGGATCAAGGAGGAATTAATTTCTTCAACCACCATTTCTCCTTTAATGAGAGTGCCCTAGAAGAAGCATATAGGAGTCTTCCTCCAACCCATTAATTTCTAGTGATTAGAAAAGCCCGTACTGAGGGACATCTTTAATTTGTATTACTATACTGAGAAACAGAGTGCCATGCTCAATCATCTAGCATCAAAAAATATATGGATAAATAGCCCAGCAGGTCTTTTGCTCAGCTTAGAGGGTTACTGAATAACTCTTTTAGTTACCGGCATGACGTAGGCTTGAGCTGGCACAAGAATTGAGATTCTCTGACTCAAGGCAAGCACTTTCTATTTTTTGTTATAACAACTCAGCATCTCCCATATCAGAAATAAATAAACTAAGGATTGAAAATATCACTGCATTTATTCCCTGTTCCCACAACAGCTCCCCCATGCAAGCCTGTGAGGATATACAGCAGGCGTACATAGAGCAGTGCCAGCAGCAATGCACTAATGTCAGACAGAAATTGAAGAGGAAAAAAGGGAGAGGAAAAAAAAGTCACTATGTGAAGAAAAACAAGTAATTCAGGCAACAGGAGTGTAGCAGGAATTGAGATTTCCTGTTCTCTGAGGGGGAGTGAGTGTCTGTCTTGCTTTGAAGAAAGCAAAGATGAGAGATTTTCCCTGACAGCAGCTATCCATCACTAGGCATAAAAAACCTGTGATGAGATTAAAAGCCCTTTGTCCAATGGACAATAGAGTAAGGTCATACCTGCCCCTAAAGCCTAGACCCCCTGGCAATCTCTAGGCAACAAGATTAGATAGGTGAGCAGACAAACAGGACATATCCCCAAATTACATGAAATAAATTATTTCTGCCACACATACTACACCACCTGAGGATCTGATCCACCACAGCTCCAGAACATGGGGTGGGAGTTTCTGTTGGCATAGTATGTCAGTGAATGAAGGACTTAATTTTTCCTGGCTAAGCAGAACATGATGGATTGGCTGTTCCCTTCAGCATGGCATGCCTCAGGCTCCTCAAGTGACCTCTTGCTTTATGAGGCTAAGAAACAAGAGTGATCACCATGGCTGTCTTTGGCATTAGAAAACCTTCCTTACAAACATGCTGCCAGGGAATAATTTTTTCAGATCTAGGTGACCTGAAGAGTGAAGAAAAGCAGCAGACTTGCTCCTGTCAGACCAATGTGCAGTGTCCCTTATTCCACTCTATCCTTCTATCTGATCTAGTTGAGGTGCCCCTGTTTGCTGCAGAGAGAGTTGGACTAGATGACCTTTGGAGGTCCTTTCCAACCCAGACCATTCTATGATTCTTCCCCAAATAAAATTATCTTATATACTATGGTTTTTTTTTTTCCCTGACAGCCTCTTTACTAATTTACATAGTGAAAGAATCTGTTTCTGTAGTGATCTTATTAAGTAATGATCTCAAATCCTCTTCAACTAACAACACTTGTCGGCATTGTTTTCCACACAGCTCTGTCCAAGAAAAACATGCCATATGCAAAATTTTTTTCCATCACTGCCACTCAGGCAGCCACCAAAGCTGTGCAGCTGAGCTGTGCTTTCAGAAACACTATGAGGCATGTTTCAGGTGTGTGGCTATGACAGAAAGCAGTTTCCGTCTTGCTCTACTCAGTATCCAAACAATGCACTTCATATGGCTGCCTCATCTTTTACTGCACAAACTATTGTCCTTCCAGTCAGAAAACTTGAATAAACGACCTTTTTAATAATTGGACAGAAATTAAATCTATGCATGAATATGTATGAAATGCTGTGCAGTTTTAGCTGCTTTTCTGGTTTGAGGTATAAATCAATATGTTTCCTGGTTGGAATTTATGTAAAATACTATTTCGCTTGCATTCGTTCTGTTATGCATCAGTACATCAACATAAAATTCAAGACTAAGTATTTTTGCACCCACGATTTTACTTTAACTTATTTTTTGAAAAAGGGTTTGCAGTGTAGTTATTTTGATATCTGATTTTGATGATTTCAAAGATGCTGGAAATGACTAATTATGCCACAACTTTTCCATCGTTCAGTTCACTACAATAACAGAGAAACCAAGGCATTACTTATTCTTGCCTTTCAAGCTATGAAACGCTGTTATAACAATCTGGATCAGATATGTTTAACATCATCCACAGCTAACAACAGTTCTTGTATATATTTTAGTCCCTTAAATTACAAAAACAAACACACAAAAAACCCTGTTCTATATTTGTCTCATTACTAGCCTAAACATGAAAACCTATCTTTTACTGTGAGTAAAATCCTGTCTCTACTGAGTGAGTCAGAATTTTGTTGTTGATTGACTCAAGTGCATGTTTGTCTAATATATTGGTTAAGACAAACCTTGAATGTCTTCCTAGTCTTATTAGAATGAAATCTGAGAAATTATTCTGGGATTTCTGTTTCCTGTGCTTCATAGTTTCCATCTCTGGAGGAATGGACCAGAAAACTCTTCCATGTGAATATTTCTTGCTGCTAGCAAAAGCATGCTGCAGATAACTGAAGACGAGCACAATAAAATAGCAAGATATAGAATAGTGGGTATAAAATTTAGCCCCAAGAATCAGCATCCCTTTTCACCGTAAGTGCTTTCCTACTTGTACCTTTAAGTGAAGAACCAGAACTAAGTGTATTTAAAGAGATTGTATGTAACATGGCTTTGCAGTGGTTTAATCAACATATTTTAATCAATTCTTTATCAGAATATCACCATAGACTGACTTTTATTGAAGGTAATCCTACAGCTACAACATTTTAAAATAATCTCTAAAATTATTGGTGTTTTATTCCTGTGATATTTGAAGTTTATCAGGTTACCAAAAGGGGGGGAAAAAAATCACAGGGATATAAAACAATGTTCATGAGTCCACTTTCTCTGGCAATACTTCATACACTGTTAACTGATTCTCCTAACTACAGCACTTAAAGAGAACACCTGTGAAGAAGCCTCAGAGTTAGTCCATCTCTTCAGGTCTAAGATTTTTATTGTTATTTCTCCTCTGTACATCTGAGAAAGCTGAACTGTTCACTCACACACACAGAGTGAGCCATCTGATAATGCAGACACTACAGCTGTAGTTGCAGTCACTGTGGCTGCAGAACGTAAGTTACATCTTATTTTAAAAGAAATAGCAAAGTTCAGAAATGAAAGCAAAAAGGAGGATGGCAACGGAGGGGTGATTCTATGTTTAAACACTATTCACAAACATGAAGAGAAATTCTGATAAAGTTCTGGAACAGTAAATAAAAGTTCTAAAGCTTTAAATTAGAAATATCGAATTTATTTCTTGCTCCAGTAAAGGCACCATGACTGATCTTAGACCTCTCAGGGGAACGATAGAGAGCAAGGAATTTCAAGGATACAGAAGAGGAAACAAATTGCTGGAAATATTCAGCATAGCAGACTTTATGTTCAAAAGTGGTTTCTCATGCAATTCATAACTTTCTCCACACATAAATGGTAATTGTGTATCATTCTCCATATGACAAAGCTGAACTCTTTCACAAAAAGAAATAGCACATTTACCAGCCATTCCAATCTCTAAATTGCATCATTTGCTGTCTATCTCATCCTCTCTCCAGACTGAAATTTATTTTTCCCTAATATCTCACTTATAAAACCTCTGAGATAAAAAGACCAGATCATTCTTGTCATTGCTAGCCAAATGTCTTTACTAGCATTCTGTCAGAGGCTCTGGTGGGCTTGATGAAGATATACATACATGCTACCCCGTCTTTAGTTATTGTTAAATATACCTTTTAGTATTGCTAAAAGTAAACTTAAGAAGCAGGTCTGTATCTGCTTGTGTAATGAGGAAGATCCTTTTCAAAAGTGATGTTCTTATTAAGAACATGTAAATGTGTCACCAACTTTAAAGTGGGAAAACTGCTTGGGTAGGCACAGCAACTGCAAGAACCAAACCCAAAACATTTATCAGTATAAGACCTGATCCAAAGTTCAGTCAAGTCAGTGAAGAAGCTTCCAATAACTTCAGTTTGCTTTGGATCAAGTCCTAAAAAGTCCTATGATGCAAAGAAGTGGCTTTTGCCTTTTATTAGCATATTCATTTTTGCAGTTTTAAAAACACCCTCAAAACCCAGATCCCTAATCTCATGTTCAAAAACACTCTTGCCTGTAATGCAGCAATCCTATTCTAGTCAGATTCTTAAGCCAAACTGCTAAAACACAAGCACAAACCTGTTGAAAGATCATTTAACCTCCATGCAGCTAGACCTTAAGAACAAATGTGCACTGAAACCAAATCAAAATCTCTCAATAATTTAATTTATAGAGGTAATTTTTCATAAATCCAGAGGTTCTCAACTGCAGATCTTTGGCAACAATTAAAATAATAGATATTTAATTTAATATAGCACGTACCTGATTGACACTGAACAGAGTTTCTGCTCTGTAAATGTTCTGACAGCATTGCATGGCAGCAAGGTTTTCACATAGCAATTCTGGATTTGTTTTCCTTCTTCCCTTATCTCTGATTCTAAAGCAGCTGTGCCCACCACCACTTAGTCATCAGATCTCAAATATTAATCTTTTCAAAGCAATGTGATTCTCATCAGTGCAAGATTACACAGATACTATCAGTGTTTCCTTTCCCTGTGAAGGCAAGACCTAAACAGAAGTTCCTCCTCCTCCTTTCTGACATAACAAGCTTCTGAATTTGTCGTTCACTGCAGTGAAAGCTCTTACACGACTGAATCATTTTCTAAAGCAAGCATTCTCATATTTAAAATAGAATTATGAATTACTAACTACCCAGTAAATCTGAAAGCAAATAGTGAGATTTTAAAAAGCTAAATCAAACTTTGTATACTTTTGTCACAGGAAAACCTGATGCATAATTAACATTTACTCTGAATGAGCATTGTACTCAGCTATTTTAGGCAATGTAATTAATAAACTACTGTGAAACTGTTTTTAAACACAAAATACTCAAATACAGATGAGGAAGAATTTTTTTGTTATTCAAACAAAGCAACTTAATTAGAAGCCATTTAAGGTAATATCTTTATTTTACCAAGTTAACATTTACTTAAAAAAAGAAAATGAAGATATGCAGTAAGATCTAATTCTCAATTATACACTGACATTGCTTTCAAAATGCTTCATTAGCTGCAGTGCATTACCCTCATTTACTCTAGGGAACCTGACCTGCTTGTAAATTTGCTTGGACAAAGCCTCGCACTTTTTATTCTTGCATTTTAGACCTCAGCACATCTCCAAATCTACACAACCCTCTGAAATCTCTTACATGAGTTAGGAGATGCAACTGTTTTCAACACACGTAGCTGAAATAGTACCCCCCATACTTTGCTATCGACAGCTTCTCTGCAAGCACAGCCTGGACTAAACCAAGACAGTATTACTAGCCACTCAATCAGCCATTCCCATAATTACTTTATGCTAATGCAATTTTTCTCAGCATCAGATTTGCCTTTCTACCTTGTTTCTATATTCTTTTCCTTGAGCCTCCCCATATCCTCTCATTACTGTTTTGCATGTCCAACATCAGCTGCTTTTAATCTGAAATTCCTTTTGTTTTAACAGATAAAGCTTCATGCTACAGGGGTTTTAAATTCCTGCTGCCAGCACTTTTTTGATGACCAGTTCTTATGTGGCATTGGACCACTGTCTTTCCAAAACGATTTATACCTGTGGTAACCCTTAAACACTGTTTAAGGGCAAGGTCATGTTCCCTACCATCCTTGGCACGAATGGAATAAGAACACAAAGGTTTACTGCTAAATACTTCAGAAGTGCACCTTAATTGTTCACACACAGAAGGGCTGCTTTCCTTCACCTCTTGGGATGGCCCCTAAACCACCCTTGCCAAAGTTGCCCTCTATTTTTAGCAACTCTCCTGCTTCTTTCTCAACACAGCAACAAAGACTCTGCTGCTGAAGAGCTCCGTATTTTCCACAAATGGAAGGCAAAAACATTCAAAACCAGAAAGGGCAGAGGGGACACTACCCATAGCCATCAGGAGAAGTTAGACCTGCGAGCACATCAGTGAGGTCAAGAGACCCTTATGACAGTCTTCTCCCCATCAAATCCCGTGGAAGTCAATTGGAAAGACAAGAGACCTGCTTTTTTAACAGAAACTACTGCAGTCCCTGTTGTCACTCAACAGTACGCAAAGTTTCTGCAGAAGAAAACTGTTCTGTATCTGTCTGCCTTCAAGACTGCCATGACCAAGATTACAATAACACATGTGCACCTCCACAGAAGTGTCCACAAAATGCAGATCTAAGAGGGGAAAGAGGAACAAAGACTACGGATACCAAATAAGCCTCAGGAGAAGCATTAAGCAACTAACTGTGAGTTGTTTCTTTCCTCTTCAGTCAGATCTTCTCTCAGTTAGGAGCTGTGGCTATTTTGGGTAATACAAACAAAAACCTTCAGTGAAAGCAAATTTAGATTGTATTAATGATTTTATATGTTAGATAACCAGATGGAATAAAGAGTAACTAGATAAATGGTCAGGAACAGGTGGCAGCAGAAAAAAAGAAAAATAAGTCAAGTGCTTTTTTCTCTCTTTTATATGTATAATGTATATTAATGTTTTCTAAAACAACATAAAATGGGAAGGCCTTTAATTAATGTATTTTCCTCATAGGGTTTTTGGGGTGAGCATCAAGACAGGAGTTTCTACGCATAGAAATGGATTAATTAGTCTCCTAGCTACAGCAGTTTTGTAACTACAGCAGCACCTGTCTAGCGTACATGTGGGGCAGCTGTGAGGAGCCTCGAGACACTACACAAGACAAAAATAATCTAAATAAGATGTAGCTCAGGATGGTATGCTCCCTTGTGTGCACGAGTGCACAAAGGAGAATATATTAATGCCAATAGATTAAAAAAAAAAAAAAAAACCAAAAAACAACAAAAAACCCCCCAAACAGTTCCTTTAGACAAAAGTTGTTGCAGTGAATAAAATGGGTAAATTTACCTGCTTGACAACCAAGGCCCATCACTGATGAATGGATAAATTTTGTCTTGCCCTAGACATAGAGAGTTACCTACATCATTATCACCTAAAATTACTCAAGGCCGAGTAGCTACTGAGGCCATAGGATTCACCATGCCAGTTGTATGGTGTATACTGTCTGTGTACTCCCCAAGTAAAGCACCAAATTTTCTTCTCAGCATTCCCACTATATTTAGCACCCCAGGTCTCACAGTCGCAACTTGGCTTTCTAGCAAATTCACGCTATGTCAGCAATTTGAAGAGTGGTTTGATTCAAAGAGTCACCTAACAAAGAACCTTTTTACCACCTCCCACAAGTTTTAAAGGTGTTATAGTAGAAGGATCACACTGAAGGAGAAGTGAAGAAAAAGAGCCAGAGCAAGTAATCTTCTTGAACAATGTTCACCAGTAGTTACATGTTCTTGCATGCCTATTATTAAATTTCTGTGGCAGTCTCCTTAAGGACACCTGCTGATGGCTGTAAAAAAAAAAAAAAAAAAAAGCTACACAATTTCATTGCAGTATCTCACATGTACATGAAAAGAATTAAACTTTAAGGAAAAGAAGGATGCAATATTAAATTTGCAGAAATTAACATGTGGATGCAAACCTTTTATATAAATCATACAAGAAAAAAAAAAGGCAGTCTCCATATCATGCATATAGATTATGATATTACTTAATAGGAGATTTCATCTGCTGGGTCCAAAGGATTTCTCCTACTGCCACAGCTCAAACTCCTTTCTGCCCTCATTTAAGTCTTTTCATGGCTCATGGTGCTGCAGCCAGTCCTAAATCTTCCCTCAGACCTCTTGGTCTTGAATATATTGTTACAGTAGAACTTCTGTTAGGACTCACATGTCCTGCAGTAGCAATTAAATTATTATAAATAAATGTATGTTTTCTTATGAAATCATAGCCCAAAAGTATAACTCGGCCTTGTTTCTCCAGGCTTTCTGCCTCCAGAGATGACAGAAACAAAGTCCATTCCATAGTGTGAGCTCTTTCTTGCCAACGCAGAATCATGGTCACATCATGGAGAAGGATTTTGTTTCTTGCTGTCCAGGAGATAAATGTCTGTTTCCCTCTCCTCCTTTTCACCTAACTCTTATTCTCTCCAGGGCTTCTACCTGTTACCTTTCCCCTAACAGAGCTTCTCCCTATGCACTGCAGACTAAGGGAAATAGATTAATTTCCCATCTAGCCTACAGTTACACTATTCAAATCTCTCTTTTGAGGAGAATCTTAGCAATTCCTCTAAATTTAATCTAGCTACGTTTCATCTACTAGACAAGTTCAGGGGAAAAAAAGCAATAACCAATCATTATAATGTAGAAGCCCTTAGGGAAGGCTGCTTTCCATAAAGCAGCAACCAATCAGCAGAGAATTAGCTACCTTACCTGTGCTGAGCATGTGATATAAAAAGTGAACCACACAATTACAGAAGATAATAACTGCTAGGAAGATCATGACTGATGTCATACACATTTTATTAGGTCTACTCAGCCTAAGCTTGCTTCCTCCTTTTTTGCTATGATTTTATGAGAAATATGGGAGAGGGAAGAAGAGTTGGGAAAGATACAGAAGGCCTGCTAGCTCAAACCAATCACTAATGAAGTGGCTTTGGTGTGGGGATGAAATTAAATTGGTCACACCCACTGCTCTTCAATAATTTTTCAACAGACATGAAGAACAGCTGTCCTTAATTCAAAATCTCTTCTACAATACAGCTAATATACTCAAGCAAACTGAAATGTATTTTCTTCCCTTGGCAGACAACCTGAATCTAACTAGTAAAGCAAAGTTCAAGATGCGGAAGATAATGCCAGCGGAAAAACAAGAGAAGATGGAGAGTTACAAAGCCAGCTGAAGTGGCTGAAAGATTCCCAAAGTATTTACAATAACTGAAATGCATCAGCTTCATTCCTTGACCAATGCAAACACTCAAAACCAACTTGCCCTTTAAGGAGTCTGTTTAAAAGGAAAGCAAACCACTACAAACACCGCCTTGTTGAAAATTCCTGTTTTTCTTTTCAATGTCACCACAAAGAAGTAGATAAAAAAAAAAAAAAGGTGACTCTTCTCACATATCTTTTTATTCACAGTTTTCTGAATCTCACCTTTGCATCAAGTTCAACTTCCCCTTCGAAAACAACCAGTCTTCAATGGCAGCAGCTACTGGCTGAGGTCAGACTGGGTCATCTCTTGTCTGACAATTCACTGCCAGCAGCAGCAGTGTCCCTCTCTTGCCTTTTGAGGACCACATGATCCCTCCCTGTCTCTAGTGCTGGTTCTGGAGCTCACCTGATCCAGAAGTCATTTCAGATTGGGAACTTTGCAGAAAGCTATCCCAGCAAAAGGATAGGGAAGGAGATTTATTTTTTTTTTCCCCCATCACACTGTTGGACAAGAAAGATGAATCTGCTGCTTGTTAGATCAGACAAACGGCAAACCAAGCATGAGCAAACATGAGATGTCACAAAAACATTAGGGTATTAATTGCAGGGAAATTGGATCTTTTGGTCACTTCCAAACCAAATGATTCTATGACTATATTCTCTGGAGCTTGGAAGGCTTTGTTGCTACACTGTGCTGTTGTGCCGTTCACCCTCAGCATGTTATTTCAGTTTCAAAGATTCAAGGATTTCATCTCTTGGGACCTCACAGGGAATACTGTGTCCAGCTCTGGGGCCCTAAACACATGAGAGACACAGAGAGGGCCACAAAGATGATCAGAGGTCTGGAGCACCTCTTCTATGAAGACAGGCTGAAAGAATTAGGGCTGTTCAGCCTGAAAAGGAGAAAGCTCTGGGGAGACCTGATGACTACATTTCAATATCTGAAACAGACCTACAGAAAGGCTGGGGAAGGACAGTTTGGAAGGGCTTGTAGCAATAGGATGAGGAGCAATGGTTTGAAACTAGAGCAGAGCAGGTTAAGGTTGGAGAAAAGGAGGAAGTTCTTTACAACGAGGGTGGTAAAATACTGGAACAGGTTGTCCAGGGATGTGGTTGAGGCCCTGTCCCTAGAGGCATTCAAGACCAGACTTGGTGTGGCCCTTTGCAGCCTGATCTAATTGAAAGTGTCCCTACACCAGCTTTCTCCAACTTCTCAAAGCACATCCTCTTCCTAGCTTTTTAGCCAGGATCAGGACCAACATCTACTCTCTCAAAAGAAGTGCCTTCCTTCGTCATTTTCCATTGTCTCCATAGCACAGTCTGAAATTTACATGGTAGGGAAAAAACCAAAACCAATAAATGAAAAAAAGCTATTCCTTTCACAAGGAAACCAACAAATAGAAGAAGTTTTCCATAATAAATGCAATAATAAAATGTAAACATCATATTCAGTGGTGTTACGAAACAACAGCTTCTGTTCTAGTGGGAAGCTTTAGAGCTGAGGTGCTCTGATGTGGAGACAGAACATTTTGGAAGGGGTTAAATTCCTACTACGCGAACATGGTTTCTTCCTTCTCCCAGGAAAGCAGCTCCAGGGAGGGAAGACTTAGTTGTTGGAAGCATGAAAGAGTGGAAAATCACAAAGTAGTATTGCTGATAAACATGTGGTGATCAGAGCGGACACAGAGGCTGGCTGGAGATCCAGTGTTCTATGCTGCCATCTCAGTGGGCAGGAATGTGTGATGGAGTGAAGGCCCTGCAGTCCCATTCCTCCACTGATCACCTGAAGTGCTGAAGTGCTCCTGCACCTGCTAACAATGGCTTGACTACAGTCCCACCCCCTGTGCTCTACATAATAATAGATAATGAGATATAAGTATTGTCCTGATTTCATAGCTAACTCAGGTACATCAAAGAGCAGGGACAGATCCATGGGTTTGTGTTCTCTCTCCCCAGAAGGGATACCTTTTGATAAGATTTTCAACCTTGGATATGACAAATGCTTCCCCAAGAGATCAAGTTTGTGATTACAAGCAAATTTGGAGCTCTTCAGTAGTTTAGTGTGCTCAGAACTGGCAATCTTAAAGAATCTCTGTGTGTTGTACATAAATAAACCCCACCACTTCTAGTAGTTGGTTTGTGCACCCAACTACTTCTTTCCAATGCAGCTAGCCCTACAGCAGACAGGCTGTTTGTGCATCTGGTGCTAAATTGTCATATCTATTGAGAGAGAACTCCAGCAGCACCTAGCCCCTCTTATATCTGAGGTCCAGCTAGAACGCAAGGCAATTCATCTCTTACTAAATTCATCACAGTAATACATGACAAGAGTACTCAGGTTTGTTCTTCATCAAAAATCACAAGGAATTTAGTCTATGAAATGAAAACAGGCTTTAAATGTATAGAAGGTTAGAGAAAATCTGGTGCTGATGTATTATCACAGGACACTGTTTTCATCTGTTACATTGCTAAAGTAAATGTAATGAGGGAAAGGGAAGCAGCAGAGTCTGATTTGCTTGAACTGTTGGAGAAATAAAGATTAAAAGAAAAAAAAAAGTGACAATCTTGAAGAAGTCTGACTACCCAGTTGAGGGGATCAACATGGATAATCAGCTGTGGTTTCATACTTACGCTGTTGAACTCTGCCCTATCTGTTGCCTGGTTTCTCAAAGCTGGAAGGATCAGACATATTCTCTACCAGAGTGGGGATAGCAATGGGAAAAAAAGAGCAGTGGTACATAAGCAACTGGACCACTGCATTTTTAAAAACTGCCTAGTGGTCCACAATACATTGGCAGAAAAATAAAATTCAGTGCTTTGAGTCTTTTGCCTTGCTGTTGTACTCTTTTATCCAGAAGGAGTCTATTTCTTATGCTTTGGCATGTGAAGTCAATAAGGAATGAGACCAGGCAGTTAAGGGAACTGCATCTTTCATCATTCTTCCTCTATTAATTCCTGGAGCATAGTTCAGGGAGAGGACTATGAGACATTAGAAAGTCAGCACCTAAGTGAAGACTGTTCTGATGATCTCAGTTGCAGGACTTCCAAACTACAATACAACTAATAATTTTAATCTAAGTGCTCATTAAACGATTTTGTGGTATTTATGGCCAGTGTCTGTTTGAAGCCTATGATGCTCCCTCCCTGGAAGTGTTCAAGGCCAGGCTGGACGAGGCCTTGAGTGATCTGTACTAGTGGGAGGTGTCCCTGCCTATGGCAAGGGGTTGGAACTAGATGATCTTTGAGGTCCCTTCCAACCTTACCATTCTATGATTCTATGATTTTATACTATGTGGGGTCTGCAATAGTTTCTCTTTGACTGTTTATTTGCAGAATACATATAAAACACTGCTTGTCTGATCAGGGAAGCAAAAAATCCAAAGTTCTTTTTACCCTTTCAGAAATATTCTGCACAAGAATCTCCAAGCAATTTTTGTTTTTTTCTCTCAAGCTCATATGAGAAGCACTTCTCCTTTTAGTTGTCTCTTTCCTTGCTTACTTTTTGAAACTTTGAAGCTTGTACTTGCATTCAGAGTGGTCTCAGAAGTACCTCCCCATGTTCCAATTATTGTTAAACAAAGGGGCACATCATTGTTCCCACTTTCAGCCAGAATGGAAAGCAACTAGTACAACCATCAGCTTCAAGGAGATTTTTACCCAGCCTTGAAGCATGTGAAAAGCAAGGAGCAACAATGGTTAGTATTCGAAGGGCAGCTTCCATTTAAAAGTCCAATAATGCAGAGTGCACTTGAAAGGATCAGGGCCTGGACACATAAAATCAGCACCCAAAATTGAGAGAAACCTGACATCTTAACCTTAATCACTTTCTGTCAGTTTCCTCATCTATAAGATGAAGGACAGAGCTCTGAGAGATTCTCACACGAAACCAGGAGGCAGGAGGAAAGATAGGCAAGGACTTTTACAAAATCCAAAGGATTGTGAACACTGAAAATAGCAGAGACAGCAGCCATTTACTTCTGTTGCACCAGTTATGAAAGTAATAAAAAGGGTGTTAGAGACTAACGACAGTGGCTGTAGTGGAGTGCAAGCAGCATTCCTAATTATCTCTCAAAGCTATTTTATCCTAAAAAAAAAAAAAAAAAAAAAAAAATGTTAGAGATATTTCAACAATTAACTTTCTATTTTGTCACTCTCTGCCTGAGCAGCATTATGAAAAGATGTAGTGGCAGTGAATAGTGATGGTAGGAATTAAGAAGGAATAGAACAGGCCTCTCAATAGAGGCCAATGTCTGAACAAATTTAGCACACAAAATAATGATTCCATGCAATCATTCTATACAGATAAAACCTTTGTAACACACAGACTAAAGACACTTGGATAGTTTATCTCTTTTATGAGATTTATAGAAAAAGAACAGGAAGTGTGTATATACAAAGACACAGTCACATGAAAGATACAAAAATGTATCCAGTCTAGGGCTAATGGGGAAATTGACAAGACGACAAACTAGAAGAAAATAACATATCAGAAACTGGTTAGGAAGAGAAACATAGCAGGGGAAAGGCACAGCTAATCAAGGGGTTGCTTTTTTTTTCTTTTTCATGTTATTTTTTTTTCTGGTGATCCTCTGTATGAACTAGGAAAAAAAAAAAAAAAAAAAGGTCTATATTTCTTCTGTCTCCTCCCTCCCTACCTGCAGCATTCTCATTCTTATTCCAAAGTCTACAGTTGTGTAGATTTTAAATTGTTTCTGGCAACATTTCAAATCTAATGTGCACTGAAGACACTTAAAAGAGACCTACAACCATTAATTGTCCAAACTTGTTTAGAATTTAACACATAGTCCTGGCTTGTTCTATATTAGAAAAGACCTTTGAGCTTCCGCACAGCCCACCCTACCTCCTTACTCCACCGAAAGAGAAGGATTCCATGCAACCGTAGAATCCATCGCAAAGAAGAAAGCTTCAACCAGTTCTCACAGAGGTGGTCAATATGAGATGAGAAGAAAGGAAGAATTTTAGCTTCCTTACAAGAAGCAAACAGCATGCAAGGATCTGTATTTCATGATCTTTCACTTGAGTTCCTCATCACATCTCTCATGGGATGACACTGGAGGGGCACTATCTAGAAAATCTGAATCTAATTTACGAGCACTCATTAAGATTTTTTTGAGAAGTTCAACTTGAACATGCTAGGTCTTTTAATTGCTGGAAGTATATATGCTCAAAATGGCTAAACAGGGATCCTAAGACCTGTAAAGTTATAACAGTGACAGCACTTAAGACAACTGAAACAGATATATAGAAAATAATGAGGCTGAAGCACATTTCATGTTACAGAACTGAAGGGCAGCTGTAGCTGAGTCACTCATCTTCTGGTACCACAAATAAAATCTAGGCAGCACTGTCTGTCCTGTTGCATCCTTACCATGCTGAATTCTACTTCAAGCAAGCACTGCTATCAGTTGGGAAATCATGGCATTTAGATAGTTGTTGAGCTGCAAATACATGTTCTTAATTCCATCTCTGTTCTGTGTCTGCTTACTACTGAAACTTCAGTAGATGCAAGAACCTTTCTTTGACACTCGCTGAATTGTTGTTGTTGCTGGGTAATACACTAACCACAAATGCAAACAAGAATGCACACCAGGGCTAGCGTGCCTCAAGGAGACCCTCAAAGCCAAGGCAGCAGACCTTTCTTACAAATGTTATCTTTGGTAGCCACCCCTCGAAGCTGACATCTATTGTAGAAGTACCAGGAGGAGTTGAGTGAATACTGCTGGTTAATCTGCCCTCCTACAAATATGAAACTAGATTTTTTTTTCCCCCCTAAGTGTGTTCAGCACTGAAAAAAGAGCCTGCAATTCTCAGGCAGAAAGATTTCTATACAAAGTATTTGAGGTGTTCAAATTATTTCTGCCAATGCCTGTTGCAGTCTTGGTATAAAGAGAAAGCCAGAACAATGAAGGACACTTTTGTGTAATTTACATAGTTAGTTTCTGGTTGATATTTAAACTATTTCTTGCACATGCATTGTATATTCTGCATAAGTGGCCAGCAACTTTCATTCAGCTTCTAATTTATTAAATGGTTTCCTCTGTCAGGAGAATGTTCCCACTGTAATAGTGATATTAGATACTGCAAAAAAAATTATCAGGCTAAAATATCTTTCTAACTACCCAATAACATAAAAAATTGAAGATGTACAAAGGCTATCCAATTACTCAGGAAACTGCTAAATTTTCAGGTAACAGAACTCATTTTGTGCTTGAATGAGTAATCAAGGAAATATAATTTTCTTTTATATTGATCATGGTATAAGGCACAGTCTAAGGACAGGAGCATAAAATGGTCTATTACATTTTGCTTTATTAGTGTTAGAAAATCATTTTCAAAACTATTTCACTGATTTTTTTTTTTTTTTTTTCTCGGAAAGGAACCTCCTTTCTATGTATTTTTATGACCTGTTTTCAAATTCTTAGCTATGTGAAACTGTCTCTGCTGGAAGGGCATGGTCTCTCTGAGAATCATAGATGAGAATGGCTTGAGTTATAAGTGACTTTAAAGATCATATAGTTCTAAACCCGCTGCCATGGGCAGGCATGCCTGCCACTAGAAGTTCTGTCCTTACCAAAATCGGTGGAAGTTCTTGCCACTAAATTAGCATTCAAAATTCATAATAATTGCAAAACTTCATTACTTGTATTCTGTGCCCACAACAACCAAAGAGCAAGCACAACAAACAGCACATTCAGGTTCCTATCATCTAAATATCCTGAAGCTGAGCCTGACATACCAAATGACTTTTTCTATCACCATAAGAGGTTTTGATTTGAAGGCTGCTTATAGATTATTTCTGTGCCTCATGGAAACTAAGGACACCCCTACTGAGATCAGCCCTGTCAGTGCTGACCATCCTCTTTCTCTTGACTCCACCTACTTGCCAAGATCCACTCATACCATAGGATGAGTATCTGAAGGTTTGCCCAAACTCCACTCTCATTAGTGAAACAACCTTGATTAAACATATAGAATCATAGAATCATAGAATAATAGAATGGTAAGGTTGGAAGGGACCTCAAGGATCATCTAGTTCCAACTCCCTGCTATAGGCAGGGACACCTCCCACTAGTACAGGTCACTCAAGGCCTCATCCAACCTGGCCTTGAACCCCTCCAGGGAGGGAGCAGCCACAACCTCCCTGGGCAATCTGTTCCAGTGTCTCACCACCCTCCCTGTAAAGAACTTCCTCCTAACATCCAGGACCAGACCTGGGACACAGTACTAATATATATAACCAAAAATAGCAAAAACTTTTTACCTCAGAAGTCACAATTCATGGCTTTATGAAAACATCATGTTTTTTCACCATGGTGTAGTATGCAGTAAGACTGGACTTGCCTATTATTTCCTGAGTTGTTTTTTTTTTAATTAAAAATATATGTATTATACCTAATTATCTCCTGATTCTAAATTGCACTCGTTTGAGGTTTTACTTCATTTTAGTTGCTTCTGGTTTCCAATACTGTGAAAAGTGATGTTTCAGCTAGATAGAAATTTGTTTAAATGACTTCCTAAACTATGAGTGTTTGCTGAGTTCCTGAAATAAGAGTTCCTGAAACATTCAACATAATTCGTAATCCTTAGGTTTCTCTCATGAAAAACCTAAGGCATGTTCCTTAATACAAATGCATTTCAGTGGATATGAAGAGAATAACTGTCAGTAAGAAGTGAGGACCTGCCTACAGTCTGTTTTTCCTTTTTTCACCTAGTAATAAATGTGAAGTTCTTTGGCACATTTACAATTACAGTAACTGGATGTTTTTCAGCCAAAAGGTCATGTCCTCAGAAGTGTTGTGAAGAGCAGTGAGGTAGAGATAAGAGATACTGAACATTTTATTTCTTATAATGACAAAGAAAGCTCCTGAACACTTGGAACAACTTTGCATCTCTTACAATCATCATTACCAGGCTGCACCTGAGGATGGACCCAACTTAATACGGCTGTCTGAAGCACAAAATTAACTACACCTATGTATACACACACACACACACATGCACACACATACAAGTATTTTTTACCTGCTTCTACATATAGTTCAATATATAATTTAAAGTATAGTTCTGCAAGAACAAAACAAAAGACATCCACCTCTGAGTTTTTGGATCAGCAATTGGTCTCACTCATGATAATTTCTTCTTTTACCTCCTCTTTAGACACAATGGAGTGGGAGTCATGAAAATGTGCAGATAAATAGGGAAGAGAAGGAGGGCTTATTTCTGAATATTGCTTGCTTTTTTAACATCCAACCTCCCAAAGGAAGGATGGCAGTGTAGGAACTCAATTAGGGGACTAAATGCAATAAGTAAGTAAGTAAAAGGAGTGTACTTAATAAATCCCTGAATCTACAGCTAGATGACATTAGCATCGTAATTCTAGAAGTGCTCAAAGCAAACAACCATCCCTCTCACATTTTGTACTTTAAATGCATTAAGGAAAATAAATATTCTGATTTGTAATATGCTTTGAGTGAGATATTTTTTAATTTGTTACACATGGAAAGAATGCAGTTATTAATAAGTGCATTACATTAAGCTGGGCTACTGGACTAAAGTCTACCTGGAAGTCCAAAGGCTAGACTTCCATTAAATTTAAAGCAAGAGAAAAATACATATAGTTCTTCATCAGTTCAACCATCACTGCAGATATTAAAGGTATATATACTTGAGGCATCAAAAAAACCCTAATTTTGTCTAAGTACTTGAGACAGAGATCACAGAACTAAAAGTATCATGGAGTCTATATAAAATATGTCTCCAAGATGGGAGTGCAGCAGAGCGGTAGGATTTCTGCAGGAGAACTGGTCAGTGAAAGGTAGTGTCAGAAAGTTATTTGGCATCTAATTAGAATTCAGAATTTCTGATGTTGTTTTTCTCTCTTTAGGACTGGGAATGGGATTAACCACTTCAACAGATTTTAAGAGATTTTTTTTTTCCACCTTTGCAGTTGTACTTCTGGAATGTATTAATTTTCTTCCTCTGTATGCTATTCAAATTCTGCAGCAGTAGGAATAAACCTCACTGACTCCCTGGAAGTTTTAAAAGAAAGCTGGCAGACTTTGAGAAAACATTGATAGCTACCATAAGATTGCTGCTGGTGATACTTGCAATTTGAGGTCTCTCTCAAAAATTAGACCTGGGCAGTCAGATTGAGGGAAAACTTTAGGGAAAAAAAAAAAAAAAAAAAAAAAAAAGTGGCCCAATTACTTAATTTCCTGGGGTTCGATTTCCCTTCTCTGTGTTTTGTCCCCTAGAACATTTCCTCTGACAGGATCCACAACTAAACCTATTTATTTTGTTAAATCTTTTCTGCAGGTTTACTTTCTTGACCATGCACACGAGATTTTAAGTCCCCCATATGTTGTGAGTAGGACAAATGTTAGAAAGGTCTCATAGTAATGAGTGTTGGTACAGAAGAATTGTGAGACTGAACTGGGGTAGAACAATGAGAATCATTTAAGATAAACAAACATAAAGAATTTCTAATAATCCTGCTCATAAGGCGTGCTGAACCTTTGGTCAGTCTTCATCTCTCTACATTCCATAAGAAAAGAACTTGTTTTGTCTTTGCCTTAAAACATCCATGATATTTTGAACATCTTCAGTCTCAATATAAATAAATACAAGGGCAATGGCAAAGGGAGCTTCTCTGTGATTTCCAAATGCACACAAAGCCAGATGTAGAATCCAGTGTCATATCTTGGATCACTTGAAAGTAATGCCCATATCACTCCGGTTCTGATTTTACTGAACATATTTCCTGACATCCAGGTTGCTCCGATGCTATAGCCTCCAACAATTTGAAAGGTTTGGGTTTTTTAACTTTTCTTCTGCAATGCATTGTATCTCTCCTTGTGACAAAAATCATTCATTCAGATTGCTGAAGAAGTCTCTTAAAAACTCTTTAAACTACCATCGTATGAACAGGTAGTCGACTTGCATTAGCTAGAGCATCCAAAAACTCTCTAATAAAGTTTTAAAGAGTCTCTTAAGAGACTTTAATGATTTGCTTTAATAGCAATACGGAGTACCTGGCTCTTTTTTTCCCTCACCTTGCTATTTCTTCAAGTGCTCTTTTGGCTGAGTGCAGCTCATTAGTGAGTGTTTCCACCATATGCTGTCTTCATCTTTCTCTTATTTCATAGTCTGTGTAGACTTGTTCTGTTTTCAAACTGACCATCTTTCCACATACTTCTTTTTCTCTACTCTTCTAAAACCTTTCCAAAATGTATAGATCTCTGCTGTGTGTGGTTTTTTTTCCCACTGCAAAATATAGTTGATAGACAGGAAATGAAAGAGAAAATGCATTGAAACATTCACACTATGAACAAGGAGATAAATTCCCCAAACTATGGGCTTTGTCAGACACATCTTTGGTATAATTAGCCCAATAAGTAACTTAAAGTGGAAAGAATAAGGTGAGGCAAATCTTCAAACAATTGTCTAGATGTTGAGAAACACATAAGAGCTAGAAGAAACAGACATATTTACTGACATCTTGAAGAACCTTTGGGCAAATGGAGACATCTTTTTACAGATGACACAGAACCAGGTCTTATAATTTCCTCACTAAGTAATTTGGGTAACATTGTACTCAGTCATCTGACTTGAAAAGAGCTGCCTAAAATTGTCTGCCTTGGTGCTATTGTGTTAGTAATCTGCAGCAATGTCCTCTACATGGTCAATAAAACAGGTTTGGTGTATTTAATATTGAAATTGTAAACTGAGCTTGCAACTCTTGATTTGGCATGTTCCTTTCACTGAGCTGTTCCTGAAGTTTCTCGGCACTGTCATAAGTTTTGAGATTCTGGAAAAAAATCTGGCAAATTAACTTTCTCAGGCTGCTTAAATTTCCTCTAGTGTTTGTTTGTCTGCTGTTCTGTATGTTTATTTTCCCCTCTTTGAAAACCTTACTTGTATTACGAGAATTAATTTCATACAGCATGTGCTGTGCAAAACTTGAATTCCTCTTGTTAACATTTCACATCTCTTCCTTAAAACAATGACAGCCTGATGAACAGGTTTGAATGAAAGAGCAGGATGACACAGTTGTTTCTCAACATACATACGTTATTATTCCAAAGTGTGTTCATACATTTGTGAATTTGCTGAGTTAGTAACAGTAAAGGGTTTTTACGGCGTTTGGGAAGTAAGCTACAATTGTTCCTAAGCACTGAAAATGTCCTAGTGCTCTAGCAATCTCTGAGGGAGAAAAGCAGTCTGTTCCTCTTGTAAAACAGTAGGAAGATGAGTGAGGTGGCCTGGAGCACAAGCCCTATGAGGAGAAGCTGAGGGAGCTGGGGTTATTTAGCCTAGAGAAGAGGACGCTCAGGGCAGACCTCATTGCTGTCTACAACTACCTGAAGGGAAGTTGTAGCCAGGTGAGAGCTGGTCTCTTCTCCCAGGCAACCAGCACCAGAACAAGGGGACACAGTCTCAAGTTGTGCTAGAGGAGGTATAAGCTGGATATTAGGAGGAAGTTCTTCACAAAGAGAGTGATTTGCCACTGGAATGGACTGCCCAGGGAGGTGGTGGAGTCACCATCCCTGGAGATGTTCAAGAAAAGACTGGATGAGGCACTTGGTGCCATGGTCTAGTTGATTGGATAGGGCTGGGTGATAGGTTGGACTGGATGATCTTGGAGGTTTCTTCCAACCTGGTTGATTCTATGATTCTATGATTCTAAGATGTAACTTTCTTCCATGATAAGGCTCCCTAGAAAAATACTGCCAAAGACCTGTGTGAAATTCATGTGTGATGTCCTCTCTCTCTGCTCTCAGGTAAGGTCACCAAAGACAGATTCTTTTTTCAGTTCTACTGATAAGACATTTCTTCTGAAGTTTGCTTAAAGGTACCTTAATCTGTGGAACATATTGCTCCCTTTCTAATAGTTCTTTCAGGCCAAATATCGTATCTGAATTACCTCCAAACTAGTTACCCTTTTCTGTATGCTACAGGAAGCTTTTATAGTTGAAAAGGGACTATATGCTTGTATTTTTAATTTTAACTAATGAGTATTCATTAGATTCATAATTTGGTTGTCAATGTATTAGGTTTCTGCTCATTTTGTTCCTACATAGTTTCCTATGGCATCACAGCAACTTACACAAGACTGCCACAGCCTGGTAATACTGACTTGTCATCCTAAGACAGGAAGAATCATTCAGAGTGGGGTTTGCACGTGAAATTGAAAACTTGTGTTGAGTTTCCCTGTACGTAAGATATGCAATTTGAACTGGCAGAGATAGTCTGTTAAATTAAACTCCCTTATCTCCAACATCCACCACCTTTCTTCCATGTGTGTTATACAGAAAACATGACAGTAAACAGCACTAAATTGATGTTACCATTCTCTAGCCAAGATTACTAAGAAATCTGCTAATAGTGTCTACCTTTTAGAAATCTACTTAGCATTTTCCTTCCTTTTTGAATCCTGCTGTCTTTAAGGGAATATTATCCAGATTTAATGCAGACAGTGATGCTGTCTGCTGTCTATAAGAAATGTTATTAAAGCTTTAACCCCAAAGCATCACACTAGAAATTGAAATACATTGATTCTATTTGATTATTCCATTAAATCAAGTTAAAAGGTGTACACATGCATAAAAAACACAATCAGATGTTTCTTTATACTCTGGAAAGCAGCAAAAGGAACAGAGAAGGTGAATGCAGGCAGAAGAACACCAAATTCAACCTAAGTACCACATGTATTTACTACTTATCTTCACACAGACCCATATGTAACACTCTAGAAGAAATGGATGTATGTAATTGGATGAAGCCTCAGAGAAAGTAATAGGCAAGAGAAATGAGAAGAATCATGAACAAGAATTAAAAAAAACACTAAGAGGAAAATGTAGTGAAAGGAAAGTGTAACAGAGTTCCCGGCTCATTTGCTCACTGAGCTCTCTTTTTGCCTCATCAAAATCTGCCACTTTTCTCTGGAAGTGTTGAGTGGTTTAAAACCCCTATGGAATTTCAGAGTTGCCAGTGCCTTCAGAGCTGGTCCCCTCCTGCTTAACACCCAGTGCTGGTGCCTCATCAAGACTAAGTGTAAATTAGTCAGCGGGATGTCAGAGCTGCTGTTGCCAGAATTAGACAGTGGCTTTAACAAGATTGACTATTCTTTACTTTTAATCTCTATGCAAACTTTTCTCCTCAAACTTTCTTTTCCAAATGTTTAAAAATTTTGAAGTACATGTCTAGCTTTACAAGGTGTCCTCAGAACCTTGTGGTAGGGGATCTCACTACTATTCTAGACAACGGGTTAGTGATGGAATTATTTTAGAATAACTGAATCATTTAGGTTGTCTGGTCCAACTCCACTCCTCAAAGCAGTTACATTAGGTTGCACAGGGCAGATTCCGAATATCTCCTAGGCCCAGAACTCCTCTGGGCTGCTTGCAACAGTGCTGGTTCAGTCTCATGACCAAGACTTTGTCTCCTTATATCTGACTGGAATTTTCCTTGCTGGAAATAGTTTCTGTTGCTTCTTGTCCTTTCATTGTTCACATGAACAGAGAGTCTGGTGTGTTTTCTAGTGAGTGTTTACAGAGTTACAGTATTTTAATTAGATTAATTAGACCATTCCTTTCTCTTCTGCCCCCTGAAAAGAACGCGCTCAGTCAACTCCTTGTGTGTCATTTACTCCACCCTTCTAATCATCTTGGTGGCCATTTGCTGGGCTCAGTGAAGGGTGGCTAGAGGGCTGCTACAATTCCTTAGCTCTTGCTGGTACTGGGCACACTGGTTCCTTCATGGCATCCTTCTTTCAGGTTGTCTACCAATAAGAGCACTTATAGACTATCTTCCTTATAGACTAATTCATGCAGGAAGAGTGGAGGGCAGCAAGAGGAAGCTTTTTTCCACCAGAGATAGTTTCAAGAGGATAGTACAGAGGATGTTCTGCAGAAGGCTATGCCCATGTGTGCCTGCAACCAATTTTTGCTTACAAAACTAGACAGCTCAATGACGAAGAGACTGTCATGCTTGCAAGTTAGCTATCATTCCCCATGTGAGACCATATTTCCTCTAGTAATTTGGTAGCCATTTGCTTCCAGACTCTGAATTAACAAGAAAGTGAGAATGTTGCCCTGCAAAAAACACTGGGTAAAGGAGCTGTGCTCTGCCTTTATTAATCTGAACTTGCAGTGTGGGGAAGTGAAGCTCAAGAGTGTTCCTGTATTGCTCTATGTAAGGCTGCTGTCTGAAATACAGGCAAACAGTGAGGAAAAGAAAAGCATTCATAATGTTTCAGCCTAGGTGTCCAATGTTAGACAGCATTCCTAGTATCTTCCTGGTTACCAGCAACTAATATTGTGAATGCTGAAGACTGTGCAATTACTTTTCATTAAGTTACTGCAGATGCTATGTTAATTTGGAGAGGAGTGCTCTTTAAAATTTCACAGAAAAGTGGCCATGAGTTTGTTTGCAATTTGAAAATTTTGAGAACAAAAGTAAATGCAATAGATTAAATGGCAGAACTATAGCTAAATGTTTTATTAGCTTTTGTGTATTTTCATCAAAATTATGTTGCATAATTATTCATCTGCCTCTTTTATAATGCGATGGGGAAGAAGAGGGAAAAAAAAAGCCCAGAAAATCCTTGAGAAAAAATGTTAAGTACTTTGGGGAACAATATAATTAATGAAGAGATCTTTTCACAATCTGATAGAAATAAAATCAATGACATTTCACCAACTGTAAACTTTATTATTCTAGTCACAAAGTAAAATAAATTTTACAAAGGTATTTGTAATTTTAAAGCAAAATTATTCCATTACATGCTTCTATATATTCAGTCCCTTATGTAAGGAATCTGAAAGCAGTATCTGTACTAATGCTATGATTATGATTACAAAACTACAAGTAAAGTGAGTAAGCATTTATTTGAGAATAGTGGAGGAAAGCAACAGAATGGAAAGGCTGATGGTAGGAAGGTAAAGAAAGGAAATTCCCTGACTTCTAGGAAGAAGCAAGAAGACATAATGGTTACCTGTGAAAGCACAAAATGTGGAAAGAAGACAACGTGTGTGACTACAAAGAAAAGTATTCTCACTTGAGTTTGTGTTGTACCTTGCTACTACACTGCCCATAGTGATTACCATTCTTTCTCATGAAGCAGGCCCATTGTATGTCTGGAATAAGGCTGGGAAAAGGAGTAAGCATCCTTTCAGCCAAAATATCTGCAGTGCCCTGGAGAGTAGACTAGAGCAAGGGTTAAAGAAATTGTCACCCCTCCATGTCCTCATCTCCCAGGAATTTGAGAGCCTCTGAGGCATCAGGACAAAGCAGTTTGCTTGTGCAGCAAATTTAGGGAGTAATTATGAGGCTTGCAAGGACTATCCATGCAAATGGTGTCCATGGCAGAAGGGTCTGCCAAGAAGTGGTGCTGTAGCTGCACGGGACAGCAGGCCTGTGTGACACACATCTATCAAAACACAGTGTAGACATCAAAGGCAATGAACAGAATGGACACAGCTGGCTTGAACTTTTTGGTTCTGTGAATCCTTAGCCAGGTTTGCACTTAGTTATGGAAGAGTGTAGAAAGGAAATCTATGTTCTCTAGTTTGAACTCCTTTCAGGGTGGATCCAAAAAATACTTGTGTTCAGAAAAGTACTCTTTCTTCTCTGTCTGCTGGAAGTGTATACCAATGAAAAGGGATCTTTAAAACAACACCTTTTTCCATAATGCAGCTAACCTGCACAAAAATATTTGGTAGAGGCTGCAAATGTCTGGAAATTTGATATTAAGATTTTGCCACAAATTACAGTCATTTGGGGGTTATGTGGTATTTCTACAGTAGAGATAGTGGAAGTACATGCCCCAGTAACATGGATTTGTTGTAATATTTTAGCAAGTGTTTTCAGGGGAAGTTAAACTATCTTACATTTTCTTCGTAATCCATAAGTGAACGAATGAATGTAGCCCATTGTCACTCTGAGTTATTCCAGAAACTAACAGGGCAGACATTTGGAGACTAAGCATTTTTCAGTGCAATCATACATCATATAGGATGTATTGCTTTCAAATTTATCAGAAAAGCTGAAAAGCAGCAGGGATATCTGAGACATCTATGTGAAGTCATTATGTTTAATCCAAATCTCACATGTGGAGAAAAAAAGCAAATAACAGGACTGCTGCAGCAAGTATAAGGGGAAGCCTGAAAAGGAAGAAAGCTTCACTGAAGTAAACCTCACATATTCTACTGAAATCGACCCTCAACAGCACAGGGCTAAAAGGTAGTCTAAACCTGCCCAAACACATGTGGATTTTCATGAAGCGAAGCAGAAAACAGAAACAAAGAGTTCTTTAGGAAAACTCACTTTTGTGCTGTGTTTCAGCAACTGATGTAACTGCTGCACTTAAAATCCTGCTGCTGGAAATAATTTATACTGCAGAACTGCAGAAAGTGACATATCCAGTGTTGAAATGGAAGATACAAAGTTCTATGTTTGAGGATGTAAATCCTAAAGGAAATGGCAGTTTAAATTAGGTCTGTCTTGCACATTTCTGGATTCTTTATTGCTATTGGTTGGTTGGTTGGTTTTGTCTCAATTGGTGATGCAGCTGTTGCTCATAAGTTCAATCTGGTAGGCTCTGGGTAGTTTTAGTCTTGTCCTTGGAGGCAAAAACGGATTGTGGAATTAGATCTTGTCAAATATTTTGCCTATCTCTAGGAAAATATTATTGTTCTTTTCAGTAGTTTGCATGGTCAATACAGCCTCATCTCTGTCAACACTACCCAATCACATCAAGGCACTGCTTCTTAGGCTATGAAGATGGTCACAATCAACTAACACCACCTTCATTAAGAAAAATGACAATAATTTTCTCCTACTCATTAAAAAGTGTATGTTATCGCTGTTTTCTAGGAGAAAGATTGTGACTTTGTTCTTTGTTAAATCTTTTTATGACTCCTAAGTACACCAGTACTCCCATAATGCAATTTTCCTAGGAAGGTACTCCCTTTCCTTGCAAGTGTAAATCCCCAAAAAGCATAAAACCCCTTTTATATTTCACTATCATTTGATTTTTTGTTTTACAGGAAAAATCCAGGATGTTTTCCTCATGCTTCAGGCAAGGATGCCACCTGTACTTTGTGCTCTTTACTGCACAATTACTTTCAGAAGCCTCCTGCATCATCCAGTATCCCCATAACTTTTTATAAGGAAGCAATCTGGGTACTAAAGCCCAGCAACAAGGGAAAGTGACCTAGCATTGAACTTGAGCAAGTACTATGCCCTAGAAAAGTTGATGTTCCTTGATCATCAACTGGTAGCAGCTCAAAGTACCATAAATTAATTTTCTTTTACTCACAAGGTAAAAAGGGCATCTGATTTTCCTTTTTTTTTAATACATAACATAGGTCTTCACAATTATGCCAGCCAAATGATCATTATCAGAAGAGGTATTGTTCAATGACGCCAGCAGCTGCTTGTTCCCTTTACTGTGTTTCTCAAAGTAGCTGCTCTACTCATTTTAAATTTAATTTTTTGAGCAGTCAGTGCCTTTTTAAAAGTGCAGTACTGGCCTCTTCCAGCCAATGTCCTTCCAAGGCATTATGAATCATATAGTTTAAAAAGGCAGATGCTCAAATAAATGCCCAATTTTGCTGTCCCACTTATGAAAGTAATACTGAAGAGCATCTAGTGCAATATGGGAACAGCAGTGTCTTTCAACAGCAAACACTTTTCATTATTTACACAAACCTTTAATGTACCTGTGGATATATCAAGAGAATGGCAACTCAACAAAGGAGTTATTTTGCACTTCGGAGATGCCATTGATTACTCTGACCTGGAGCAGCTGGCAAGAATGTTTCTTCTAGGGACATTTCATAGAATACCAGATTGGAAACTGCAGCACAGGAACATGTTGATTAGAGTGAGAAATCCAAGTACATAAGACTTCAAACAGAGCACAACTTCCCTAGAAGCTTTTCTTTCAGCACAAAAATATGTACCATGGATTCTCTGCCAGCACTGCTCTGACATTATCTTTTTTAGCCAGATTTCACTTCAGGAAGCATTGGGGAAGGAGAGATTGCTCCAGATTTACAGAGGAGATACTACTGGTTTCTTCTAGAGGAGTTGCCAACTCCCATCACATGCACTGAGGTCTTGATCCTAGGCACTGCATGCACCAAAAGATCTGGTATGCTAGCCCATAGCTAAATCCACCTGTGCACTTTTAGAAAGTACTGGTCTCAGGTGGGAGTTGGTACTAATATTTGAGAAATTATTGGGAGCATCTTTTTACTTTTCCACTCAGGTCTTACTGGCTATGGATATGTTTATCAAGTGTCAGTACTAAGCTGGAACTTGAGATTTTAAGTTCATCTGTGACTTCATACGAACATCGCTCACAGCTGGGTATCATAACTTACCTCATAATAACTAAGCTGCTGGACTTCACAAAATGGGGAGTGTGGGCTCAGTCTATGCCACCCTGAAGGCCTACTATTTCATCTGGAAGTCAGTTGCATTCAATGAAACAGAAATATGCACTACAAATGCCAGAATTTCTGAGCTAGGCACAAAAGCTGCCTTAACATCGATGAAATCAGTCCTGGTGGATCTGACCAGAGATAGAAAAGTGACCCCCCTGGAAAGAGTTTTATAACAAAAAGAAGATTCTTTCTTTACCAACACACAGGAACGTAGCTTTGAAAACTGTACCATGGCAAGTCACTGCAATGATTCCCCTCATAATCTCTGCAAATAAAGAGGGAGCTGAATACTCTCACCTTTATTACTAGAAATCCCAGCAGATGCTCTTGGCATTGACATTATATAAGAGGATAACCTGTCTCTGACCTCTCAGATTTTTCTCTAGGCTGCTCTTCTTTCTTCCCCTCTGTGTATCTATAAAGATACACAGAACAAAATATAAATGAGCACTCCTCAGAACAAAATTGGCTGAAAACTACATCACAGTATCACAGTATCACAGTATCACAGTATCACAGTATAGCAAGGTTGGAAGAGACCTCAAAGATCATCAAGTCCAACCCACTACCACAGACCTCAAGACTAGACCATGGCACCAAGTGCCACGTCCAAACGTGCCTTGAACACCTCCAGGGACGGTGACTCCACCACCTCCCCGGGATCTAGGGATCAGCAAATACCTAGAAAGTTAAGACTGCACGTATCTCCTGGATATTTCTTGGCTTCTCTAGGGGAAGAAAGATGGTTTAAGTTGGGAAAACTTTTCAATAAATACTTCTGTTTATAACAGGTTGCAGCACAGCCTGTGTGTGAGAGCTGCAATGTTTTTCCAGCTAGACTTTCACAAAGACAATGAATGCTTTTATGTATTGGATGCAGGACTATATATGACAATCTGTAATTGTTACCTTTCTAATTAAAATATTTAATTGCATGTTAAGACAGCTTCAGTGTAGTGCCCAGATTTTAACATTGTTTTTCAACTTGGATCTCCTTAGAGGAATCAGTACATGACATTGCTCCCACAGTGCTCTCACAGGCACTACTACTAGTAGTGAGAGGAAATCCATTGATATTTTGATAGCATCATAGTTCTCAAATGCATGACAGCAATCAATACCAAAAATTATGAGGTATCCATACTCTAATGGTTTAAAGAGGGTTCTTGTATACCACCTGTCCTGCCTTCCATGGCTTAGCCTAACTCTATTCAGTACTACCCTGTCATTCTGTCTTGTCACATGTCCTGCTGCTCAGAGGATGCCAATATTCTTTGTGTTGACCCAGCACACCAGGAGTAGGGAAAGGGGCAAGAGAGATCATGATCAGGTAAAGAATTCTGTACCAGAAGGAGAGTAGGAGAGTTCCAGTGCCCCCAGTCCCACATCATGGTCCAACCACCAGTGCAGAAAAAAGTCCACAGGAAGAGTCCCAGACCCCTACTGAAAGAGACTCTCCAACCCACCATCATCTGCTCTGCAACCCCACTGAAACCTGTCTGGTGGCATTGTAACATTGTCTATCATAAAAGAACAAAAATGTCCCTGATTATAATTATTATTCATGGCATTCAAGCCAGTAATCACAGGAAAAGCTTGGATGATCCACACCTTGTAACTGCAGGGGAAAACACTCCAAATCTCATCCACCCTCCACAGCCCTTAGTCACTCCATTCAGTTTCATAACACATCTGCTGTGGCCAAGTGACTCCTGCACTCTCTCTTAACTCCTGGCAGAGATACATCAGGGGTGTGCTACATCCAAACAGGCTATCACAGTTCCCTTTCATGTAGAGCATCACATGTCACTGCTGTTACAGTCAATTTGTTAACAACTGTAATAACTGTAAAACTGACACTTTTGAAAGGGATTTGGGATTCTACTTCAGACATTTCTTCAATTCTCAGACTCTTTCACTTAATTCTCCCTACTACATATATAAATACTGATATTTGCCTACGACTACAGCAGTTACACAGGCAGCATTTTCAGCTACTTCACATGAGCTTTGAAGGATGAGCTTTCAAAGGCTGAATGTGAGATAACTGCCAATGATGATCTTTGAGATAACTGACAATAATGAATTTTTTTTCTTTTGTGATACCTAATCCTGACTTTATTCCTTGCAAAGGTGATCTTTAGCTACCACTTGGCTTTGGAGAAGCCACACCATAGAAACAAAATTATAGAAAAAGAGAAGTTATCTGTACCTGTAAGGGACAGAATCTCAGAATGGTTGAGGCTGGAGATCACAGAGTCATAGAACAATTCGAGTAGGAAGAGACCTTAAAGATCATTCAGTTCCAACTATCCTGCCATGGGCAAGGACACCTTCCACTAGACCAGGCTGCTCAAAGCCCCATCCAACCTGGCCTTGAATACTTCCAGGAAGGGGGCATCCACAACCTCCCTGGGCAACCTGTTCCAGTGTCTCACCACCCTCACTGTAAAGATCATCTAATTCACTCCCTTTGCTCAAAGTGAAATCAGCTACATCAGGCTGCTCAAAGCAGTATCCAGTTGGGTGAGTGACTCTGAGTAACTTTTTCCAGTGTCTGACCACCCTGCACTTATGTTTATTTCCTGTTAGAGTTTGGTCCACTGCCTTTTGTCTTTTCTCTGGGCACCAAGGAGAAAAGTCTGGCTTCCTTTACACTCTCCCATCAGGTATTTATATACGTTGGTAAGATCCCTTTGAGCCCTTTACTGACAATGCTAAACAATTCCAGATGGCACGGCCTCTCCTCATATGGCAGATGCTTCAGTCCCCCCAGTGCACTTACTCCAGCAAGTGTCTAGTGCTGGCCCAGCATTCCAGATGTTGCCTCACTAGTGCTTTCCTTTCCCTGCTGGCAGTTATCCTCTTAAAACAGCCCAGAGTGCTCTTAGCCTTTGCTGCTGTAGCACACTTCCAGCTCATGGCCAGTTTGCTGCCCACCAGAACCCCTGGGGCTTTTCCTGCAAAGATGCTTTCCAGCCAGTTGCCCCCTAGATTGTAAATGTGTATGGCTTTTTTCCCCTCAACAGATGCAGGACTTTGCCTTGTCCTTTGTCAAGTTCCATGAGGTTGCTCTTTGCACATTTCTCCAATCTGTTAAGATCCCTGTGAAAGGTGGCAGAACCACCTCCCAGTTACTAACATCTGCAGACTTGCTGAGGGTGTGCTCTGTCCCATCATGCAGGTCGTTAATGAAGATGCTACACAGTACTGGGTCCAGTATTGACCCTTGAAATACACCAGTAGTCACTGGTCCAGCTGGACTTTGTGTCATTCACAACTTCTGAGACCAGAAGTTCAGTCCTCAGTCCATTTTACAATCTAACCTGTATTTCATCAGTTTGCCTATGAGGATGTTCCGGGAGACAATGTCAAAAGCCTTGCTGAAGTCAAATAAACAACATGCACTGTTCTCTCCCTACTCACCGAGCTTGTCATCATAGAAGGCTATCAGGCTGGTCAGCCCTTACCTTTGATACACCTGTACAAGTCCTTCTTGCAAATTCAATTCAGGTAGGCTTTGGCTTTTCTAACTCCTTTTCTGCAAGCTTGACAGTGTCTCTGTATTCCTCCCAGGTTGCCTATCCCTGCTTCCACCTCTTCAGGCATCCTCTCCATGCCTGAGTTTACTCAGAAGCTCCTTGTTCATCTGTGCTGGCCTCCTGCCACTTTTGCTTGATTCCTTGCACGTGGACCATTTTTGGTGGTTTTGAAAATCAGCCAGCTTTCCTGGACCTTCTTTATTTCAAGCATCATATGCTATGTGAATGTTCCAAGCAAATCACCTGATCAGGCTTTTTTCTGCTTATGATCCAGGGCTATGATCCCCACTATTTCCCTGTCTGCTTTCTTACAGAATGCTGTGCTCCACCATCTTATGGTCAACTTTACACACTGTCTATCAACTGAGAAGAAAAAGCAGTTCAGAAATTATAAACTTTTTCTGTTGGATATTGCTATGCTTAAGTGATGCTAACTCAACAGCAAAATGACAGCCCAGTTATATAGGACAGCTCCAAAACTCACTAATTTTAAAAATAACTTCCGTAGAGGCTAAAGTACAGTGGCTAAGGATTTGTTAACAATACACAGATGTTCAGTGCCTTTCCAACAATACAGCACTATTAATGTTCAGTACTCCCTAGATATATTCCAGAGTGTATCATATTGTTTCAGAGCACAATGCAAATGGAAGTTAATAACTGCTTAGTGTTACAAAATCATTGCCCAGGCTTTAGTTCGAGTTAAAGAATTTATATTTGGAATAAAGCTGATTTAGCTTGCTCCCACCTAATCTCCTCCTTTTGGTGTAAGGAGTCCACAGGAGACATCACAGTCAAAGCAGAAAAGTAAAGCTTGTTGTGTTGCTCTCCCAGGCAGAAAAGGAGCACAGATTAGAAATGACCATCATGAGGAACTGTGTCCATTTTGCTCCTTTATCACAGAATCATGCTCCTCGCCAGGTTCTCTTCTACTGAAACTGAGGACTTCACCCCTGGGTTTATGTCCTGCAAAGCTGTGCTTTGCTTAATTAGAACCCCTAGGTTCCAATAAACAGAATAAAGTACTTATTGTTACAGTGTATTATCATTTTAGATGCGGCTGTCGGCATTTGTTGTGGGATTTACCTGGCAGTTATCATAAGGAATTGGCTGTGAACCATTCTCTATGTCCTTTCTATTCAGCAAAAATCTCCCTGCATTACAATATTGTATTTTTCAATGTCATCCCAAAAGCTTCATTCTCTCACATACATACATGTTCTAATTGCTTGTAAATATGAAAAATACAGAAATGGGAAAATGGAGGTAGCTGTTTGGTGGTTATGAAGGTCTTAAAATATAACATTCTGTTTTAACCTGCTTAGTTCAAATTTCTTATTAAGGGGCCTAGTATATAACAACATCCTTGAGAACTAGCAGGAGAGGAATGAGAATGATATTTGATTTTACTTGACATGCTAAAAGTGCATTTACTTTGTGATCCACAAAAGGTCAGGAACATTTTGTTATTTCAAGAAATTGCATCAATTACAAGCTGTCCAACCTCTCCCTGCAAAAGTAACATGCACATGAGTTACCTGCAAGCCCCAGGCTTTGTTCCTTGTTTTCTTGTGGGTTTTTCCTTTGAGGAAAAGAGTTGCCTCTAGGTAGGCTCAGAACAATTAACTAAATGCTGTTTAAAATGGCATGCAACAGCTTGTTGAAGAAACACCTTAAAAAAAACCCAGATTGCACATTTAAGAACCTATATCCAGATACAGGGGAAAGGGGGGTTATACCATCATATAAAAACTAAACTTAGATTACTGATTGCTAGGAGTATTCATATCAAGGAAGGATCACTCCATGCATGACCAATTCCTTATATTTTCCCCTGGACATCAATTATTGACCAGTGTTAGAAATGAGATATTGTTCTAAGCAGAACTTTGTTCTGAACTGTGTATTAATTCAAAGGTGTTATGAATCACAAGTCATGGTTTTTAATACACTTTCTGAAGGAATAGTCTGCATTTCTAAGGAGAAAGAGTTTATTTGTAGAAGAAGTAGAAAGCAGACATAGTTGGTCCAGGGCTGCTCAGATGTACAGTTTCACTGATATTCAGAGAGTTCATAATCAGAGTTGAAATCAGTTGAGTTCTGCTATTTGATGCAGTATTAGTACCTACAGTTGCAACCACCGAGGTTGTGCCTGCACCTTAGGGTTATGGTTTTTCTGTGCCCATGACTGAAATAATAGGGTTGGGGTTGTGTTTTGCTTTGTTTTTTGTTTTTGTTTTAACTGCTTCAGAAATGGTTACATCTCCATTTTACGTGAAAGGCATCTGAAGAATTTCCCCAGAATACTACTACTCCATCACGCTAGTTACATTCCCTTCCACATTTTACAGTATTTCCCTTGCAACAAAGGCAGGAATTTATGCCCGAGTTTTCCATTGCAAAACAATGCTGGTTCAATTAGGCAAGTTACATAGAAAGCCAAGACTGTTCTTAGCAAGTCACTCCAAGCAAGTATATGATTCAACCACACATAAAAAAAGATGCTTTGATAACACATATTAAAATTCAATGCAATGTAATATCATTAAGGAAAGGATGTGATATAAGGTAAATAAGTGCTTATCAGGCAGTTTTAGAGGCTTAGAATAATACATTAATGTCATTACACTTAGTTTCTGTTTTTCAAGCATCATATTATTAGCTGCTTGAGAATTGCAGTTTTCCAAAGTAAAATTTGCTTCTTACTAATAATTTTAGCTAAAATTTGAAAACTATTATTATTAGTAGTAATAATAATAATGTTATATTATGTATTATTATATGCAATATAGTTTCATATTGATAATCAATACAATGATAAAATAATAATATAACTATGTTATTGTATATAATATATTGTATACACTACATTATTATTGTTGTTATTATTGTCATTATTATTATTACAGCTGTAAGGAGTTCCTATAAGTATATGGAGGGATTTTAAGACACCATAGAATCTTCCTCTTCTCCTGACAACATTACATAGACTGGTCCTAATGCTTGTATATGTGATATCTGCAATTTCCTATGTCTGTGCAACCAACGAGAACTCCAGTGACGTGATTTCTGGCTGCTGCTCCTGTTCTCATGGAAACAGGTGTCAGAAGAACGTACTTTAATCAGTTTCACTTAAAAAAAAAAAAAAATCTTTTCAGAAACTATGATTAGGTATAAGCATGAGTGTGTCCCTCTCTTCTTTAAATACAGTCTTTGGTAGATGTTTTCCCTACCATCAATTACTTGCTATTCTTATGGGGCAATTATCAGAGTAAAACCTAATGAGTTCCACGGTACAATCTCCAGGTAACAAAGTACCAGTTCTTATCATATCTATTTCATAACTGATGCAGTATGAACCTCCTAGCACTACTACAATTATTTTGAAATCTTAATCTATTTTAGCACATTACTGAATCTAAAATCCAGTGAGTCACTACCAGTTATTTCCTGGCTGCTTTTTAGGATAAAGTTGACCAGTGTCATACCGTAACAGAGTGACTTTCATCATTTACTAAGTATTGGAAGTCATTAATACTCAGGTCTGGGTGAGTTGCATCACCTTTAGCCTGGCTGGTAACATTCTTCAGAAAGTAATTCCCAGTGGAAAGGTCAGCAGCTTCAGATGATCCATGGTCTTTTTGGCCTGGAAAGCAGTACTGGTCTCTCAGCTTACAAAAACTCTTCATTTCAAAAACAAGTCTGCTACTCTATGGGATCTTTTAAAATAAACTCACCAAACAGAGAAGCCAACCAGCTATTCAGAAAAAAACAAACAGTGGAACTCTGACATAAGCAATGTCATACAAATTTTATCTGTGAGGCAGGGAGTTTGAAATTGTCCATGGGATCTTAATGTAGCTATGTACCTATCAAGAGCATGACTAGATTGCAGAAGAGCCAAAACGGTACAGTGAAATGAAACATCTGACTACGTGGGCATGTGCAATACATGGAACAGAAGCAAGCAGTCATGGCTTAGTGTCAGAAACAAGAGGAGTGTAACTTGAAATGCAGCACATGTAAAACAGGAAGGACACATGCAGCTTTATCCAAAGGTAAAACTCTTATTTGTCAGAACTAACCAGGCTTTTCCTGAGACACCATTATTTCCCTATCTGCTACCACAATACCTGTCTGATCACACATTTCCACCTGACAGAATGTGAGGACCCCTAGAAAAAGGCAGAGACCTATCTGTGATGAAGACAGTACTAATTAAACAAGAAATCATCACACCTTACTGATCACTGGCTCTATACTTGTCTTTCACAGATAGAAACATGTAGTGATACTGAAGATGGTGCTATCCTTACACTGAACAGCATTTTCCTAAGCAATTTGGACAGTCAGAGGAGAGAAGTACTACTGGGCTAACTGGGGTACCACAATATAAAAGATTACAGAAATGGTGTAAATTTATAGCCAAAATTAAATCTGGTATGTTCATCAGTTTTGATATTGAGCCAGTTCATCATGCAAATGTACACCAAATGTGTAACCAACAAATCACCTGTTATACTAAGAGATAAACCAGTTAATATCTTGTTCAGACAAATTTCTCCAGACACTGGAGGAAGTTCTGTAAAAGAACTAATTGTCCCTTTTCCAAAAAGTTTGGAACAATACAAGTTTGTTTCTCATGAATTGGGAAGTACTCATGAAACGGGAAATACTAAGCAAGTTATCTTTTGGGTGTAAATGAGGAAATAGCTCCTGCCATTCAGGCTGCGGTCACAGAAAGGTGGCAATGCAGGTTGTAGTGCTTTATGCCAGGGCAAAAACCCAGATCAGTCATGATTAATTATCAGAGTTTTATTATCATGACTAAAAGTAAATTTACAGACGTCTCAAACTACTCTTTTTCCCCTCTGTCTCTGAAGAATCTATAATACACATAGCATAACAAGATTTTTTTTATACACCTCAGGATGAATGCAGTATGTTTTCACCTGCAGGGCTCACTATTCATTGCATGCAGCACCAGTGGGCTGTTATTCAATGAATGCAGATCCTGTCCCCATGGACCACTCTGAAGGAAGGGATGGCTGCTATCACCGCGCTGAGACTTAATGGCCCTGACCAGACCCATCCGGGACTCGGGTCCCTGCCCAAACTATGTTATTTGAAAATCTGCTCCAGTCCTGTCTCAGGCACTGTCTCCTGGGTGGGTCTCAGTGCTGTGCCACAGAAGGATGGATCTTGTGGATATACATTGCAACTTTTCTTCAGCCTGTCTTTGTCCCTGTCTCCTGAATGGACTTTGGACCCATGTAGTAGCCCTGTCTATGGCCCTGTCTCCATTTGCTCCTGACTCTCTACTGGAGCCTTGGATCTGGTTCATCGCTTACCTTGTTGATGGACCCTGTTACCACCACCCAGCTCTGCCCACCATGTTCAGACAGGGCATGGCCCAGGCTGGAGGCACTCTAAACTCCTGTCTCACCTTCCTTTAGGAATCAACCAGCCTTTACTGGTCTCCCTGACAACTATTGTACAACTCAAAAAAAAAAAAAAAAGCTAGTCTTCACTTTCCTTCTGCCTTTATTTTTCCCATAAGAAAATAATTAATAACATCACAGGATTTTCTTTCCCTTGTTAATAACAACAGGGGCAACACATATGAGAACATCTTACAACACAGGATATTGACTTCTGATGAAGCTTATGTACTCTGTTTTTTAGACTACACACAAATCAAGTGGCCATAGTGAATGAATGGATTTGTAGTCAGTAGAACTGTGGCTGAAATCTAAAGGAGTAGAAAGACTAAAAAAAAAAAAGCTTTTGTCTTCAAATAGACATGGAGGAGCTCAGTAAGATAGGCATGTGAGTTATTTCACTGGCTGTACAAGCCGTATCTGCCTGCATTAAAAGAGATCCTTTTTTTTTTTAACAAATAAAGTAAATACACAGCTTTTTCAGCATAAATGCGTAAGGCTAGCCTAGGGCTACAAGCAGCCCTACACCATCTTTTCCTGCTCAGGGTCCATAGATGATGGACGGCATGGTCCTCTTTTCTGTTACAAGGGCCCCCTCTAGTGGCCAGTGTGTGAATAACATCGGCACGAATAAAGAGTCTACCCAAGGGTCCAGTCTCCATGGAGCATGAAAAAACCTTGGGCAAAATGCTGTGTGGTCTAGCCAGCTCCATTCCTAAAGTTCAGGAGAGCATGTGCTTCACCGCGAACACTGCCACTCTCTGAATGGGTTCAGCATATGCTGTCACTGCTGGCATGGAGGAAAAGGTTCAGTTGATATCCATCACTCCCTCAGAAGTGGAAGTGACAGCACTGCTTTTACCAAGAGAATCCTTCAGGATTATTTAAACAGAGCTGTTGGGGTATTGCGGAAAAGCACTGAGGGGGTGAGCTTGTGACAGTCACTACATGCAGTGTAAAACATCCTGCTCTGTGCAGATTTTCACCCTATGTCTACCTCCACAATAACCAGACACAGTATCTGCCTTACCTCGTGCAGAGTCAATGCCATATTCAGGAAATCTAAAGCCATATCTGCAGTGATTGCTTTTGTGCTTTTGGCTGGCCTCTTGGCTTTCAGGGAACTGCAAGCCCATGGATGTAGACTCCACAGAGCAATATTAAAGAAGTTCTTTGTGACATTCTCCAGCATTGAGGAAAGGAGCATTGATTTCTATTCCTGCTGAGTTAGGAGAATTTACTTTGGACTTCTGCTTTAGACAAAATATTTCTCCCTATTTAAGAAATGTTGACTAATTCTTCAGAGCTAATTAACAACAAGAACGGAAATTCCGTATGCATCCAGAACACTTTGCAAAAGTCTAAAACAAATCCTGAGCAACTTATCTTCCTCTAATTCTTTATTTGCTTTGGCTAGCTGTTTGCTCACTCTTACTGTTTGTTTGCTTTTTTTGCCATAGGGTCAAGCACCTGCATTGTGACGTTTGTATGATTGTACCACGGATATTGCATCACCTGTGATAACAGAAATCACTGACATAGGCATAGAACAAATGTCAAGATTCCCATGGACTGGAGTGGGATGAGTACTCACATGCCGTCAGCATAGCACAGCAGGAACAGCGCTACACCAGGACCCTATGTGGGGGGACTGCAACCAAAGAAGGGACTTTTTAGTCTGTTACTTTTGGCAGATGCTTCTGCCCCTTTCTCCATCAGTATTCTGACTGATTATTGAAGGGGCATGCAGTAGGGAGCTGGGATAACTGTTTCTATGAAAACTTGGAAAGTATTCCAGTTAACAAGGTTTCAGATATCTTAAATTTTAAAGAAAGCCCAATGCCAAAGGTAGCACCTATTAGAGCAAACTGTCCTCACATTTTCCATTAACCCAGAGTATACTCATCACTGAGTCAACAGAAGAGTGTGTCCCTTTCATTACTGCCATGTAAGAACTAGTATTATGTAGCCCAAAAATGCCTTTTTTTTTTCTTTCTGGTTCCATTTTCAAGTGTCACTGCAAAAAGTACTTTCCCTAAATGTCTCTCATCTTGCATGAATTTCCTTCTTTCTTCATAATCACAGCTTCCTTGGTTCCAAAAATGCAACAAAGCTTGGACATCAAATAGCTATTTCCCCCCAGCCTTCTTGTTCTTCCAATCCAAAAATTGCTATAAAGAAATTTTAAATGTATTTGTTATGCCAGTTCTACATCATTACCTGGAGCTCAAGCTGAGGAGGGCTGAAATAAGCTAGATGGAAGTACATTTATGTACATGGATAGGAAAGAGGGACCCCCATCATAATCCCTTGAACTCATGAGTCTAACTCTGGCTCTGCCCATTGAGAACACTGATCCACCCATGAGGATGTCAGCAGTTAGCGACTGCATACCTGTATTTGACTGCATCCCACTGCACAAACACATAAAGTTGGTGTCTCTTTGTAGGAAATCTTGCTGCTATGAGTACAATAACAGAGTCACACAACAGTCTGACAGACTGACGGTCTGCTGACTGCTATATCTGCAGTGATTAGCACAAGAGACTGTGATATAGGAGGTTTGGAAGGGACCTGTGTACTGCTGTTGACTCATCCTAAGTAAATCCACCTGTTCAGTTTTAATCTCAAATTCGTCTTGCAGTCAAGTTGCCTGGTTATGAGTCCAAGCTCAGAAGCACATGTTAATGTCACGGTGAGACCTGGGACAGTTAGAAGGAAAGCCTGAGCTCATCAAGATGCTCAGCACAGGCTCTGCCACATCTACCTCACAGTGTGGTTTGGCAGGACATCAGCCACCTACCAGACTCCTTCGTCCTCTACTTCTCAGGGCCTTTCAAGAAATGTCATATGGTCAATGGCAAGCCAATTGACTAGGCTACTTCACATAAGCCTTCTGTTACAACATGGTATAAATCTTCTGAGTCTAAGCCTGCAAAATCTGCAAGAAGGGTAGTGGTGGGAAACATGCAGGATAAAAGCCAAGTTTTGTATCCTATCTGCTTTTCCTGCTAACTAAGCAACACTGGGGCAACTGAAGATCGTAAATCACAGAGACTAAAGCAAAGTGTGAGTGTATGTTTGTAAGTAATTTTAGCTAATAGCATGGATGTTCTTCCTCTTGTAGCAATCCTACTTAAATAAGGTGTGCCCTAGGGATCAGTGCTGGGCCTGATCCTGTTCAATATTTTTACTGATGAGCTGGATGAGGGGACTGAGTCCATCATCAGTAAGTTTGCAGATGACACCAGGTTAGGAGCATGTGTCAATCTGTTGGAGGGTAGGAGGGCCCTGCAGAGGGATCTTGACAGACTGGATGGGTGGGCAGAGGCCAACGGGATGGAATTTAACAAGGCTAAGTGCAGGGTTCTACACTTTGGCCACAATAACCCCAAGAAGCATTACAGGCTGGGGACAGAGTGGCTGGAGAGCAGTCAGGCAGAAAGGGACCTGGGGGTGCTGGTAGATAGTAGGCTGAAAATGAGCCAGCAGTGTGGCCAGGTGGCCAGGAGAGCCAATGNTTACTCTATGAGCTTTCAGCATCAATTGTTAAATTTAAAGGGTAGGTTTTGGGAAGAATTTATGTTTCTTTAGATGCAGCTGTGGGAGATACCAATACCACAGGGGAGGAGAGGCTGCTCTTCAGTGTGCAGAGTTAACTTTCCCCAGTAATCTAGTCCTCATGTACAGCAGTAGCACAATTGCATATGCTGACTTTAGAAGACTTAACACTGTTATTAGTGCAAATAAAAAGTTCTTTATATAAAATAAATTGAAATATTTATGTTAGTAATGCGTCAACAGCATCCCTTTTCAGAAAAATCTAATCCTCAGCCTGAATATGGATAGTTGCTTCTCTTTATAACAATTGGTTAGTCTATTATTCATCGTTTTCACTCTTAAAATGCCATTAATTTTGCTAATGTCAGTGCTGATGAACAACAACATCACACATAAAGAGAAAGCCACTGGTACATGGATGTAGACATGTCTGAGAAATTTCCTGAACCAAAAGGCATAGAAATAACTTCATGCATTTCATCTGTACTTGATCCAGCTAAGCAAGAATTGCCCAAGAGGGATTTTGACTAAAAACATACTAAAAAGTGATTTTCCAAACCAGAAAAGTATTCCTACAGGCACAACAAATCCACAACCACCCCTTTCCCATGCAACATATTTTGGGATACATTTCCTACAGAGTTGTGTACCTCCATGGAAAGCATGAGATGGAACAGTACTGCAGCCACATGTGGGAAGGTGGTGACCTGGGGGGCACAAACCACACCAAAGCAGCATCACAAGTGATAGGTGGAGCAGCAAAGGCTTATTTCTTTCTCTTCATCCTTAAGGCTTGATCCTCTGAATTCAAAACCATATCTGGGCATTCGGCATCACTGTGAATACAGGCTGTGTTTAACTCATTGGTATGTTAATTTTTTCCCAAGGCCTCATGAGCTAAAGAAAAAGAAACTTTCTTCAGAGTCCTAAGTCTCAGCATGTTTTGTGCATTCCTCCTGTACAGAAACACTCTCTAATAAGCACATTTGAAATTAAACTGCCATAAACTTGCCATTAAACTGAGTATTTCAACCAGGAAATGTTCTTTCATAAGAAAATGTTAATAAGCAAACTTGGGAACAGCCTCATATTTATATATCACCAGGAACTTTGTTTTACACCTGCTTTAAAAGGCACGGTGTCACCTGAAAGTATACCAAGAACTGATATTTACTGATTTTCCATAAACAATTCTTCATTCTCAGAGCTCTCTAGTTCCAGGAGACACCCTGTATGCATGCACACTGTCATTGGTACATGTATGTGTCATTCACAGAGTTCAGACTCACCAACACCAGGTAACAGATTGAAAGCGAAAGTGAGGGAACCCAAGAAAACTTTGTTCCTCCTATCTGCCTGTAAGGTGCTGGTATCTCCACCTTTCTTCTCCCTAGAACAGAGAGATAGTTTAGGCAGTTGAATAATGATCAACATAAATGCTATTAAAAAGTTACACTCTTTTCTTTTTCAAAAGAAATTCACTTATTTATTTGCCTATATGTCACTCTATTTCCCAGTCAGTGAACAAGAACTCTTCAAGTTTTAGAAACCACCCCTCCAGTGAAGCTGTAATGTTTCTCTGTCATGAGCACTCATGTTTGTGGTGCCCGAGTGAAGAGCACCTTCCTGAGTGAAGGACACCATGTCTGCTGTCTCAAAATTAGGCTTTTTTAAAGGAAAAAAGAGTCCCGTGTGAAAATGTTCTCATTTAAAATGTCAAGGCACCCCTTTTCAGACTCCAGTACAGCTGGGAAAACAGCTTCTTGGCATTACTCTGAAAACTACATGGGTTGCCTGTAGCACAAAATCTCCATCACCCTGTAACTGGTAAAAATTATAGAAAGTAAAAGGGACTAGGAATAAAATCTGTCCACAAAAAAAAAAAAATATTTGCCACATTCACTAGATCCTTTCACAAAGCCCCAGGAATGCTGCTGAATCCTCAAAGGATTCAGGAAGGAAGATTCAAGTCCCAAACATGGGAGATTCTGCTGTGGCAGCAGTTCAGATCATTCTGCTGAATTTGGCCTATACTGACATCTCACTGCATATATCCACAGGGTTAGTGCCTACATTACTGTCAATGTCATGCTGCAGGACCAAATCTGGTCTTGTTGACTTATCACTACAATGTCTACTCTGCTGATCCTGTTTGACTAGTACAGGCACTCAGCATCCTTCAGAATGTGCATGTGGGTCCTACCCTGCTATGGCTGGTACAAGAGATACTGATACCATCATAGCTTGGCACATCTCCTCATGGAAGGAGATTTCCTTCTCCAAGCTTTTAGGCCACAGAGAAGAACCATGGGCCAAGCAAAATTCCCACTACTGAGCTCACCATATTGCCACTCCACATCAAGTCTATGGGCTTTGAATCTTCCTATGGTCAGGTAGTCACTGTCTCTTCTCTAGGCCCAGTTTCTAAGCACAGGCTCTGCAAAGCAGTGGGGTTCCAGAGCAAAACTACTCCATGTGCAAGCATAGCAACTGCTACAGGGTGCACAGGCTAGGGACATCAAAATAGCCAGCTTTAAAATGATGGTTGGAGGGGACTAGGCAGGCCCTTAACGTGCTTTTTGCTAGCTACAGCTGACACAGGGCCTAGGACAAAACATTATACTGCCCTGCTGGATTATTTAAAGACCTCTGAGATAGCAGCAAAAGACAGACCATTTCATAGCAGAGACTTTCTAATCAGATCTCAAGTTGGTTTATGAATCAGAATGCTCAGAGTTCACAGTAGCAGGCACGAGCAAGCCTTGCTGTTCTTTTGAGAAATGTCTCTCCCAGAGATATGCAGGATGGACAAGAGAGCTCTGCAGACTTGCAAGGTTCATTTACTGCTCTTCGTCTCTGATGCAGCTGAGCATGCAGGAATGGACACATTCCACAGCTTCAGGGCAAGCATTAGCCTTGTCTCTGAACCTGGTACTTCTGTCTGGCTCAGCCTCATTTATGAATGGAGCAGGTCTTGTTTTAAACACCAGACAAATAACACAGCTCATAGGCAAAAGGAAAGGGCAGAAATGTGCTTGCTCCAACTAGAAGCTGACAAACATTTTCTACACAAAGGTTTGCAATATAAGACATACAAACTGAGAAATATATGCATATGTATATAGGCAGCTATAGAAATGAGTGTGGAACAAACTTACAGTGAGCTTCCTTACTGTTCAGACTGAAAAGGAATTAGATACTTGAACAGTCTGCATCACCACTTTTAAACTTGTTTCAAATTATGCTGACAAGAAGCTGAAACTCAACTCCAAATACTTTGATTAGGAGACCTTCAAGGAAAACAAAATCTCTTTGTTTCATATATATGTAACCACATGCTCCTATGAACAGCACATCACACAAAGCTCTGCTTTTCCGCAGCAGTTAAAGTTGGATCTCCTTCTAATTTACTGTTCCTTTCAAATGACAAACAGCAATCATCGAACACGGGGAATGGGGATTTTTATTTTTAATGCTAAGAAATGGAAGTCTAATAATGAACAAAACCAACAACACACAGTGGGAAAATATATACGTATTTCAGAGAGAGAAAAAAATATGCATATGTCAAATACAGGAAGAAACCATTCACTACAGAATGGGAAGGCACTTTATCAATACTGTTTCTGCTAAAACTAATCAATATACTGACATGGCCAAGAGGTGTTATGCAAAAGGGGAAGATCCTGTGTGCTGAGAAAAAGTAGGACGTTCCATAGATTACTTATCTGTGTCTCTCATGAACCTCTGATAGCAGGAGGCATGGGGCTTCAAACACTTCTGTTTCTCACTAACTTTATCATATTTCTCCCTGTTTCCATTATCCTGTTTGTCTGCAGCTGTTTACCACTAGAGCCATGACTGAGTTTGGACAGTCTTTTGACTGACCCGGTATAGACAGTCCTATGATCTACAGGCAATTACATAGAAAGAATTGTAATCAGGAATGATGTAAGTAAAACCACATTGAAGGTACAACTTCTTAAACATTCTTCATATTATAAATGATGTGCATACAGCATCACACACCACTCAGTGTTTCAAAATTCATATCAAGACATGCACCAAAAATTGTACCAAAGAAGTCCAAAGTGAAAACTCCATTTACTTGCTTGTTTTGGTTTGGTTTTCCAAATAAGTCACTTGCCATAATTATGGTCTATAGGAAAGCTGGTTTCATGCCAGCCTTGGATTTCACCTACCACAGACTTCACAGGATCTGTTCAGCTGACTCCTTTGCCACATTATCCCACAACCTTTCTCTACAGGACACTGCAAGAGCAGGATTTGCTTGATAGCACCCTGTGAAGATTCTTGCAGAGACAGCACAGATAATGCCATGCCATCTTACTGTGCCAAGGATGTCCTTGCTTGAGATAGAAGAATTATCTAAGAGGTTGTCTGAATTAAACTGTCACGGAAAGATGGTCTTCTGGACATCCTCATATGTGCATTCCTGAAACTCACCTTTCTCCTTGCCTGTGTCAGTGTGTGCAACTCCCTACATAGTTAGAAAGGTAGAAATGTTATAATGAATATTTATATGGAAAAGATTGGAAATAAATTTTTCATACTCTTCTAGTGAAATTTAGCAGTTGAGAGAAAAGGGGAAAAGTCCTGCATAGCCACAAGCCACTGACTGAAAATTATTAGCCAAAGAGAATAAGGAGGAGCTGGAAATGACAAGCTCCATTGATGGGGTTTAGATTTTGCTTTAGGCAATCCGTCCTTCTTTCTCAGTTACCTTATCTGGAAAATGTGATAATACATTACTCACAGGCAAGCTAGGACAGTGAATTAGGCTGTTTTTTATTGCAGGGAGTGTGACAACATGCTGTGTTAAGTAGCAATGGCTTTTACATGAGAGAAAAGACTACTTGGAAAATGAGTTTCTTCGCTCTGAATTATCTCTTCACATTTAAAGAGTCAAGACAACCTAGGGCCATATTTATCAAGCACTCTGGCATTGTGCTCAGTGGAATCAAGTGTGACACAGAATTCTTCAAGCTGTTAATAAGACATTGCTTCTGAAGGATCCCTAAGAGGTAAATGAGAAGTGTTGGAAGACTTCTGTGCAAAAGTAAGGTGGTGTATCTATAGGAAGCTAGTGAAAAGAGCAACAAGAAAAGCAGCCAATGGAAAATGCACTCAAGTACACACAGATTTGTGTCACTCACGTAGTAACACAAGTGAATGTTTGAAGATAGTCTAAGATGGTTGCTGCTGCCTTTAGAGTGACAGATAAATCATGGCCCATACAAAACCCATGTATGGTAGGCAAGTGAACAGCAAGCTTAAGACAAGAGTCAGACAAGTGCTTTGGAGGTCTTTTTGCTACTGCCACTTTGTTAGGCACAATCAACTTTACCTCTCTGCCAGAAAAACCTGGGATGAAAGTACCCTCTGGTTGCTTTATAGAAAATTAGTTCACTGTAGTTAAAACTGCTCTTGAAGTGATTCGATTAATCTGTCTACCTTTGCACTGAAGTGGATGAGAAGCACTCTAAGTCCCTGTTCTGATAGTTTAGGAACCATGAAGGCCAGAGACAGTTACTTGTGCAGTGACTGTCAAACAGCTGGCTGCATCACCATGTCATTTCCATGACATGTCAAAAATGGGAGGGGCACATGAGACAGTGAAATAGATTAAGGGATAACTACAATCAGGAAACACTTTCTGATGGATGAAATCTTAGCTCCTACTATCTACTGTTACATTAACATAGCTCAGATATAAGGGCAATTTCAAAGTATGTACACTGAGGTCAGCCTGAAGCCTTATGATGAAGTTCAGTCATCTGACCAAAGAGAGCTTACCAATAACACGTATCATTGTTACCTCATTACAAAGTTGTGTTCACCATCTTGGTAGATAGGGTACATTCTATGGTAACATCACTCATTTAACCAGTCCTGCATTGTTCAGTGGGGCACCTGTAAGCAGGAAAGGTTCCCTCCTATGTTTAAAGAATTAAAGATTAATACTATTCTTCTGGTGTGCCCCTGCAAACAGGTTTTCTCAAAATCAAAAGGTTTATGAAGCTAATATAACTTTTCTGTTCCTCTTCCTTTACTGAAGACAATGTCCTATCCTAACTGCCCCACTTAGTAAGTAAAGCAATGCCTAATGTTCTTGCTTATTTTGATGATCTGGGGTCAGTTTCTCATAATCAGTTGTAGCTTCTGAAGATCTTGTGCCATCAGAGGCACAGCTATTAGCTCATCAGTAACAATGAAAGCCTTTCTGGCACGCACTCTGCAGCTTTCATGGCTTTTTTAAAGGGCGACCTCCACGGCTTTTGAAATGTTGGGTAAGAGGGGGGTGGATACAAAGGTAAACAATGAAACTGTGGAAGTTGCCAGATCAAACCCAGGGGTGCCTGGCAGAAAGGTAAGGCACAACAAATATCTGGGGGCAGCACTCACAGGAGAGAAGTGTCTCTCACTCCAAATGTAACATTCTATCCTTCATCCTAACACCCACTGGAAAAAAAGTCTGCTTTGGTTCAAAACACACTGTGCTCAGAGCTGTCTGGTCTTACGGCATTAGGGATTTTTTCCTATTAGTTTGCATTAATATAGTCAAAAGAATTGCACAGAAAGCACAAGACATTGATCTTTGCTGTTACCTTTGTAAACATTTTCACAATGTTTGTCTCATTTCCCACTGTGTTTCTTTGCTATATGTGAACAGTAACTCTAACTTTTTTACTGCATTTCAGGGCTGGATACAAACTGATACAAACTGAGCAGAAGTCTTTTCAGCCATTTCCCATCACATAATCCATTTTCTGTCCCTTTCCCACTCCATTTTCAGTTATTTTGACCCCAGGATGACAATTAAGAATAAATGTTAAAAGCATGTTCTTACATAAAGGCATGACACAACTTCTGAGTAACAACCTCAGATTTAATACTTGACTGCCACAAGACAAGTTAAAAATGCAAAAGAAATTCCTGCTAAGATAAAAGGACATAAGCTAGTCTGATTTTCTGGCAGAAACATTTAAAAGTCATGACTCTGTCCCTTCCCCAAAAGGAAAACCTGACTCAAGAATAATTGAAGTTGTTTGGAATTCTTTTATTTCCTTTTTTTTTTTTTTTTAGATTCTACAATAAACTCAAGTCACAGTGGTTGAGGGGTTTTTTCCGGTTTTCAAGGTTTTATCTGTCATCATGAATTATCTTCTTTTTTTTTTTTTTTGGGGGGGGAAGGGGGAGCTGTGGCATTAAGAAAAGCAGCAAGTAACATTAATGCTCACATACATGTGCAAATAATGCACGTTAGCAGCTCTTCATAGGAATCTACAGGTCCTGATGGCAGTAGCTTTTTCTTCTCACTCTGCAAATAAGGAAATCTGAATATTTTAAATAAAGTGGCTTTGGGTTTGGTTTATTTGTTGTTGGAGGTTTGTTTTGTTTTGTGTTTGTTTTGGTTTTTTTTTTCCTGTCTGATATTTTTACACTACCATCCTGAGCGCCGAAACTTTTTTGGCAAAAGTTGTTCTGTGAGCTTATCCTGCCTTTAACTGAAGAAGCCTGTCTTTTGCATTTTTTAAATACACTGTGAATTTTTTTTCCCCAAAAAAAAAGTTCATTCAGGCCTCAGATAACAGCAACAGAAGAAACAAATAAGGCACGGAATTTTAAGCAGCCTAGAAAAATCCCTTCTCTCAGTCAACTGTGTAATCTCAGTTTTGAGTGTGTAATACTGCCAGGAAATACAAGAGAATTCATAATGAAATAAAAGAAAATAAGTTCTTTCTAGCATTTTCTATTTAACATATAAAAGCTCCTGAAATGCCAAGTTTTCTGTCTTTTCCAAGTCACTTTTAAATTTCTGACCCTGAATCCTACAATTACAGCACATTATTTACTTGGGGTAATTTAAACACTCAAGGTAACAAGCTCTCTTTTCCATAGAAAATAATGAAAAAAAGCAGAAAATGTGTCACTTGCTGGGCTCTGAAAGGAAACGAAGAAGTTTTGCACTATGTATGGTTTATATTTCTCTCCTAGAACATCCAAGAAGCAATCATAAAGCTTTTGAACTTCTAAAGGAAACGGGTCCATATATTTCTGTCTTTATAGTTTCATGCTCTAGGTGGAAAGCTGTAAGGCCTGCACTTCTCCCTTCTCAAAACCTGACTGCTTCCCCAATCCCTCTGCAAACCAATTCACTATGGAGTAGCAGAATCAAATGTTTACTTAGCAACCTCCTCAAAACAGACACTGTATTTTCCCAAACCTATGTATTCTACATAAAGCAAAAATCTGTGTGACAGAATTTCACACAGGCCTTTTAAATCTCGGTGTTCAGCAGGAAGATTACTCTTTTAGCATCCAACTTCTATTCTACATAGCTGGTTAATTTGCAATGAGACCATGCCACTTCTTAGCTGGACTGCCAACACACAAAGAGCACTGCTTTACTGCAAGCACAGGAATATGCTACAACTGTCATACTACACCCTAACAGCAACCTAAAGCTGTGAGACCTCCAAGATCAGCAAAGCATTGGAACAAGGAAGGGGTGGACTCACCATCCCTGGAAACATTTAAAAGACACGTCGATGTGGTGCTAAGGATTATAGTTAAGTGGTGGGCTTGGCAGGACTGGGTTAGTGGTTGCACCTGCTGATCTTGAAGGTCAACAAAAAATCTTCCATGGTTCCAAGCAGCTGACAGGAACCTGTAGCTCCATCAGTCCTAATAGGATTACTTATTTCAACCACACCCTTTGGAGGTGACTGTTAGGAACTTGTTTCTCACTCTTTTGAGAGCTCCTATGAACTTTAGGTCACAAACCTGTCCTCCTCCTCACTGCTGTTTCCACACCGGCTAGACAATGATTTTTGACTTTACGTTAGACAAATGTGCTGAAATCCTGAAGAATTACTCCGAGTACCACACTGCTACCCGAGGGCACGAAACACAGAACTTATTCTTACACTGACTGGCGATTCTCTTAAAGATATGGGCGGGAATTGGCTGTGCAGATGCCCCCACCAGCGCTGCCAGCCCCCGGGCACCCCCGCAGCCACTCCTCAGCCTCCCGTTGCGGATGCAGCTTTAAGGCCTCCCTTCCCAGCGTCTGCAGCCGAGGCTGCCGCCCAGGCCCTTTCTCCGCAGAACAGGAAAGACCGGGGCCAATACCGCAGGCTTTCCCGGAGTTCCGGCAGCCATTTCCCCGATTCCACTCAGCTCGGGAACCGCTCCGCATGCCCCCAGCAGGGGCGGGAGGCACAAGAGAGGAGCCACAGCGCCACCGCCACCGTTAAAGAAGCCCATAGCCGACCCCGCCGTGCCCCTATCCTCCCTCCTCGGGGCGGGGCGGCGGCAGCGCCTGCGCCGTGGGGCAGGACGCCGAAAGTTTGGGGCCACGTGGGACGCGGAGAAGGGTAGTGGTGGGGGCAGCGTGTCCCGCAGACGCTTTGAGAGCCCCAGCTGCGTTCGGCTGCTGCTTCCTCGCCCTCGCCATGGCCCCTGCCGAGATCCTCAGCGGCAAGATAGTCTCTGCGTACGTACCCCGGGGGTGCCCGCCCTTCCCGCCATGTGCCCGGCCGTGCGCAGGGCGGAGATTTCCTCGGGCAGGGAAAGTCTGTGGGACAGTGGGGAGTTTTACCCTTAGGGATGGCCGCGGTCGGGAAAGAAACCGGTGCTGCTGGTGGGCTGGGCGTGCCCCGGGGGACCCAGTCCTGCTGCCCGGGTAAATGGGACTGCTGTGGCCTTTGTTCTGGCTCTGCCTGAATGGAGTAGGTTTGAAGATAATCCGGAGATTTTTCAAAGCTCGCGTCTTCCTGGATGGAAACGTTGAGAGTCATTAAATGAAGGTGGTATTAAAGACTTTCGGAAGAACTTAAAGCATTGTCACGGCCGCATTGCCCCCCGAAAACCCACCCGGTGTGTCTGCTTGGTTCTCGGTGGCGCATGGAGCATCAGCCCTACAGTGCGGGTTGTGGCCGCTCTGCATCTTTGCACTGAGATAAGCGCCCAGGCATGTGTGAAAGGGCCGAGTTATGTTTTTTTATAACTGTATACAGTTACAAAAACAAAACTGTTATAAAACTGTACAGAGTATGCTTGGGATGCTTTACGAGTAGGAATTGGGAACCTATGTTTTTAGGTATGGTCTCTGTTTATAGTGCTTAGGCATTGGTCACTCCTTTTTTAAAGCAAAATAATCGCTGTACTGGATGTTGTCAAGATGAATGTTCACAGGTGTCCGGCTATGTTAAAAGTTCTGTCACACTCTAAATGGAAAGACTTCTTGCTGATTTTCAGCTTTCGCTCAACTGGCAAGCCCTAAGTATAAATAAAACTGTGTTGTCTTTTAGTTTGTTTTTCCTCCTGCTGCTCTACATACGTCTCAGGAAAGCTAAACAAATCTCACAATCTAGGAGGATGCAGTGTTTAGCAAAGTGTAACACTTTGTTGTGAAAGTATATGCAAATGCTGTTTGATAACATAGATTTATTTGCTCAGTACCTCCTCTCTATAACCAGGGAGTTTGGACAGAAACGGTAAATTTGAAATGGTAATCTCCAAAAAAGTTATTAGACCCAGTGTTAGGTATTGCTAGGTATAACACATCTACATCCAGCTGGCAGTGGAGCGTTTCTGAAAAGTAGGCCTAATGTGTCTTGAATCTCAATACCCATGATGAAAGACTGCTTGCCTATTTTTTATCCGATCATTTTTGGGCTAGTACCACTTGCATATTGCAGTCTCAGCCTTGTGTTCATCCCTTAGACTTTACTGCATTTGGCAGTCTTGAAACCAGTGCACTCCGCATGCTGTGTATGTGGTACTTTGACGTCGACCCTAATGCAAGTTTCTTTTTTGTGGCATAGAAAATGCCACTGAGGTGTAGTAGATCCTTTCAAGCTGCACATTTCTTGCAATTTTAGAGTGACTAGAAATCAGAAAAGGACTTCAATACAATTAATGTTTTGGAGGAATTCTGAACATTCACCTTAAAGCTTCTAATTTCTTTGCAGTGTGCATTGATACTTCATAGATACAAGGCCCTTTTTTGTTTCTGTTTGTTTTCTATATTACATCAGCAGCTGTTTTCAGAAATGTGGACCTTTGTGCAAATACCTGGGAGGAGGTATAAGCTTTTAATAGACGCATCCAAGAGAAAGGATTGCTTAATTTTTCAGCACATCTCTAAGGTGTTTGGCCTAAGCCTGTCTTTCAAAGGCATCAAATCCTGACCTGAAGACAGCATGAAATGGAAGAGTAATTGCAACTCTACAGCTGTCATTTTCAGCTTGTTTATTTCCTTTGTGTTTATTCTACATGTGTGTGCTCTATGTGAATGAGGCTTGTGTAGTTCTGGGTTTTCCTATTGGAGTTCTCGAAGGAGATGGGAGGAAATGGGCTATCTGCCCTGCAGATATCCATCCCTTTCTTCCAGACCCTCTAGAGAAGTGCTGGTCTAGGGGATTCTCCTTGCCCAGCATCCACTCCCACACCAGTAATCTGGCAGCAGAAGCAACGACAGGCATGTGGCTTTTCTGGGAATTGTCATCTGAATTCCCTGTTGTAGAAAGGGATTGTTTCTGACTTGACTCAACTGCAGTCTTTTCAGTTACTGTCTTGTAGGGGGTGTTTTTTGGTACTTTATCCTTTAATCTAGAAAAGTGTTTGTAAATCAGTCAGATATTAACAGATGAGGTGAATCAACCAAGTAGTGTTACAGCTGCATAGTTCTGAGTTTCTGTGTGTGTTTTACATCAACATTTGAGTATTGTAAGCTTTCTTCTTTTTGCACTTCTTCCTCCAAGAGAGGTAAGAAAAAAACAACACCTAGTTCAGTCATGTCAGTTATTTAAACAAAAGTCAGGTAGAAAGTGGCATTACTGTTTTCCTGAAATACGTAAAGAGAAGACTGAGAGAGAGCAGGAGCTTTGTTATCTCTACACACTTGTGTGTCTAGATTCACAATTAGAAAGTGAACTCTGGTCCTGTACCACTTGGTGCGAGTAAGCACCCCAAAATATGAGTAAGAATCCCTTGTGTCAAGTGCTGTACAGACACAGAATTTGAAAAATGGAACTCTGCTGCAAAGAGGTTACAAACTAGGAGAAAATGTCCAGTGGACAGCAGAGATGACAGTACTGTTATCTCTGCATGTCACCATCAGGTTATGTGGAAGGTGAGAGTCCCAAGGAAAAGAACGTGTAGGGTAGTCTGCTGTGTTCCCTTTGTGGAAGGAAAAAAAAAATCTTAGTATCGCTCTTTATGAAGACAGACTGTTGTAGGTATGGCCCAGAGTATTGTCTGAAGTGCTTGCAGCTCCATGAACACGATTTGAGTTCTTACCTGTTTCTGTATGTTGTCCTTTGATTAAATCACCTGATGGTTGGTCTTGTATATGGTAGCTAGTTTGGGATGCACATGTGATTGGGATGATTGGTGTTGCAGCAGGGGAAGTATAGTCATGCCAGTATTGGTCATGGTATTGTTGCTTTTTTTGTGGTGCAAACTATTCTGTGAAGCTTTATGTGAAACTTAGGCAGCTGGACACATTTGAGAAGTTCCTCAAATGCTTCCTATCTCTGGCACAGGCTGCCCAGGAAAGTTGTGGCTGCTCCCTCCCTGGAGGTGTTCAAGGCCAGGTTGGACGAGGCCTTGAGTAACCTGTTCTAGTGGGAGGTGTCCCTGCCTATGGCAGGGGGTTGGAACTAGATGATCCTTGAGGTCCCTTCCAACCTTACCATTCTATGATTCTATGGCAAGAGATAGAATCCACCTCGGTTTTCTAAACTATGTCTTCCCTCAGCTGGAGCCACCACTTGAGTTACTAGCAGTGTTCCAAGACTTCCCCATGGCAGTTCCCATTCTAGTGCCACCCCATTGGGACAGCCAGCCTGTAACACCCCAAAGAGAGACTTCCTTGTATCTCTTCATTGCGGTCCCTCTAGATGGGATCAGCTTCTTCATAGTATTTGAAGATAATGCTGTTGTCTGGCTAGATAGAACATGGAGTCATGGGGGTTTGCAACATGGAGTGATGAGCTTCCTCTTCTCCTTTTTAGTTTCTTTTTGTACCACGGGAGCAGCAAAAGGTGAGCAGTGGCAGAGCTCTAAGGAATGACTACAGGGACAGCAGCCCAGAGCAAGATAGTACAGGACCTGGGGACGGCCATGAACCTTATACAGCCATTTGTGGAAGGTTTAGGCAAGAGCACTTCCTATGCACATTTCTGAAACTCTTGGGAAATCTGTGATCCAGACAGTGAGGCCAAATCCTCCTCATTTTAGGCAGGTCTCTTCGAGAGCATCATTGTCTCTGAACAGATATTTGTCAGGTCATATGTTTGGCAGTATTCACATACACCCAGGTCCCCATTATCCAGAGAAGGAACAGAAGCACAGCCTAGGGACATCTTTGGCATGGTGATGTGCATGATTGCACCACAGCTATCTGAGCCATTGCATGTACATAATTCCATAGGCATAGTGGGTGGGGTCTCCCTGAGGAGGCACTAGCCTGGGAGCTGTACATCACTCACATGGAGCAATGTGGCTTGTCCTTTTCTGTTCTGGGAAATTAATTTAATAAATCTAAATGCAGCTCAGTGCTGCAGTCTGGAGAAAGAGAGGCTGATAGGTTTTATTTGGAGCTGGCTTTTGCACTGTGTGCTTAGAGCTGTATGCTGTCCTTAACCCATGTGGACCCTGGACCCTTGTTTGCAGTATGAGTTTGTTTGTGGAAGAGCGTGTGGGCAGAGGAGGGGTCTTGGCATCGGAGTGAAGGGTTTTGGAGGAACAGCCATGTGCATGTTATCAGTGTGAACTTTTTATCTTTGAAGACCTGAAGAATTTTGCAAACTCTTATCACTAAATAGCTGCTGGCTTCAAAGGTTATTTTGTGAGTCTGCAGCGATAAAACAAAGCTCGTTTTTTTTCTCCTTGCTATTGTGGTAACCAGAGAGCAGTAGTGCTTAACACTAGGTGGCCATATCTAACAAGGGATTTCTTGATCCAAGTCTCCTAAGCCAGATCAGTGCTGGCAGCCCACTTCGTGTGTCACCTTTCTTTTGTAGCTGAAGAAGTGAGCTAGTACCTAATTACAGAAAATATCAGCGATACAGTACGTGGACAGTCTTGGCTGCTAGGGTTGAAAACACACCACAGCCCTGCCTCATAGAGAAAAACTAGACCCTTAAGTGGACTCATTTCTCTTCCACTGAGAAGATAGGGTTAAAAGTAAAACCCAGACCTGAGATCCTTTCCAGCTGTCATGGATTATGATACATTTGTTTGCATTTCTTTTTGTTTGCAGGCCACAAACCAGTGCTCTGCCTTCCTTACTGGATCACTGGAAACTTCTCAGAGAAAGCCCCCTCAAAGAGTTGGCCCTCCTCACCCACTCACGGGTTACACACAGGGTTTTACTGGCCCTTCCTGGGACAGTTGTGTAGTTGTTATTGACTGCTCTTGAGCTCAGGCCCTGTTGTATCTGCAGCCATAGATTCAGTTGCTTCTCGGGAGCCTTACAGCTGGAGTTGAGAGGGTGATTTTTGTCACCCAGTAGATTAATTTTGTCACTTTGGAGTGAGGAATTTCTCAGACAAGGCTGATGGGTCATAAACCAGTGTCACAGCAAGCTGGTCTGTGTGTCAAGTCTTTCATGTAGGTTGTAGCTAAAGGAAGTCTAGCAACTACTATTTAAGTAAAATTTAAAACAAACTCTTTTACTGAAACTTGTTAAGAGATTTTAAACAGCTTGGCCAGACACAAACACTTATAAATACTCTGAACCCACTCCTCAGATGCAGCAAAGCTCTGACTGTGATTTGGGATGCAGCTGGAGGGATGTATGATCTGGGATGGAGCAGGAGGCTGTGTGACTTAGAACAGCCTTGGGGCTGCTTCTGGCTGAGCCAGCTGCAACTGTCCTCTGAGATCAGTGCTGCTGGGTTGCAGCACAGCCATGTGCTGGTCCCATTTCCTTTTCCCTCTGGCATTTCTAATTTGGAGCACATAGTTGCAGCATAGAGTTGGCAGGTCTGGCTATCCATCGTCCTGGGATTTCTGTGTACAGCAGAAATAACAACCTCTCAGCTGGCATCAGGTACTTGCTCGGTTCCCTGTACCTTTGCTATTTGTGTTTTTAATGCACTGACAGCAAAAGCACCTCCTGCAGTCTGGAAAGTCTGGTAGCACTTGGGAAGTAGACCCTGTGATACTGATTTGCAGGTAGATGAGCACAAGGAGACCATATGTGTTTTAAACAGTAGGATGTTTGGAGCAAGATGTATTTGCTAAGCATGATGGTAACACCCACTGTTCTCCTGGAGAGTGGTGGGTGGGACACAGGTTAGAGATTACATGAAGGAGGACAGCCTTGTTATGGCTTTAGTGTACTGTGAGGTTTGCTTACCTGGCTTTTGCCTCTAGGTGAGTATCTTCTGTATTTGCAGTGAAGCACCACAGCCACTTTCCGGTGCCATGAGCCCATCAGATGGGCACAACTGGTCCCCTGATGAGGAAACAAACCAGTAGTAGTGGCACTCCACTCAGACTTTTGACAATTTTAAATCTGAAAGAGAATGTTGGGCCTGGAACTCGGACCTTTTCCCCACCATCTTCCCTGATAAAGGATCATGGAGCAGATCCTACTGAAAGCTCTGCTAAGGCAAATGGAAAACAAAGCAGAGGTGATTGGTGGTAACCAGCAATGGCTTCACCAAGGGCAAATCTTGCCTGACAAATTTGGTGGCTTTTTATGATGAAGTCACAGCAACAGTGGACAAGGGAAGGGCAAATGATGTCATCTACCTGGACCTGAGTAAGGCATTTGACTCTGTCCCACATGACATCCTGATCACCAAACTGGAAAAACATGGACTTGATGGATGGAGCAGTGCTGGATAAGGAATTGGCTGGATGGTCGCACGCAGAGAGTGGTGATCAAGGGCACAATGTCCACCTGGAGACCAGTGCCAAGTGGTGTCCCTCAGGGGTCAGTGCTGGGACCAGTGCTGTTTAACATCTTTGTCAGTGACATGGACAGAGGAATTGAGTGCACCCTCAGCAAGTTTGCAGATGACACCAAGCTGTGTGGCACAGTCGACTTGCTAGAGGGCAGGGATCCATCCAGAGGGACCTGGACAGGCTGCAGAGGTGGGCCCA
>WBNM01042026.1:107475-165169 GCA_013399055.1 Ramphastos sulfuratus
TCCTTTCCAACCTTGCCATTCTATCATCATTCACATAGGACCGGATGGTGGTGACACTCATGGCTTTTGAACTCTCTGCAGCTAATTTATCAGTGATGGGTACTTGTTACCTCTCAAACTTTACACAGTAAACTAGATATGAGTTGTATCTGAGTTAGGTTAACCAGTGAATCTTTTCATGCTTCCATTTCAAAGTTTTGGTTTAGTAATTGTAACCTTAAAACTTGTTCTCACTGAATACATCACCTGAGCCGTGTACCAGGGTTTAGCTGATATTCCTCACTGATTCTCATCTGCCTGTGTCCTGTTCTCCTTCCAGCTTGCACAGAAAAAAAGATCTGCCTTGTTTGGAAGCTCTTGGACAGGGCCATTTTCTCACATGCATGTTGTCAAGCACAAAGGCAGACTGGAGGCAGGAAAGTCAGTGTAGAACTGCAGCCTACCCTGGGTTAGGCCAGTAATTCAGGCAATAGAAACACATAATACTGAGCAACTGTGAAAGAGGTGTTTCTTTGGGTACCTCCTCATTGTTTGCTATTTAACAGAGTTTTACCATTGTAAATTCATCATCTTTTACCAGGACTGCACATGTGACAGTGTCGACTGGTGCTTCTGAAATACAGGTAGATTTGGTATGGCATGTGTGGAAAGAGGATTTGCTTTTGATTAGGAAGCTTGAAATCCCAGGAATTTCCATCCCAAAATTTGTACTTATTTTTTATCCATGTATCCATGAGACCACAAAGAAGTGAGTGAAGCACAATGGACTTTAAGGGAAAAGGGGGAAAACAAAAACAAAACAAGTAAAAGGTAAATAAGTGTGATAAAACATTAATAGCACCTTAGTGATTTATAGGCATTAATCTTATTTGGAGATTGCTGAAATGGGTGTATAGTACATTTGCCAGTCTACCCATCTGTCATCTTTTTGTCTCCTGACTTATCTTACTGTATGAGAGTTCAGACCCTTGATTAACTTATATCTTGTTTTTATCTTGGTTTTGTTTCTTCCCTCTTCAGACAAGTAAGAGACAGACTAAAGCAGCAAGTCATTGAGATGAAAGAGAAATTTCCAGGCTTCAGACCAGGACTTGCAATTTTGCAGGTATTGTTTCTTTAAAAGACAGCTAGAGAAAATCTGTTTCTTTGCACAGCTGATGAGTTTCATCAAAGTGGACTTGCAAATCATGACATTTGGGAAGGAACAGAAGATCAGAGTTTCCTGTGGCATAGTAACGTATTTCTGTGATGCCTTTTCCCCAAGTACTGGGGCCCAGAAACATTTTGGGGTCTTTCAGTTGTGGGTTTTTTCTTTAATCAGATCCTTGCAGATCTTTGAGTCTTATGTTTGTGAAATGGTAAAAGTGTAGGCTTCTTGCCTATTAGGAGGAAGCAGTGTTTGTAGACACTCCTCCAAGTTTCTGCATTTGTGTGAGCTTTAAAGCCTGTCAGCTTTCAGAGATGTCTTTGTACTAGAAATCTTTGAAATGAGCTGTTTCTTAAGGGATTTGATTGGCTGTTAACATCAAAATGAGAGGGGCAGGGTGGGGAAAAAACGCCAAGAAGACATTTCAGTGCTGTGGAAGAAAATCTCATTTGTTGAATTTGATGTCTGTCAGAAGTGAGTCTACATAGGAATGCCTGTGGAGGGAAAAAATGCTCATTAAGTACAGGCATTTGGCCTGCACTGGCAGAATTAAGGTGATTTTTTTTTTCCCCCCTATTGCAGCTATAAAGAGTGAAAACTCTGTGATTTTTGACATGTTAACACACCTGATATGTAATACCCTTCTTTAGAGTACCTGGTGTCCTCTGACCTCAAAGAATAAGTCAATTTATCTTTCTTTTGTCTCGTAGTCAGGAATGTCATCTTTTGCACAACATGTGTGATCTGTTTGCTGACGTCTCTCAATGCCTGCTTGCTTTCTTCTTTCCTGCCCTGTTTGAGGCATACCTTTACCTAAACCCAGCAGACTTTAAAGGGCAGACAGCCCCTTTATCTAACCCCATGGAAGAACAATTGATATATGCTGAGTGATCAGGTAATGCAAACACTCCAGCAGCTTCTAATCTCTGGGTGAGCCACGAATAGTTATCAAGTACCAGGGAATGGGGTTTCAAGAGTTTAATTTTTCCTCCTTAGTCCTTCATTTTTTTAAAGGTAATACTCCTTGTACACTTAAGAAAACATCCTGGGTGTTGCAGGCAGTCATATGAATTGCAGTTGTACTGTAGTCACCCAGTGCTCCCAAAAACTACAGGCTTTTGTTCCAGTTGCTGCTTTCTCTTTGTGTATCACTTTGTTCTTGTTTTGTGGGTTTTTATTTGGCAAGAAAATTCTCAAGGTACAAAACAGCAGAAGAAGAAATTTCTTGATCAAGGCAGATGTATGAGCATAAAAGTAAGATTCCTGGGTATCAAAAAGGCTCATATTTTCTGAAAGCCTTAGATAATTGGATGTCATCAGCACCTGATGATAGTGTTAATTAGCTACAAATTAAACTTTCTCAGATGAGATGGCAGGCAGTATTTTCTGCTTTGAAGGGCACTGTGTTTCTTAGGTTTTTTGACAGGTGTAAATAGTGTTTATGCTGGATATCAGACAACTTGCCTTTATCTGCCTCTTACTTGATAGAACACTTCTTTTGGCTCCTGCTACTTACAGCTTCTATCACTGTGGTTTCCAGTTCAGGAATATTTCTGCCCTCTTTGTGTAGCTTAAGGAAAGAAAAGGGTTAAGCTCATCTGAGCTTGTGACTGGGTCTGTGCTCTGCAGTGTGACTCAACTGTCTTTTTAACCTTAGGTTGGAAATCGGGATGATTCGAACCTCTACATTAATATGAAGCTGAAGGCTGCTGCTGAGGTAATGCCCACCTCTTAACATTTCTTTTAAATCTTCCTACAGTAGGTCAAATCTGAATATGAAAAAAACAGGTGCAAATCAAATGGTTTTGTCTTAACTTTTGCCAGTATTGCAGAAACCAGTGTTGGCCAGAATTTCTTGTTCTAAGGGTGTGTTACCCTGACACTTAGCCAAGTGAGGTGGGTTAGTGCTGCTTTTTGTGTGATCATTTCCTAGATAATGTGTGTCTGAGCTGCAGATGCTCTGTCTTGACCCATAGGCATGTACTTATGTTTCCCAAATGTCTTGTACCTGCAGGTGCCTTGCATCTATCACTGAGTGGTACATGACATGCTACAGCAGGGCTAGGAATGTAGATGAGGCCCTGTTTCCCTAGGTAGTACCTGGCAGGTCTGCTGACATTTCAAGGCTGTATGCTGTCAGGACAAGATGTTGTTGTTCATGTCAAAAGGTGTATAGGACAGTTGAAATGTGAACCAATCTAAGCAGGCAAAGTGCTAATCTTTCAACTGCTCTTTAATTGGTGGAGTTTGCAGATTATGGGACTGTAGCCTCAGGAAATGTGACAGAATGTTGCTGTGGCTGGGCTGTACTGAGAGAATAGCTAGATCAATCTCTGATGTCAGTTCAGAAATAAGATGATTTGTTGGTATTATCACTTGCAGATTGGGATCAGTGCCAATCACATAAAACTGCCAAACACAGCAACAGAAGCCGATGTAAGTAATATAACCAGTAATGAAAAAGTACACAACTTTGCTTTTGAGCTGGAGAGATTAATTATTTACTCTTCCATTTTAATAAAAAGATTACTTGCCCATAGATACTAACTTGTGAAAAAAGAACTGCAACTTGATGAAGTTTTTCTTATTTTACTTATTTTTAAAAGAAAACTAAAGCAATATAATGGAAAATTTTTCTACAAATAAAACTAAAGCAATATAATGGAAAATTTTTCTACAAATAAAAAAAAAGTGAGTAATTTATAGTTTGGTGGAAAAACTAAACATAGTGTGCGTATCTTTTAATCCAAATAGGATTATGCTTTTTCTTTTGCATCAGTCATATTACAGTTTACCAGCCCTTATGGTTTTGGTCTTTATTTGTAGGTCCTCAAGTGCATTGCCTCTTTGAATGGAGACCCAGCTGTTCATGGCTTTATAGTGCAGCTGCCACTTGACTCCGATAAACCCATCAATACAGAAAAAATAACCAATGCTGTTGCACCTGAGAAGGATGTAGATGGGTAAACTGACTTCACCCTTGGAGAGCATGACAGCTACTCCAGAAAGAAACCTCTTTTGGTTGGTTGGTTTGGTTTGTTTTAAATAGTGAATCATGAGGTTGGGAATCTTATTTGGCTTTTATTCTTTCAAAACACAGCTTAAGTAGCATCAATGCTGGGAAACTCTCTAGAGGGGACCTTGGAGACTGCTTTATTCCCTGTACACCGAAAGGATGCATGGAACTTATCAGGCAGACAGGTAAGGAGATTTCTATCCATTATTTATGAATGCAGTTTTCCTCTATAAGAGGAGAAATTAGGCACATTGCAAGGTTGTGCTTCACATTGAAACTTCTATTGAGATACCATGTCATGTGTCCCTTTTCAGGTAGTAAAAGAACTAGTTTTAAAATGGCCTCCCTCCCAACTCGAATTCCCCATCACCTACAACCCAGAAGAGAGTAATCAAAAGCACCAGAGCCAGACTCACCTGGATTCCTTTCGTCAGTTTGTTTGCATTAGTTTGTACTAGCATGCACCATGACCTCATTTTGCTTTCTCCTAACTTTGTGGTGCAGGTGTCCAGGTTGCAGGGAAAAGAGCTGTAGTGGTTGGTCGCAGTAAGATTGTTGGTGCTCCGATGCATGACCTGCTGCTCTGGAATCATGCAACAGTAACCACTTGCCATTCAAAGACCTCTACACTGGCTGAGGAGGTAAGCACAGGCTGGATGCTAGAGGCTGTAGTTACCTGCTGCATGTTGCTAGTCTATGTATTGCTACTCTGAGGTGAGTCATTTAGTCTGGCTTGTCTTTCATCTGAAATGGTTTCTCAGTCCTGTTCATTGCATAGTTGTGGAATACTTCCACTGGAAAAGGATCCTGATTATTTTGGGCTCTTAATTAGAGAGGTTTAATTATAACAGTAAAGTAATTTTTGTTTCCTTTTCTCTCCCTAGTCTTCATGTAGTGGCCTGCAAGACAGTGTGTGTTTTTGCTTTTTTGTTTCTGAGAAGGCCAAGTGGTCTTTTGCTTTAATGTCTGAGAAATGCTGGATTAGATGTTTATGATTTTTTTTTTCTCAGTCTGTTTTCTATGTCTGGGAGTTGGTACCACTTTCCTCTTTAGCAGTGAGAGAGACAGAACTAGTATGTTGCTGTGCTGCCACCTACTTGGATTTTGTAGAGCAATCAATACTGCCAGGTTCTGTAGGCAAGTATTAAAGCTGAAAAAGGGGTAGATGTATTTGAATATAACCCACAAAGAAGATCAGAAATGCTGCAATGCTTCATACTGTTAAGCTGCTGTTCAGTAAGGCTGTCATTAGGTTGATTAATAATTGAAGTGTTAATTCTCAATGAAATCTTAAAAATGGTTTATCTCCTTTGCAGATTAAAAGAAAAATTCCAAGGGATAGCAGCTTCCTAAGCAAACATGAATGAAGCAGTGCAAGAGCTGACAACAAGCTTCAGTCAGAGTCTCTAGCACTGTCTTTGTAACCAGATCTGTCAAATTTACTGACTACTGTCTGAGCAAATATTAGTGCTGGATTACAATCAACTTTCCCTGGAGTTGAATGTTAAAACAGTCCTGGATGTAAACCCACAAGACAGTGCTGCTGCTAGCAAAATGCCACATAAAGTTCTGTGCAGGGTTTGTTCTTGGCTGCTGTCTAGTGAGCGCTGAGCACATTTCTAGCACTAAGAAGAGCAGCTGAATATGCAGGGATATTTGAAGAGAGAAAGATAAGAATATGCAGAAGACTTTAATTTTGTCTGAAAGTATGATCCATTTGGGAATAGTGGAGGAGTTCAAAGGAGGTTGTGAAGTGTTGACTAGCAATAGTTCAGGGTAGGAGTGTGAAGATGGGCCATAATTTCTCACTGCAGGAATTAGTCTTTGCCAAGGAGCTGCTAGCTACCATTAAAGGCTGACAATGCCCTTCCATCCCTCCAGTGGCAATGGCTGAACAAACAGTTTCACTGCAGCTGAAGCTAATCTCAGTTGCTGGTGAAGCAGCTCTGTGTTTTTCCAGTCCCAGTGTGATACAGAGTTGTTTGTTTTGATTTTATTTTATAGGTTGGCAAAGCCGATATCCTGGTGGTTGCAGCTGGTAAAGCTGAAATGGTTAAAGGTGAATGGATCAAACCTGGCGCAATTGTAATAGACTGTGGAATTAACCATGTGCCAGGTGCGTGGGTAATGTGCGAAGAGTGGGGCTGTATTTATTTGTATATAAATGCAGTTGCTAAGTGCATCGATACTGTTTCCTTGGTGTTTTTAGTCAGTGTGGACTTCTTTCTCTCTTAAGTCTGTCTTAGGTAATGATGGCAACCTCTGAAGGTGCCAGAGTGAAAAAAAGATTGATCTGAAGTACTGTCCTAAAATGGATCAGTGGCAGTTTTGTTTCAGCCTTCAATGAGGCTGATGATTAGTAGGAGAGAGGAGGCCTAGGAAATGTTAGAACAGAACATCCATGACTTGTCCCAACTACATAGTGAAATCCTGCTGCTTGATTGTGCAGCTTTGTTGTTATTGCTTCAGAGTTAGGTCTGATTAAGCTGTTTTGTTTGAAATGCGTAAATGGCAAGCAGTCTCTTAAAGTAGCCGTGGATTCGCTGAATCACAGCATTAACTTCTTAGGCTTGAACAGCTATTGTCTTGAAACAAAGCAGCTTTTGCAAGAGTATTGGTGACAGTGGCTCTGGGTAGAACAAAGTGCTTTACCGTAATGGATTTTAGGGTAAGATTTCACTTAGCTACCCTTTCCTTAGAAGAAGGAACAGACAGTCTGGCAATTTCTGTTTTCATCTCATTTTAAATCCAAATTACAGATATTGAATGATAGGGAAAATTAGTCACCATCCATCTATCTCTGTGCTACACCCACAAGGCTTTTAAAAGGTAGTTTTCATAATTAATCAGTCATTTTGTTGCTGTTATTTAATGGAATGTAAAGAAATTTCTATTCAAAAGTCTTTTTTCCTCAAAGATGATGTTGAGTCGCATTTAAAAACATTAGTCCTTGGTCTGATTAAAAAGTTATCTGCTGTTGGTGTTTGTTGCTTGATGTATTTGTGCCAAGCTACGCAAACTTAGGCAATTTGCCAGAACCCTTGGGGTCACTGCTGATTTACATGAAGCACAATGACTCGGAGCCTCCCTTGTTAACATGTTGCAAATAAAACTACCATGGTGTTTCTGAAATATGATGGTGTGCCCTTTATTTCAGGCTTAATGTGAACTGCATTTCTGAGAACACATCCCTGTTTCTTTGTGATTAGTCTGCCTTGAGGAGTGTACAGAGATCTGAGCTTGTACACCCAGCCTGGTCAGTGTTCCATGTGAGGATGCTTAACGGTGGTGTAAGAGTTGGCAATCAAGGCTTGATAGGGTACCATGGAAATTGTCAGATTTCAGAATGATAGGTGCCACATACTTGGTTGGGTGCTCAGGGTTTTTTTGTTTGTTTTGCTGGGGGTTTGTTGTGGTGTACAAAAACTGTTGTGTTTTCCTGTCTCTCTTCTCTCCTGATAGATGGCAAACAAAACAAAGAAAAGAAAAAAAAAAAAGGGTTTTCAGATAAATCTTTTGAGAAATCAGTGCCAGAACTGTGGTAATTGTAATGCTCTAGAAAGAATGGCAGCTACCATGCTCATCTTCTCCAACTACATCACTCTACAGACAGAATATTTCTGCTAGCTGTGATGGTGCTTTGAATCTGGTGGGGGAGAAACAGCACAGTTGCCATATATCTTATCATAGCTGTAAGTGCAGTCAGCTAGGTGCCTCCTAGATGTAGATGTGAGTTTCAGCTAGAGAACGTGACAGTCTCTGGCTATGCTTCTACTTTGCAAGTCACAGTGCCCTGTACAGGTGCATCTTACTATGGTTTGGCGTATCAGGATGTTAATTTCCTGCAGGCTTGCCAAGTTGGAGTTAGCCATGTAGCACCATGCAAATGCAGTTGTGCTTTTGAATGAGGGTGGTCTGTGTGCTTCCAGAGCTGCTAATTTGAAGGCTAGAATAGGCAGTTTAGGCACATCTGGCTTTATGTTCATATGCACTACAGCCGAACAAAACTTCTTTCAGGCTGAGAAAGATCTATTAGAGCAGACTAGCATGTCCTAATGACGCATTTTTCCAAACTGGAATGTATTTGTCTTTCTTTTCACACTGCTGCAGTTGGAGAGGTAGTCCAGCAAATATTCCAAATGCCTTGTTCCAGGCCTGTAGAAATTGCTCTGCTACAGGAAGGGAGAACAGTGCAAGCAGGGAATATTTCCCAGAGATGGTGTAGTCTCTGGCTTCTCTCTTATGAGCCCCAGTGGAGGAAGGAATGCTGTTCAAAGTCATCCTCTGCTATGGGATTTTGCAGGCCCAGCCAACAGGGAACCAGTAACAGTGAGCGCAGCAAAGGAGAGTCAGCCTCTCTGGAGCTTGGTGCCATGCCTTCAAACACCAGGGGAGCCAGAAACTACAGAAAGCCTTGACCTGATGCTCTGTTTATATCTTCATGTACTAGGAATGAAGGTGGCCACCACAGGCCTGTTTGATCAGATTGTGTTGGATCTCTCATGAAGCAGCTGTCCTGGTGGTGCCCTGAAAAAGCAGCAGGCTGCAAGCTGGTGGTCTCATATTTTATGGATGAGGGTCATGTATGGTGTTGTGTGTTTGCAGTCATATATCCATCATAACTGTATTACAGTTGCAGGTACATTGACCCAAGTTTGCTTTGAAGTCATGTAGATACTCCCAGCCTTCATCTGCTGAAAGTAGTACTATGAATTAGCTCTGGTCCAGAAGCTACACTCAGGCTGTCTCTACTGCAGCTGACTCTAATGCAGAGATAGATGGGGATCATCATACCTGTTGATTCTGTGTGTTTAGCATGCCCTTTACTACTTAGAGGTCAAAGTCCTTGGATGCTCTCTAGTGTTACAGCTGGGTAGAGAACCTAATGGACCAAAGAAGACACAGGCACTGGAAATGGTTATAGTGTCACGGATACTCTCAGTAACTAGTTCAGGTTTTTTAAGAGTAGTGTGATGAATGTTGAGAAGGTAAAATTATGGGGAGAGGCAGAGAGTGTTGTATGTGAGCTTTCCTTTGAAAGAATATTTTTAAGTTAATTGCATAGCTCCTAAGTTGTGCCTATCAGTGCTTGGTGTGAGGTGCAGATGCAGAGACAGGAACTGGGAATTTGTCTGGCTTGCACTCATCACTGTCTCTGTAACAGCTTAGGCTGTTTGTGTTTGGAGTGTCTAATTCATTGCTTCTTTTCTTTGTTCCTGGGCCTGGAGTCTTCCTGGCCAGGGTGGCTAGTAAGCCTGCTTGGCACTCTTGAAGGAAAATATGATTGTGTTATTTGCCTTTTGCAACTTTGACTGAACTGATCTCTAGTTGGAAGGCCAGATTGGTGTGCGGTTCAGGCAGCAAAGCTGTTTAGCAGTTGTCATGTTTGTTCAGGCTTTGAACTTAAGGGAGAGGAAGTGCTGCTTAAAACACAAGCACAGCAAAACATTCAAGCTGCTAATTGTTGGTAACAACTGAGCTAAAAATTAGTGTTGGCAGGAGCTGCTTTTGTTCCCTCTTTGGTTTTAACGTAATCAACTGTTTAGGAGTTTGGTTTATATTCCACTCATCTCCCTTGCCACGTGGATGTTAAAGTAATTGATTGTGTTCTGTTCAGACATACACATGCTATATGCAGTACAGTATTTCAGTGCACTACAGTTCATCTTCAGATTTTTCACACTGTTAAAAAAGTTTCCTAAAATTCTCATATCTGAAATGAGGATCTGCCACTCCAGGAGAAACTTAGAGGTTTGGTTTTTTTGTTTGTCTTTTAGGTTTGTGTGGTTTTGCTCATTTGTTTGGGATGTTTGTTTGTTTGTTTAATATGCTGGGTCTCTAATCAGCAAGTTCCTTAGACAACTGTACTAGTTTACTAATGTGTTTTGTGTTTTTCTCTCTTTATGCGTGAACTTAAAGGTCACCACTGGAAAAAAGTGCTGTATCTGCTTCTGAATTGTCAGGTCATGTAGGAAATGGCAGATTTTTTGACAGAGAAAGGGAATTGTTCTACTGGACCTCTTTTAAGCCACCTCTGATTTTTGTTTTTACTCTTAAGACTCTGATCTCTGAACTGCAGTATTAACTAGTCCATCATTGAATAATTGAAACATTTAGCTCTTTCTGTCATCAGCTTCTGTAAAGGCAGGTAATTTAATTCAATATTAAAACATAAATGTCCTCCAAAATGGAACAGAGGTAAGTTTTTGGAAAAAGTAAGCCCTCTTCTCTCACTTCTATACTGCTGGTTTATATCTCTTTCATGTTGGAAGCTGTGCTAATCCTCTAGTCATACAGCAGGAGCTGCAAGAGGGTGGCTCAGATGACATCTCTATTGTGTGTCCCACTTGTCTTTCGTCATTGCACAAATGTAGGACTTGGTCTGTGCTTTGGTGCCCCTACGTTTGTTTGGGAGTCATCTTCAGACTGCCCTGTGGGCCATGTACCACCTAGAAAATACTTGGCATCCTCAAGGAAAAGATCTGTGTCTGACGATGAATGGTACTTAATGAGAACACTTGTTGCCTGAGCTGCTGACAGTCTCTGAATGAAGTGTGATAACAACAGCTTCACCTGGTCATGTTGCTTTAACTTTTTATCTTTTACAGCTTCTAGGTACTTGGCTTCTATTTTGTTTATTCCAAGATAGGAAGGGACTTCAGTTTCATTCAGTGCTGTCTCTGTTTTGGTGAAATGTGATGTATAACTTACTTATTCCTTAAATCCCCAGACAGCACAAAGGCCAGTGGAAAAAGAGTTGTAGGAGATGTGGCATACAGTACAGCAAAGGAAAAAGCTTCCTTCATCACCCCAGTTCCCGGTGGCGTTGGACCTATGACTGTGGCCATGTTAATGCAGGTATGTGGACAGACTGTGAGACTGCTAATCATCTCCTCTACATTTGGTGACATTTGCTTTACATTTGCACACTACCAATGCAACCACTGCTAGTCTTGCAGAGCTTAGAATTTCCAACTTCTGATCCAAACAATTTGAATACAGTTAACTGAGGAAGAAGGACCTTGTTATGACAGAGGATTTTTTTTTAGTTGGGTTTTGAGATGTGTTTTGGGTTTTTTGGGTGGTGGGGAGGTGTTAGTTACTCTTTTGAGTGTGGCCTTTCAAAACAGTGTGAAATGGACTTGTCTTACAATGTTATGACTAACCCTAAAGCTATCTGTTGGGTGACTGAATAAAAGGGAGGAGAGTAACAGTACAAGCCAGCTCCTTCTTTTCTGCTTTGCTTGAGAAACCCTGCAGGCACAGAACACCCTCAAAACTCCAGTATAGTGAAAATGGATAGATATATGGATAGAAATAGATAGATACGGTGGAGGTTTTTTTCTCTTTTTAAGGCAACTATGAGCGGAATCTTGTTTTGGATTGTTGGCAAGTTTTTTAATCAAAGCACTTTGTGTAAATGCCAAACTGAGACAGCTGGAAGGGGAAAACTTGTCTGAGTCTCTCTGTTAACTCACATAGTTCATATAGTAGTGGTTGCTGTAATGCATTCTCACACGTATTTTAGAGCACAGTGGAGAGTGCACAGCGTTTTCTGGAGAAGTTCCAGCCTGGAAAATGGAGCGTCCAATATAACCAGCTCACCCTAAAGATGCCTGTTCCAAGGTAATGCTTTCAAATGAAGCCACTGGTAGTATTCATGCAGCATAGCATTGTAATATTCACTTCTGTTCCAAGCTTTGCGTAATATGGGGTATACATGTATGCAGACTGTAGCTGGCATTGAGGTCTGGGGAGAAGTGGAGAGATAAGCTTGTGAGAGCTTCCAAAGGGAGTAGAGTTAACATGCGGTAGTGTCATGACATATTTTGAAGTGTAGACTTGGGTGATCCTGATGGTACTAAAACATAAATATGGACTTCCACAGACTTCAGGCCAGCTAGATAGTTGCCAAATCAGCAAATAGTGGGACACTTGTGTTTTGGAAAGATTTCAGTCTGACATGGCAAAAAGCTGGTGTCTTGAAGTAGTTGTCGGTGTTGAGTCCGCAGGGATCCATTGAAAATACACAAAATACTATAAGGGAACATAATGCATTGCCAACAAAAAGGTGTTCTTTGGGTGGGAGGATTTGGGGGAAGGTTGGTGGGATTATTTTGTTGTTTGGCTTGAATTTTTGTTTGTTTAGTTTTGAAGAAAAGACAACACTGAGGATGTGTCTATTCCAGTATCAGTTGGACCAATTAATTAAAACCTTCCCTCTTTTAAAATACACCATTGAGAAGCAGAGAATTTGTGATACTTTTTTGACTTACAAATTGACCTTGCTCTCTTTCAGTGATATTGAAATATCACAGTCTTGCATACCCAAACCCATTGATCAGATTGCAAAAGAAATTGGCCTGCTCCCTGATGAGCTGGAGCTCTACGGCCAAACTAAAGCCAAGGTTCATCTGTCAGCTTTGAAACGGCTGAAGAACCATCCAGATGGCAAATACGTTGTTGTTACTGGGTAGGTACTTCCTTAACTGAGGCATTACTTACATGAAGTTAAGGTGAAAGTAAATTTTATTAGTGTGACTTGTTTCCTTGCCTTCAGGTAAGGTGACTGTATTGAGAGCTCTGGGTTTCGGTAAATAATAATCTGAAAATCTCATGGTTTGAGAAACAGATTTATCTCCTGTGGCAAATAGTGGGAATATAGTTTAACATTTTTCTTCTAGAGAGAAATTGTTCTGGTCTGCAGGTTAGGGTTATGAAGGACAGACTGAATCATAGTAAGTTCTGCTAGTCTAGTATCCTGCCTTAAACAATCATTGGCAAATTACCACATAACTGCGAAAGACCTTCCTCTGAAAAAAATGTTGCTAATCTCATTCCCATTTTGTGGTGAAGTCTGAGCAATCCAGAACTTGAATTGGTGTTGACTGCAATCATTGAGTGACTGTTTTATCCCTGTATTTTGAGTCTCACCTACTACAAGGGTTTAATTGTCTGTTCTGCCTTTTTGCTGCAGGATAACTCCTACTCCCCTGGGAGAGGGAAAAAGCACCACCACTGTTGGCCTTGTTCAGGCTTTGGGAGCACACCTCCACCAGAATGTCTTTGCCTGCGTTCGGCAGCCCTCTCAGGGGCCAACCTTTGGTATAAAAGGTATGAGCTGTTCTGTTCAACTGCAAGCATCTCAGTGGGGAAAGGTGACATTCACAGACCTTATTCTGCTGCATTGTAGTTTTACACAATTCCCAGTTGGAATTGCATTTCTTTTAAGAAAGGAAAACCTTTTTTTTTTTTTTAAATAGCAATCTCTTTGGTGTTGTCTTCAAGTGTTTTGCTGGGATTTAAACTAAACTGCTCTACAGTAGCTGCCTTCTTAAAGCTGCTATGCAAACACGTGTAATACCACTCTGGGCTGAAGTGACCTTTATTTGCATGATTTGACTATTGTTTCTCTCTAGGTGGAGCTGCAGGTGGTGGCTATTGCCAAATTATCCCCATGGAAGAGGTAATTCTTTTTACAAAGCCTTACTGCACATACAACTCATAGGCCCTGAGAAGATACTGCAGTCAGATAACTTACAAAATCTTCTTTTTTGTGGCCCAGTGTAGCACTTGCAAGAACTGGATGCTTGCTTTTGCATTTTCCCTTTTTTTTTTTTTTTTTTTTTTTTTTTAAATAGCAATCTTTGGTTATTTTGGAAGGGTGTCTGTGTGTGGTTGTGGGACTTCATAGAACTGGCCATTTCCAGTTTCTCTGTTCTGTCATCTTCTCTTGATTGGCTGTATGCCCTTGTGCAAAGTACATACTATGCCTCTTTTCCCAGCACTGAAGTGAGGATGATAATGATTTAGTATGTTTGGGAAGCATATTAAGTAGTTCTGTAAGTAGCTGTGGTCACCAGCTTGCTCTGTGAGCTCTTTTGGTGTACTCATGTTTTAGATTACAAACACGAAACGGGAAAAAGGGAAGACCTCAGCTTGTGGGGCCCTGGCCCAGCAGCATATTTCTGACGTGACTTGGCAACAAGTAAAGCCCATATCTGGGGGCAGGGAATTGAAAGGCACGTGTAGCACGTGCTACTCTCAAGTCTCAAAGTAACTGCCTGTAGAAATCTACCTTTGTCTTGTGCACTATAGATTGACACAGGGCAATTTTAAGAAGAAAAGCAGAAATGATGAAAAGGGCTGTTTGTTCCGATTGATGAAGCAAGTTCACAAAAGACAAAAATGTTAAGGAGGCAGAATATTGATTTAGGTGACAAGAATATGTGTAAATGATAGATGTGAGAGAGAAAATAGTCTCCTCCCCTTTAGGAGTGTTAATAAAATGAGCCAAAATACTTAACTGTGTGCAGCAGTGGGAAACAGCCTCACTCTTGGAACCAAACTGGCTGAAAGGATTTTCTTTATGTATGACCCACATGGTATAAATGTAGTTTTGTGGGAGTGTTTTAGTTGATGTATGGCTCATAAAATTGAAGTATCTGGGAGTCACTGGTTAGAGTAATGACCTTGATACATCACTCAATATTTCTGCATGCAGCTTTCATCCTAGAGAAAGACTAGCAAGTGAAAAACTTTTGAGTTCATATTGCAGGACCAAGGTAGTAATAACTGCATCTTGTTGCATGTATGTAGAATGAGACAAAAATTAGCATTTATAATTGGAGTGTGACTAGCTGTATTCTGCTTCTAGCTGTCTGTTTTTTTTAAGATCACAGTAGCAAGGCTTCAACAAAATGATAGTGTAAGTTCTTCTGTCATATCACCTTTTCTAATATCCCTTTTTCATCTTCCTTTTGCTGCGTTGCTACAGGGGAAAAGGATTGTTTTAAACACAGTTTAAACTTGCTGGAATGCAAGTTTGTTACACAAGCTATAGATCTCAAACAAGTATAGCTACAGTGCAGCCAAATAACTCACGTAGATAAACCCACTCAAACTATCATTTAATGAGGTAGAGCCAAAGAAACTACTAGCAGTGTCACTGTAGTACGTGGTCTACAAATTCTGCCTACAGTATTGGTGTCTGAGTGGTTAGCTTGCGCAGAGCTCTGTGCAACCACAGCTTTACTGCTAGCGCTACACTGGTTTCAGTTTAACTCGGGTGTCTTTGTGGGAGCAGCAGCAGCTTCAGCTAATGTATGTGTGAAACCTGCTGTGCAGTTAACAAGAGTGGGTCAAGAGGAAGGTGAAGGAGAAGCAATGCAGATGTGCCACCCCATGCTTTTCACAGGTGCCAAGGAGCCTGTGAGAACTCTTCTCGTAGGGGAAAAAAACACCCTTCTTATTTGGAAGCTTTGCTATGGAAGTTTGTAAAATGACATAAATGTGGGGGAGGGATTTTTCTGTTATAGAAAAATTCATTCCTCTCTTCTACATACTGCACTGAGCAATCTCTCCCCCTCCACCCTCACTCACTTTAACTTTGCTATTAATACTTCTCTTTCCATCTGTCTACGATGAATTGGAATAAGTGAAAATTGTAGTCGGATGAGGTAGCTGATATGTTTTATCTTCTTTAGTTTAACCTTCACCTGACTGGTGACATTCATGCTATCACTGCAGCCAACAACCTGGTCGCTGCTGCTATCGACGCACGTATGTTCCATGAGCTAACTCAGACTGACGAGGTACAATCCTTTCTCATGATGTACTTGAATACAGCCCACTTTGGCCAAGATGTTTTGAATGTGCCAGTAGTGCTAATTACCTACCTGTTTGATTTTGCAAGGCTCTCTACACCCGTTTGGTGCCTTCTGTCAGTGGTGTTAGAAAGTTCTCAGACATTCAGATCCGAAGACTACAGGTAAGTTCACTGCTTTCACATTGGTTTATGGTTCTTTTCCATTTACTCATCCTTTATGTAGGCAGAGCTAGGTTACAGAAACCCTCATGTTGTCCTCTAGATCACCATGCTGGGATTTTTTTTTTTTTAACTAAAGTGTGCAGAAGTGTGGTAGACCTTCTTATGGCACAGGAAGCAGTGAGATGCAGCCCTAAGGGAAGAATCATTGATGTAACTGTCTTTATCATATGCTGTATAAGTGACACAGTCCCAAAGGGATTAGTGTCCTTCATTAGTAGTGTCAATTCTGTCATCTTAATGCAGTTTAAAAAGGACCAGAACTAGTATTGTACTTTACACCCACTTTACATACACTTTACAGCTAGAGGTGAATAGTTCCCATGTGACAGCTATATAGATAATCCAGCACAAAACCAGGCAATTTAGAAAACTCAGCAAGAAGAGAACATTGAGAATTTTTTTGTCCTATCTAGATTGAGCAAACAAGATTTTGGGGGAAAAAAAAAAAAAAAAAAAGCCTGTCCCCTACATTGCCTACTCTTCCTCTCCCCAAGAAAGGATTCCTAGTTAAATGAGTCACCCTGTCGTGAGTGGCAGTCCCCGAGATGACTGCAACTCCTCTTATCCTCAGAAATTAATATAAACCAGCATGTGTCACTTGCTCCTGCAAAAATGAGGATGAACAAAGCAGTAATTTTCACTGGGTTTGGACCTTCTGGCTGGGAAGACAGCTGTGGCCTGCAAAGGTCATTCGAAGTACACCCCTGTTTGTACAGTATTCAGGATCAGTTGCCCATTTGAAAATCGGGAGCAGTAGTCAGAGTACTTAGGAAGCTAAAGCTCTGATTTACTAATTGGCTATAATGTCTCAACCATCGGATGATGTGGTTTGCTTCCACTGCTACACAGAGAAGGTATGTCTCATTGCTTGACATTCCAGATGGACTCTACCCTAACAAGTTTTCTGGTTATTAAATGTAGAGATGTGAACAGGATACGAATACTCCAGAAAGATACCATCTTTTTTTGTATTTGTTTGTTTGTTTCTTCTCCTAAATGATGTGCTTGAAGAGGAAGAGAACAGACTTTCTTCTTCCCTGTAGTTCTTCAGGAATAAAATATGACTTAGCTGTGTAGTTAATTAAAAAAAGCCCGCTCGTTCATCAATCAACTCAATCGTTTTCCTCATTCCTAAGCTTGCACTTGTATCAGTCTTCTTGAGATAATTCTTCTCTCAATTAAGCAACTTGGCAAACTGCCCATTCTCTCAGTGTATTCAGGATCAGCTTTCTGGGATGCTGACAGCCTTGTGACTGAATTGTTTAATTCCTCCTTTGTACTGCTTAACCAGCATGCTGAAAGCAGTGTCTTTATACACGTCTGACTGTGTGCAGTGACCCTAGGCAAGCTAATGAGAAATGGATGTAAGCATGTGAGACTAATGATCAGAAGTAGGCATGTAAGGAACTGTAGAGCGCTCTCTCACTTTTTCTGTAGATGCCTTGCACAAAGCTTGGTGACAGCCTGCCCTAATGAGCTCCATTGTCTGCCTTGCTTTTTACTAACTGGCCAGCAGCAGCAAGCTCTGTTTCCAGATACACACCAGTCTGGATCATTTTAGTTGTTGCAGTGTCTAGGAAAAGGGGCACCAAAAAGGCAGCCCCTCTTTATATCTAAATATGCAGGTGCTGTTGTCAAAGGCTTATTGCTATAGTGGAAGGTTTTTCATTTCTGTGACTTTTCATTACATCTTTTTATTTGTCCTTTCCTCTCATAGAAATTAGGCATTAACAAAACCAATCCTATGGCTTTGACAAAGGAAGAAGTAAAATTATTTGTGAGATTGGACATTGACCCAGGCACCATAACATGGCAAAGAGGTACAAGAGTTACTAAATGAAAGAATTATTGAAAAACATAATGTGTGTCAAGAGGGAGGTTTGCACAAGCAGCAGAAACTTTTCTGGGCAGATTGGAAAGAGGGCAGGGCTGACCTCTGCTGTTTGGTGAGAGAGATGCCTGTAGCTGGGATCCCGTTTCCGAAGGGTATGGCATAGGGCCTTGAATCTGCTCCGAATTCACAAAATAAAGACTTTGCTAATTGGGGAAAGTTTGTGTTTCTGGATTTGTCAGTGAGAGAGTTGAGTTTGGCAACTGTAGCCAACGCTCTTTTTATCTGACTGAGAAAGCTGTATGAGCAGGAGGAGTGTTCTGCTTTGGGATTAAACTCAGTTTTAATCTGTGCCTGCTTGCTCTGTTGGGGACTGACGGTGATCTAGCTGAGTGTTTGTAATGGGGCATAGGAGTGGCTTATCCTTGTGATGTGACTTATTTTTCTCTCTGCATTCCTTGCAGTGGTGGATACAAATGACAGGTTCCTTAGGAAAATCACTATTGGACAGTCTCCAACAGAAAAAGGTTACTCACGAACGGTAATTACTGCCTTTGCTTACATGGTTTAAAAAGTACTTCGAAACGGGATCCTAAAGCAAGTTTCTGTAACTCCAAATATTTCCATCTTTTACCTTGTTAAAGAGAAGGGAGAAAGTCCCTTCAATCAAGCAGTTTAAATGTGCTACCTATGCAGTGCTTGGTTTTATTGTCTCTTCCCTCCTAAACGTTGGCTTCCCAAGCTGGGATGACTGTTGCATAGTAACAGTGGCACACAAGTGCCCTCTGTAAATACGATGCATGGCAATGGCTGATCTTCACCACTCCAGATGCTTTGGGTGGGATATATCTGGACAGAACTAGACACAGTATGTGAACTTGTTGTGTAGATTGATTATATAATCAATACAGTAAAATAAGTAACCAGGGCTGTGATTCCACTCATCCGTTAAGTAACTGTCAGATTAATAGTTCAAATTAATTCTGTTCAGAAGGGCTGCTCTTATTGACTTGAAATGTCCCCAGGGTGCTTAGCTTTGGTTGAGGTGCCTGCATTATGTTGGTTGAATTCTACCCTTAATTTCCTATAGAATCTGATTTATGTTTTGCCATTACTGTACTGTTTAGTGATAGATGAGTTAGTAAGCTCAGCCTTCAAAAATGTAATTTGTTAGCATTAAATGTTCTTACATGGATCACTACTCCATGTGTCAGGAGAGAGAGTCATGTAATAGCAATGGAATAAGTATTTTTTACTTAATTTTGCCGGGGGAAAAAAAAATCTAGTTTAAACCGGGAAAATTAAATTAATTATATTCTTAGAGTAATGCTTTGGATTTCTTTTATATTTGTACATCTGTAATAATTTTTTTTTTTAATGAAGGTGGTGATTTGGCTTTGATTCAAGTATTTAACAGAAGTAAAGATTGCTGCTAAGGAATCTTGATGAGCTCACATTCTTTATTCATGTCTTGCAGGCTCAGTTTGACATCACAGTGAGCAGTGAAATCATGGCAGTTCTTGCACTCTCTGATGGGTTGGGTGACATGAAAAAGAGACTGGGCAGAATGGTAGTAGCGTCCAGCAAGAGAGGAGAACCAGTTACAACAGATGACCTTGTAAGAATGGTTCAGTTCTGAAACGCTTTTCCCCATTACTTCTGAAGGTCCTTGGATTGAAAAGCACAGAGACAGTTCTTTACAGAAAAGACTTCAGTGTACAGAAGATCAAAGATGAAATCTTAGCCTCTGGAGTTAGTAAAGGTTTTTTACTTCAGTGTGGCTAGCATCTTACCCATGTGTGCACCAGACCTGGGCAGGGACAAAGGGTCTTGTGTATGTGCTGTGTGTCAAGTTGAAGCTAGCACCATGGAAATTAATGGGGAAATACACAGTGGTTTCTAGATAAAAAGCATATTCGTGATTCAGAACTTAAAATGCATCCTGCTGGACATCTTGTTTCTTAGGCTCCCTGGAGTGAGGAAAACATTGTGCAGGAACAAAACCTCATGCAAATGTGTTAAAAGTAATGAAATATCTTATTTTGGGAGGCTATGAATGTCAAACCTTTTCAAAAGTACAAGGTCTCCATAAGACAGCCTTTCATGAGAGACACAAATCGTTTATTTCCACTGCATGAAACGCTGGATATAGTAGCACTGGTGATGTCTATTACCAGCATGTAAAGCAGTAGTTGCAAGCTGCAGCACTGTCTGCAACTGTCCATACCGTAGTTATTAGTACAGTTTTTGACATGTTTGTCAAAAACTAGCACGCTCCCAAATATGATGCTGCAGCATGACTTCAAGGGAATAGCCTGTGCCCCAGACACTTCTTCCAATAAGTGTTTTGGTGGATGGCAATCCTGTTTGGACAGGGGAAGGGGAATTCAGCCCTCTATGTGAACTGTGCCCTGCCATTTGGCCTTGAGGCAGAGAAGAGGCTTATCAGGACTTTTGCACTAGTCAGCAGAAATACCATTAATGGTTCTTACTGCTGTCCTATACAGTAGATATTTCAGCCTGCTTTGTGCAAGACAACAATATTAACAGTAGTGTGAGTTTGCATGATGTGATATTAATGAAGTTTGTCTTGTGATTCCTGATAAAACATTTCCAGTGGGTTAGAAGAATCCACAGGGTGGGTATCCTGACCTGTATTTTTAGCAAGGTGGGACACAGCTTACCCAGCAGTTGCTGTCTTGCTGTTGTTTGTTTGTTTTTCCTGTGTGTTTGGGGTTTTTTGTTTGTTTCACTTCTTCCCAAGATAAGCCTAAAAAACAGTAGCTTAGCAATGTGACCTGACTCTGGCCTTGCAGGAAAAAGGCTAGGCCAGGAATCATTTATCGGTAATTGTGCTCGTGTGAAACATCTGTTAGGAGTGAGGGAGGGCGTGTGCCAACTGTCTGTGGGCAGCTTTGAGATTTTAATTCCTACTGCTAGCATGCTGCCAGTTTAACCTTAAGTATCTGAGTTAAGCCCTGTTTTGGAAAACAGAAGCCTCCCCTGCTGCTCATCATCAGTGGAGGCAGATGGTGCTTGGGTAGGGATTTGATCTGAGTTTTACATAAAAGTCCAGGTGATAGAAGTCTTTAATCTCCAAATTTCTTTTACTTTTAAAAATCTTATTAATTCTGTCCATTACAACTGCAGATTGGAGGACTGTATTAGACCTGTCCAGTAGGTTCTCTTGAATGTTAATGTTTGCACTGATGACAGCCATTTGCTTGCATCACTAGGATTGTTATGTACTCCTCATGCAGGCAGAAACTTGGTGGTTGCAGAGACTGGTCTGGCACAATGAGGTATCTGGGTCTGTCTGCTGAGATACAACCAATGTCACGAGAGTGTGACCAGAAAACACACACACACAAAAAAAAAAAGGGGGGGAGGGGATAAATGTGGACTAAAAACCTGGGATGTTTTGAAGTGCTGCTAAGTAACATAGGCCCGAAATGTCACCATGGAAATCTTGCTCTGTAGCTTTCTTTATTCTGGAGATGACTGAAGTTTAAATCTTATCCATTAAATGTTAAATAAGCTTTCATGTGGCAAGATTGAAACTAATAAAACAAAGCAGTGAATGTCTTTAAAAAAAATTTAAATCTTTCTTATAATTGAGTGCTGCAATCCAATTGAAATTAAAAGGGAAGAAAAGAAATCATGGCTCAAGGTTTTCAGTAGTGCTGTGAACATTTGGCTCAGCACCCATCACACCAATCGTAGTTACTTTTGCAAGTGCTCGGTAACAGCCAGTGGTTTCCACTGGACTGTGTCTGTCACAAGGGTTACCAAGCCCTCATTTTCTCTTCACAAAGCAGATGTGTATGAAATCACAAGCTTTCATTTTGCAGCAGGGTATATTGCTGCACCTCGAGGAAACATGAGCTCCAGAGTCTGCCTTTTGTGATGTCAGCCTGGTATTTCTCACGAGTGGAGAGGTTCACTTTAGAAGTTACTTCTGCACAAGAGGCTCGGGGAGGATGTAGCAGCTTGTTATTAAATTTTAAGGCTATTATGTAGAGCCTAACTGCTGAAATGAGGAAGGAAAAGGTCCAAAACAAATCTACATGCAAAACCTGTGAACGTTGCTATGTGCTATAGTAAACCATATGCACCTACGGGTTACTAAGCTTGCAGGTGTTCTTTATGCCTTCACTGTAAAGTAGTGGCGAGGCAAGGTCCTGAAAGCTCACCGGGACAAAAGCAGAGCCTTGACACTGCATGGGAACTGTCTCACAGTCTTGGTACATCCTGAAACTCATCACTCTCTTCTTTCCCTTGTAGGGAGTGACTGGTGCTCTGGCAGTCTTAATGAAAGATGCTATTAAGCCAAACCTCATGCAGACACTGGAGGTGAGCACAGATGATTTCCTATACTTGCATTCTCAAAGCCAAGAAGCAACCAGTTTAGTTTGTCGTGATCTGCATGGGCTTACTCAGAGTTAGAGATTTATTGTGGCTTCCTACCCAAGGCTCAGGGCTAGGGCTGATGTCATTCTAGGTCTGCCATTGGCATGTGGGGCAGCTGCAAGGAAATGCACTAAACTTTACTCTGTTCTGCTGCCTTTAGTGCCAGAAAGTGTTTTGGAAATCTTAAGTGGTGTGGAGGAAGGATAATGGTAAAGAGCTGCTGGGATTTAGCTATCCTTTTGGTAAGAGGATTAATATCTCCACTTGTCTGGATTATTATAATCCTGTTTCTGCTGTAGTCTTTATAACTGATAACGAATGCTTGATCAGAAGGCTTTGAGATCTGTCTTCTGAAAGTGTTTTTCTTTGCCTTCAGGTACCATAGTACATAGCTCCTGAAATGCTGTATATTTGCTGAATTGTACCCTCTGATTTTCTTCTTCCCTCTCTCCCACACATGCCCTTTTCTAGGGAACACCAGTGTTTGTTCATGCTGGACCTTTTGCCAATATTGCACATGGGAATTCCTCAGTGTTGGCAGACAAAATAGCACTGAAGCTTGTCGGTAAAGAGGGTTTTGTTGGTAAGTATTGTTTGGATTTTTGTTTGTTTGGGTCACAGGGAGGGATCTACCTTCTTTTACCATGACTGTCTTGGGATTTTTTGGTCTCGGAAGAAGCATTTGAATTTTATAACCTGCAACCCCTCACAAGCTTTTTTTAATGTCTACTCTAGTTACAGAAGCAGGATTTGGTGCAGACATAGGCATGGAGAAATTCTTCAATATTAAGTGCCGCTATTCTGGTCTCCGGCCTCATGTGGTGGTTTTGGTTGCTACTGTCAGAGCACTGAAGATGCATGGAGGAGGCCCTGCAGTAAGTACTGGTCAAGGTTTTCTTTAGACCTTAGGGGCTGTTACTGTTGTTCTGATCCAGTCACTTAAAGTGCTGTAGGGTTTGATACACTTGTAACTGTTGAGACTGCAGTTGTAAAAGGAATCAAGCGTCCCTGTTGCTTCACTGTAGTGTGTTGCAGGTAGACGCTTGCTTGTTTTACTGTCCTAAAGAAATGCTTATATGCTGTGCCACTTGTGATGTTACCACAGTCAATCATTTGCTGTATTGTGAGTGCATATTTAAGTCTTCTATTCATTCTTTTTTTTTTTTCTTTACAAAAAAAAAGGATCAGCTTGGAGTTGGATGTTTTATGTTGATGCCATTTAATAGAAATCATGCATGAATTGCTGTCCTGGATAAAAATACCATCTTTTTTTATTTCTTATTTCTTCTTTCTTTTTTTTTTTTTTTTTTTTCCCCCCAGGTCACTGCTGGGGTACCTTTGCCAAAGGAGTACACAGAAGAGGTAACCTCCTTTAGCTGCTGTGATGATTGACCAACTAGCTGCAGTCATGACACGATATTGTCATGCAATGCATGCCTGGATAGCTAGTGTGTCATTTCTTTAGCTACCAGGGAAATGCTTCCTTGTACAAACTATAATTTTTTTTTTTTTTCCTTTTTTGAATTAATGATGTTACTTTGGCTTTGCTCTTTCAAGCATATATTGTACTTGACCTAGCAGTATTCAGAACCTTCTCATTTCTTCTGAGCTCATGCAATTGTCTGTGCGCTCAATTTTTCATAGTAATACCTACTCTGTGTCCCCTAACCCTCTCAGTATGAAGTAATTGCTTGGATGAAATAGCGTCTCTGAAAATATTCAGAGTGCTTCTCTAATTACTCTCTTAGCAGCAACAGTTTCTGGTTTTATTCCCCCAACCCCCACTTTGCAAGCAGAGAGGGAGGTGAACTAAAGTCTCAGCTTCTATCCTTGTGCCTTAAATGGTTCTGTGCACATGGATAATTGGCCTGGCTGTCTTTACACTGCTGCAGCTTTTTCTCTTGTGGAGCTTCTCTGTGGATTATTTTCTGCATACGAAGGGATAAAGTGTCGGAATTTCCATGAATACTCTCTGATGCTGCAAAATGTAAATATGCGTAAACCAAAAGCCATTGCCTCAGACTTCAAACAAGTGTCATAAAATTCACTGCTAATGGTATTTAGTACATAAAGAGGAATGTGTCAGAGACGAAAATGAGGCTTTACTCTGGGAAACTAATGAGCATGAGTATTAACTTACTAAGAATTATTAGAGAAAAAAGAGATAACAGATGATTTCTCTTGCCTTGGCTTGGCAGCTGAAACTAGCCATCATTAGAAATAGTCGTTCCTTTTCCTGTCTTCCATCCAAGAGCAGGCACTGATCTGGACTTTTCGGAAAGCTACACAGGGATTTGTCTTTGATTTCATTCCCATTTTGACATTTTTATCATTAGCTGTGGACATAGTGGATTTGGAGCAAAGTTTCACTGCCTCTGCTTAAAATGTGCTTCCTGCTTGCGGTCTCCTTTACAGAATCTTCAACTGTTGGCAAAAGGCTGTAGTAACCTGAACAAGCAAATCCAAAATGCACAGATGTTTGGTGTCCCAGTAGTGGTGGCTGTCAATGCTTTCAAGTAAGTCACACTGCACTGGAAAGAGAATCTCTGGGGGGCCTTTCTATGTAATTGGGACAGCTTCAAACTGATGTGTTAATGCTGATACCAGTTGAAGCAGAGTAGCCAGCTAAGGATTCTTCATCTGAAGCAAATACACGTTGGCCGATGTGGAGAAATTATGGAGTTTAGCTTGTTGTGTGCACATGATAGAGCCCCTCTGAATCAGCAAAACAAGCACCTTTTTGAGTTTGCCTCTGAAAACAGGAGTGTTGCCAGTACAGGGCAGATACTGAGCAGTGTTCCACACTTTCTGGTGTCAATAGTCACGGATTTCTGTATGCAGATCCAGAGCTATCTGTTGCTGTCTTCTCCTATGTGAAGTAGCTTCCTTCACCAAAGTGGAGAAGGCTGTGCAGATAGCCCCTCAGCAGCTTCCTGCTGTTTGGATTCTGTGATTTCTTTGGGCAGCTTTTGGGTGTTGTCAACAAGAGAGAAAAATTATTGGTAGAAACAGCTCATTTACTTTGTGTTCTGATGCAAATGCATAAACCTTTCTTATTGCAGAACGGATACAAAGGCAGAACTGGCCCTTGTAGTGAAACTGGCAAAGGAGGCGGGAGCATTCGATGCCGTGGAGTGCACTCACTGGGCAGAGGGAGGTAAAGGAGCACTTGCACTGGCCCGAGCTGTTCAGAGAGCATCGCAAACACCCAGCAACTTCAGGTTCCTCTATAACACAGAAGTAAGAACTTGCAGTATTACAGAAGCAATTTGTTTGTAAGGTGGAGATCAATTGCTGCTCTGAGAAACTGAGAAAAAAATTAATTTTAGAACATAACATTTATTTAACCATTCTCAAAGGTCATGTTAGTCAGTTCTTGTTGTTTCATCTCCCCAGTGAAATATTGCTTACTTTTTCTTTTTTCTATGCAAGTAAGGCCTATGGAGTCACAGTGCAGGTCAGGGTAGAAGAGAGAAAGAATGTGTGTGTATATTTCTAATGACTTTGCAATGGAAGACACTGTTGGTTCCTGGGTTATGGCCTGAATCCTCCTTTAATAGCAAGCACCCATTCAAGAAGCTAATGAAGTACAGAGCTATGTCTGTATCTATTTTAGCTCCTTAGCAGATGCTTTCAATCTTTTCTTCTGTAACCTGTTTTATTTGTGCTTTTATTTTGCCATTAACTTGTATTTCCTTGTCTACTTTTTTACTTCAGTTTGAGAGAAAATAAAGATATGTCTTTTTCAGTAGAGGTAATTAACATATAAGCACAGCTTATAAGAAATATTGCTGTGTGTCTTTGTTGTGACTGTAGTAAACTAACTTTGCCCTCTTAGAAGAAAAGCAACTGCAACAAGATAAATATGTTATGAAACACCTCAGATTTCTGTTCAGCTTTGTTCTGTGGCGAGTGGGAATAGCTCTTCTGTCTGCAGATGGGCAGATGCACAACATATATGAAGGATGGTAAAGCTGCCATGATGTTACAAACGTTTGTAGATTGGCCATGCTGACTTGCCTGGTTTTGCTTGTTTTTGTTTTTCTCTAGCTTCCTGTTGTAGATAAGATCAGACTTATTGCACAGAAGATCTATGGGGCAAGTGACATTGAGCTACTTCCAGAAGCACAGCAGAAAGTTACCTTGTACACTAAGCAAGTGAGTTTTCCACATCACTTGATACCAGTGGTGCTTTTCATATGAAGTATTGAACAGGGGAGCTCAAGCTGCGTGTGAGAGGAATCATCACTCAAATTATGTCATTGTGCAGGACTTGCTGGATGCTGCTATGGCACAGGAGAAAGAGGTGGTTGTATGGTGAGGGAGAAACTGGCCCTGGCTTCTAGTGGAGAAGACAGAACTGTAGCCCAGAATTCTAGGCCAGTAGCACATCTGTGTTGGTGTGTGAGGAGAGAAGAGTAGGAGGTTTCAGTGATCTTTCTCTACTGTACTCTTCGATTCTTCAGCGATTTGGGAATTACGGAAGTACGGGTGGTTCCACTGGTTCAGCTGGTGCTAGTCTCTAATGGTTGGAGTTTTTTATCTTGTTCCACTGAGTTGTCTAATCAGTTTTTGAGGCTGTGTGGATTTCTGGTAGTCACAGTTATGTTGAGGAAAGAGTTCCACAGGTGATACAAAACTACTTGTGGAAAAATACTTTCTTTTGAATCTGGTACTTGGTTGTGAATTAGACAGTTTCTGTTTGTGGATTTTCCTCTTCTCTAGCATGACATTCTTGTGAATTTAACTGCTTCTGCATTAATGAAGGTCTATAAAGGGCATCGAAGAGCCATGTGAGAATCTCCCATTTTTTGTTTACAATGTGAATGATTTAATGTCTGCAGTCCATTTACTGCTGCCATGTATAGTTTCTTCTTTTCATGTTTCTTGTATATTCTTTTACAAGTCTGTCAGAATACCGGAGCCATATAATTGCTGCTTCCTCATGACTCCCAATTACATCGATCAAACATTTCTAATTAACTGACCTCAGCTGAACAAGAACTTCAGTTCTGGGCTGTATAATGTTTTGAAAAGAGTAGAAAGTAAGTTAGCTATCAAGACTGTGTATCTAAGACTTCTCAGACCATTACTTTTTTCCTCCATTGGATGTGTTGGAGGCTGTTTCTTTAGTGGATCTTCTAGTAACTCATTATTACTTAGCAAGCAGTGGGGACAGAGTTTGAGAGAGGTGGAATGGGCATGCAGATTGGTCCATGGATCTGACAGGCTGCAGATGAAGCATTTTTTAACGAGTAAAATTTCATGATAAAATATCTGATGTCTGCAGAGAATGGCAGAAGAGAGCAATTACATTTGTGTACAGGAAAGGTCACTGAGCTTTCATTTATTTCTCTCTTTTCATTGCCTTTCCTAGGGATTTGGAAACCTGCCAATCTGCATGGCTAAAACTCACCTGTCATTGTCTCATGACCCAGAACAAAAAGGAGCACCTACGGGTTTTATTCTGCCAATCCGAGACGTTCGAGCCAGCGTTGGTGCTGGATTCCTGTACCCGCTCGTAGGAACGGTAGGTGACTGAATGAAACCCTCAGGTGTGGGGCGAGGGAAAAAGCCTCCATCTGCACTCCAGTAAGCAGTTACAAAAGAGATACCAATTTAGGAGAATTCTTCTTGTTTACAGTCGGTATTTTAACAGTCCCAGGATATTAGATGCCCTTGCTAGTTTTTTTTTTTCAGGAGGAAGGGGGAAGCTAAAATAGACAACCTGCACTCTTAGCAAGTCCCCAGTGTACTCCTTAGATCCCACATCTCTGTTTTACTGGAGTTGGAGGAAAAGGTGTGCTCCGTGGCTAATGAAATCTGGAGCTGCAGTCTGGTAGCAGGAATGGTAAAAATCTTGGCCCACCTAATTGCCATTGTATCTTTGTGTTCCTGATGAAGGCACTTTTCAGTATTGCAGGTGAAGTCTATGTACACATGCAGATCAAGGTAGAGCAAGACAACTCCAAAGCTTACAAATCAAACAGCTTTTGATGAAACACTTCCAAAGCGAAACTAACCTATACTATTATTCATTTGTCACTTTCCCCTCCCATTTGGCTTTTTTTTTTTGATTTTGCTGACCCTCTGTTTGCTGTTCAGCCAGCATCAGTTCCAACAATTCATTTCACTGTTCCCTTGAGATTTTAGTTTCTTTCCTTTTGATGTGATTGGCATAATGTCAGCTGAAAGGAGAGAGTAGCTACAGTGGAAACAGGATCCTGGAACAGCTTTGATATGAATTGCCTGGCAGAAAGAGGAGCTGTGCAAAATGCACTAATGTTCAGGTTTGCATCCAAACAAAGAACATTAGGGTGAGGGGATTCACTGGAAATCTTACTGGGGAATCTCTTCTGGGCAAATGTCAAGTAACTTCTTAGATGGTTTTAGAGGATGTCGCAGCTGAAACAAGCAGCTCTGTCTTTCCCTTATTTTTGAGGCCTAAACCTTTTCCTGAAATCTTCATGGCAACTGGTTTGTTTCAGTAAGCTTTCAAAAGCATTAGAGGTACATGGCTCTTGTGATTAAATTTGCTGCTTTAAGAGTTGGATCTCTTCTTCCTTCAAATGCTACCTAGAGCCAAATATTGGATATTTTTTTTCTTGTAATTCTCTAAAAGAAAGAAAAACTATGTAAGGGTTTCCAGATTACCCAATATAAATGAAATAACCATATCCTGATTAAAGTCTTGCTCATCCATCTTTATAAAGAGTAATGTGTGTTTGGGGATGAAATTAAAGATACCATGCTTTTTTCTGTTATTAATGGCATTTTCTTGCAAGCCAAGATTTAATCCAAACAATTACATTTTTTTAATAAGCACCGGAGAAGGAAAGAGTGCATGACATTAATGAGCTCTGCACAAAAGAAAAATGTTTTCAGACATTACAACTAACATTTTGGTTCACTTTTTGATGTCTTCTGTTTCTGTGGAGTTAGACTTTTTCATTCCTGCTGCCATCCCAGATTCCTAATGTTTTATTGAACATATAATAAATCACAATGTTAATTCCGCCAGAATTGACAGAAGCTTAGGAACACAAAGGTCACTCTTCTGTGGTGTCTACAAAGCCAGGGAAAAGATGCCCATTTGAGAAGCAGTCCAGGACATTTTGAATCAGATCCCTATTTTAAACCCATTCAGCAGGAGATGTGTTAGCCTCAGAATAAGTTTTTGGCAGCAGCCATTGAACTGTGTGAGCTGAAAATTCTGCAAATATTTAGCTCCATGAGAAGCTTTCAGGAGAAATTCGTTGTGAACTTAATCACTGGTGCGTGCATATTCTTATCTGAAGTTAATCACAGAGCTATGACACATTTTATTTTTTCTTAGCTTCTGAGTTGTGTTTTTTTCAATTTCTGACTTAAGTTGAAGCTGTCATACTTCAATGAAATACTTTGAGGGTTTTAAAGGAAATATAATTTCAAAGATTATCTAGATTTAACTTTGAGCATGAAAGGTAACGAAAGTGAAATAAAATGTTGGGTTAAAATTGGTTGGGTTTCTTTTCTGGTAATGCTGATGAGTTGAAAACAAATCACTTATTCAGCTCTGGTTTTCAGTTCCTAAGTGGCAGTTTTTCAAAAGTTCCACAAATGCAATAAGTAAGACCTTTTGAGTTGGTCTTGGTTTTATTTTAAATCTTGCAAGGGGATTGGTGATGTCCATATGGTGTAATTTTTTCCATGTAAGTAAACAGCGGGAATGGCCCTGTGTTCTTTTTCAAACGTGATATTGATGGGCAAGAGGATAATGAAGGAAAAGTTCATCAGCTCTGAAAATAACTGGGGGCATTAAGCATTGTAGGCATTTCTAAAGAAAAGCAGTAGCATGGTTAGAAATTACTGTGTGCTGCATAGAAATTCAAGGTTTAAACATACTAGATAAGATAGCAGAGTAGCCACTGTGGGATGCCCTGTGGGGGATAGGAAAGGAGGGAAAACTATTGTTCCTTTCAAAATAGAAAGTGCAAGAAATAGTAAGATCAGGCCCATCGTCAGCAATATGGCACCTCCTACTCTGTTGAGTGTCACTGTCTCACCTCCTGCTGTGGCCTTTTGTAGGTGGAGATCTGCAAAGATCTAGAATTCTTCAGTGATAGGTAAATAAATAGGAAGTTTCTTGCTCTGCATGACTGGGGACTGGCAGTGACTATAGTTAAGAGCAGGAAAACCCCCCCATGCACTTCAGATCTCTTAATACCTTGGCTCTTGAGAGAAAAATATTCATACAGCTAAGCACAAAGAGAGTTTTTCTCCACAGCCCCTCTGTTCTTTGCCTGGGAAAACAGCAGGTCTGACAGAAAGCTGGTGCAGTCCTGGAACACGTTACAGAGTACATTTCAAGTGGTTTTTACCTCCATGTAATCTATGCAAGACCTGCAGTGTCACGTTACATATGGACTGGTGTTGGCACTTGGCTTAGGAAAATGGAGTGGCACTGCAGAAGCTCCCCACACAATTTGGGGAAACTGCAGAAAATGCCTCATAAACAGAGCTTTGCTTCCTTGCTGCTTAGCTTATTATCAAGAGGAAGATTGGGAGGTAGTTTGATTAGAGTGCAAAATACTTGCTCAGGGAGAAAATACCAGATTGCCAGAGATCTTTAATCTACTGGAGATGGGCATAACAATACCGATAGTGAAAGCTGAGGCTGGGTGACGCAGATAACATGGTCTCATTTTCTAAAGGGATGAATGACTGCTGACACAAACTACTGAGTGTGGTCACAAGTTGCCCACCTTTGTAGAGCATCTGTGTTTGGCCTAAATGTTGAGTTAGGGAAATCTTGCCCAACTACATTAGTAAATGAGGCCTAGTGTCACCTCTGGCCTCATGCTCTGTGGCTCTGAAACTGGGCCCTTAACAGTGAGGCAACTAGAGAGGACCAACCTGAGGCAGGCATGGTGCTGGCAGCTGTTTTGCTAGCTTCAATTCTGACACTGCACAGCCCTCCTGATTTAAATGCCTCAGAAATGTTCCAGCCAGGAGAACTGACCTCTCCATCTCTGTTTCAGTTTTATCCCGGTTCAAAAAACAGCAATGACAACAACAAAAACCCCAAACAACAGAATCAAACTATTATATATAGCTCTATTACATATATAATTATTCTTAATTATCTAATGCTTCTATTTCTAGACTCTTAAAGAACTATAATCTACTGGGACTTTACAGTCAGCAAAGCTGTACTAAAACACATTTTAATTTTAATAACCAGGACACTGCCACAAGTAATTACTGTCTCGCCACAGCAAAGTCCATGAAGGCTCCTCTAGCAGTTAGCTGGTCAGCTGAGTATCTAAGAACTTTGCCAGATCTTGGGCTCAGTCACTACCAGAGGCAAAAGCCAAACTAAATCCTCATCATAAAAAGCAAAGCCACCAGATGATGTACTGAGTCTGGACTTGCCGATTTTCACTATGCTTCAAAATGTTGGATGATGGTCACACATTTAGTATGTACGTGTGCAAGGAGCTGCACTGACTGTTGGCATCACAGCCTCCAGAAAGGGAGTTTAGTACTATCTTCTGCATGGAACTATGTTGCTTTCATTTTAACCTTTTGTCTTTTGTTGCCCAGATGAGCACTATGCCAGGACTTCCTACAAGACCCTGTTTTTATGATATAGACTTGGATCCAGTGTCAGGAGAAGTAAATGGGCTCTTCTGAAAGGAATTATTAACCGAAGGTAGGTGCCTTCTTGAAGACTCTCAATATTTGGGCTTTATTTCTCATCTTGAGATAATGGAGTTAAGCTAATCTTACATTATGCCATATGTTTCCAAATGACATTTGATTATAATTCAGCCTGACAATTGCCTGCAGTACTATATACTAGTAATTAAATTTATTTTTCTTTTCAGCTCCCAGAAGAACACCTGATGAGTCATGTAAACAGGACTATGCTCTGATGTTTTAAAGTCAAAACAAGATATGACTGAGAATATAGTGTAAGAAATGACTGGAACAAGGAATGCTAAAGAATCAACTGCTTTAAATCTCTAATAATTTTTAAACTGCTGTGTTGCAAGGTAGTTGATATTGACTGTGTAAAGCACACTTGCTCAACAAACCTCCAGCTTCATAATTGTAGCTGAAGCAGAGTACAGAAGCTTGGGTTTAGGGACCTCTTCTGATTCAATGACATTATTTTAATAATTAAACATCCTAAAGCTGCAGCTGTTTGAAGCAATCTTGGGACTTAATTGTCTTAACCATAGGGCTTTTGTAGCGTATATTATCTTTGAAAGTCTTGTACGCTGCATGTTCTGATTTGCCATACTGAATTCTGTGTTCCACTTCTCATGCTGTGGGAGAAATTGCTGTGCTCTGAAACTGCACCCATGTCATTTAAAAGAAGGAGCAAGGAGGAATCCTTGTTGCTTCTCATCTCTCTCCAAAAGTGCTTACACTGGCTTCTGCTGTGAAATACTCCTGCAGGCACCTGAGCCACATCAAATTTCCCTTTTAGAAAGTCCATCTGTGACTATCATCATCTACTGTTAACGGAAATCAAACCTTTGGATATCATACCTGTAGGGACTGGATCTCTGGCCTATTTCTCTGGCTTCTACCAGATGTGTCTTTTGAACCACCTTATGCTCAACAATAAGTAGTCACACTGTTGATAGGCCTTGTTTACTAAGGTACCTTTTTGGTGGACAGAGACAACACCAGTAGTGATCAAGTCACTTGTAGCAGGTTTTGTCAGCAGACCAGAAATCGTTTTGTAACATAAAAATATCACTGCTGCCAACTTTTTAACTAATACAAATAAACTGGTAAATGTTTCAAGTGCTTTTGGGGTTTTAATGTATGCACTGAGGTTACTGAAGTAGAATTTCTGTGATTAACTGCACATAGCAGCAATCGCTATATTGACAAGTAGGAGTGATTATTGCAGTAATAAGTTGCCTGCAATGCACCACTGTGTGTTTTAATCTTGTTTCCTTTCCTAGATGATGTGTCATCTATAGGAAATAAACTACCTGAATTATTCCATGAATTTGAGATACTGGCAGTTGACTGCAAGAATAGCAGAATTAAGACTTGCAAGGCCCATCTGTTTGCATCAGAACTGAATCTGAAAACACTCTGGTTTTAGTAAGAACTGGGAGAATCAGGATGTAGGTGTGTACCAATGTACTGATGCATCTGTAGTACACAGACACTGTGTCTATATGCAAACATATATGCAGAGAGAGAGCTGTGTATCGCTCAGGTTATTCAGGAGGGATGAAAAATTATATAAAAATGACCTGGTTGTTGCAGAAGCAGACAGAACAGCCTAAATCATTGTAAACACATCTGAGATGCATTCACAGCCTCCTAAAATTTTGAATTTGATGGTGTTCAGCTGAGGAGCTACTGGCAGCCAGATTAGCCAGAGTCACACCCAAGCCATTTGCAAGGAGTTGAAAGGGATGTTCTCTGTTGCCACCCAGCCCCCTGCCTAACTGAAAGTGCCTCCTCACCTGCAGCACCTTGGCCAAGCCTTCCTTTGAAGCAGGTTGCCAGAGCCGATGTTGCCAAGTCTGCTGTCAGTTCCTACATTTAATCTTCTCTGCTGCACTGCCTGCCTGTGAGCGCTCTGTGCTCCACCTTCATTTTATGCTTATGAAAGATGGGATAAGTGCAAATTTATGCTAAGATTAGCCTCCTTTTAGTTTAGCATGAGATCATAGACATGTGCTTGAAAGAGACAGTTCAAGAGGTTGGTAGTCCACCTCCTGCAGTAAGGCAAAGCCTTAGCGCAGGCATGAAACTGCTGCTGTGCACAGCAGGACTGGTGGGAACAAAGCACAGAGGCTAAAAAATGGCCCCAAGCATCTAGAGGTTATTGTGAATGCCTTTCTAACCTGCACTCTCAACCTATTGGGGCGTCCCTGCTCTAGGTCTTGCAGGACTGCTACAAAAATAGGTTGCGTGGAGTTGTTTTAACTTCTCCTTTGCAAGTAAGTATGCCAGCTAGTTCTTGCCCTATCAAACAGGACACAAAGGACGCTTAATTTCTCCTAACTAAATATTGGAAGGTTGTCTTTTCTTCCTGTTGCCTAGAGAAGAAACTAATTATGTACAAATTTGTTCTCTGCGGGCTATTTGCGGACTCTTAGCTGGTGTTATGGCCATCCACTGGCCCAGCTGTGCTGTAATGAGAGTTCTGCATCACATCACATAAGAAATAACAGATTTGATTTTTTTTTTTTTTAAAGAAGTGATAGGGACCAAAAAAGGAGAAAGTGGTGCTTGGCTGGTTTGATGCATATCACCAGAACTTCAGGGTGGGCCTGGAAAGAAAACCTAGGCCTACAGCTGGATGGGGATCTTCTTTCAAGCTTACCTATGTTCTAACCAGCTCCTCAGCTTGCCACAGACCCTGTTACCCTGTACCACAGCCATTGGTGCCGGAATCTTCCCTTGGAGGGGCAGGAGTAATAGAATTCTGTGTGAGGTGTTTCCAAATGGGATTGATGAGAACCTGCCACCATCATGCCACCCTTGAGAGAGTACACCACATGTGAGTCACCCTCATTACCCCTGCCTGCTTTCCTCCTTCTTGCCCCTGCTGCAACAAGGGAAAATGTCCTCAAGCCCAGGGGCCTTCCTTGGCTTTAACACAGAAGTCATAATTAGAACCCACCACTCACCCAAGGGAGAGAAGTTGTTTCCAAAAGAAGATAATTAACCTGAGTGGTGAACACAAGCAAACATATCTCACAGGGGAGCTTTTTAAAAGGCAGTTCTTCTTGTTTGATCCTCATTTCTGCCCTGCTGACTGACATTCAGCCCAACAAAACCCATTTTGTACTTTTCTGTTCCACGAAGAAGTTAAGGGGGGGGGGAGGCCATGTGTATTTTTCTAAGGCCGACCTACGCTGGAAGCCACTTGCAGATTCAAAGTGGGCTGCCTCGCCTGGTTTTCTTATGTGCAGACATGCTGTGAAGTAGTTAACGTCCTTGAAACATTTGTGGGCGTCAGTCAGCTACCCATGGAGATGAATGGGGACGTTCAGGCATCTCAAACTACAGTTTCATGTAGTTCATGAACTGCACTTGGCAGTCTGTTTTCTAGAGGTCCCCCCATCAATCATAACAGCTGGAGTTGCAATTTTTTTAAGTCAGGTCTCTGCTGCTCTGGAGAAAAAAGGTTCATATGAGAAAGGCACATTCTCTGATATTTTATAGAATGAAACAGCTTTGGTTGGAAAAGATCTCAAAAATCATCCATTTCCAACTCCTCTGCTGTGGGCAGGGACACTTTCCATTAGACAAAGCCCCTCTGACTTGGCCTTGAAAAGTTCCATGTAAGGGGCATCCACAACTTCTCTGGACAACCTGTTCCAGTGGCTCACTGCCCTTACACTAAAAAATTGCTTATATCTATCTTAAATGTCCTCTCTTAGTTTAGAACCACCATCCCTTGTCTTACCAAAGCAGCCTGTCCCTGCCTTTCTTATGGGCCCTCTCTTAAGTACTTAAAGACTCCCCAGAACTTTATCTTCTTCAGGCTGAACCACCCCAACTCTCTCAGCCTCTCCTCATAGGAAAAGGATGTCCTTATTTGGGGCAAAGAGTAGTTTAAACTCAAGAACTGACTGTTCTTAACCACCACCTCTGAAGGCGCAGCTCCAGTAGCAACCCAAGCAGTGTGATTCAAGCTGCAAAGGTGCTAGGTGGGACAAAAACCAACAGCTTTCACAAGCAAGATGCCCTTCCTTCCCATAGCCAGATCCCCAAGGGCCCTTCTTCCTGGGATGCTCTTTTTCAGTTTATCTTGCTGCTATTTGGATCCAAGTTGGAAACTCACAGCTCTGTCCCTAGGAAGATCTTTGCTTTGAGTATGGTTTTGCTGTCTTCTGCTGCTGCTGTACACAACTGTGGAAGGGAGAAAAGTTACTCTGTGAGAAGGGGTGGGATCTTTCCCAAGGGGGAGTGATGCTGCCCTGTGAAGAGGAATGTGGTCCTGCAAGAAGAGAGGGTGCTATCCCATAGTGTACCCAGAATCATAGAATGGTTGGCAGTGGAGGGGACCTCTGAAGATCATCTAGTCTGGCTCCCCCGCAGGTTCACCTCGAGAAGGTTGCACAGAATCATGCACAGGCACGTTTGGGATCTCTCCAGGTAAGGAGACCCCACAACCTCTCTAGCCTGTTCCAGGGCTCTGTCATCTTCATAGGAAAGATGTTTTCCTACACGTTCAGACGGAGCCGCCTGTGGTCCAGACTGTGCCCGTTGTTCTTGTCCTGTTGCTGGACACCANTCCTGGGTCGGGTTCTTGCAGCCACGGCGGCTGCCCGAGGAGCCCTCCTATGCCCCAGGAGGGGTCTGGCTTTTAGGGGCTGTCCGTTTGACCGGGGCGGGAGAGGGGGGTGAGCGGGAGAGTGGCAGTGCCGGCCGGTACCTGCTGCCTCCGGCAGCACCCGCGAACGCCCCCAAAACTTCCTGGGCTGCGGAGGAGGCGGCAGAGCCGGGCTGCGGGTTGCGCTCGGGGCACCGGCGGATGCGGGCTGCGCTCTCGCACATGCTTCCGTCGGCTAAGCTGGTTTTCCCCTTAAAAAAAAAAAAAATTAAAAATTAAATTTAAAAAATATGTAATTAAAAAAAAAACAAACAAGGAAATGCGCGGCGCGGGGGAGAGGGCCTGCCAGAGCCCCAGGGGCCATCACCGAGCTACTTAACAGCAGAGTACAAAATCCCGCGTGAAGAGCTGCCCGAAGCCACCACTCAGCTCGTCCCAGAGAAGTTGATGTGCTTGCGGTAACATGGTTTTGCATCTCTATGCCCCAACGTGTTTTGAGGCAGTATTCTTTTTTTTTTTTTTTTNAGGGGTGGGATCTTTCCCAAGGGGGAGTGATGCTGCCCTGTGAAGAGGAATGTGGTCCTGCAAGAAGAGAGGGTGCTATCCCATAGTGTACCCAGAATCATAGAATGGTTGGCAGTGGAGGGGACCTCTGAAGATCATCTAGTCTGGCTCCCCCGCAGGTTCACCTCGAGAAGGTTGCACAGAATCATGCACAGGCACGTTTGGGATCTCTCCAGGTAAGGAGACCCCACAACCTCTCTAGCCTGTTCCAGGGCTCTGTCATCTTCATAGGAAAGATGTTTTCCTACACGTTCAGACGGAGCCGCCTGTGGTCCAGACTGTGCCCGTTGTTCTTGTCCTGTTGCTGGACACCACTGACTCCATCCTCCTTAGATACTGACCTCCAACGGCGGAGCGGCGATGCTGCCCCATACTCAAGCTAGGCCAGGGTCCCGGAGCCCCCTCCCCAGCCCCGCGCTCTCAGCAGACTGCCGGCAGGTTCCCGCAGAGCCGCCCCGGTGCCGGGGGGCGGGCCGGGGACTGCCTCGGCGGGGGGCGGGGGGCTGCCGGCAGCGCCCTCCCCGCCGGCCCGGGGGGCNTTAAAAAATATGTAATTAAAAAAAAAACAAACAAGGAAATGCGCGGCGCGGGGGAGAGCGCCTGCCAGAGCCCCAGGGTCCATCACCGAGCTACTTAACAGCAGAGTACAAAATCCCGCGTGAAGAGCTGCCCGAAGCCACCACTCAGCTCGTCCCAGAGAAGTTGATGTGCTTGCGGTAACATGGTTTTGCATCTCTATGCCCCAACGTGTTTTGAGGCAGTATTCTTTTTTTTTTTTTTTTTTCTTTCTTTCAATTTTAAAAGGTTTCATGTCTCTTACACTGTCACCTATCTGATGAGCCCGTGTGGTGTTAATTGAGGTTGCCATGGAAGGCACGCACATAGTATAAATAAGATCCCTTCTTGCCATGTGATTCTGCTTTTGTATTCCATAAGCCTCCTTTTTGTATTCTCTGTTTTTGCATATTGTCATATGGTGCACTAAAGATAAAAATATCTGCTGTCTCAGGGTGTAATTTCCCTAGCTGGAACTATGACTGCATATGGAGCAGTGGGAAAAAGATGTAGCTAACCGTAGGAGCAGGAAATCTATGTGTGTGCATGCGTAACATAGACCTGCCAGAACATGAGCAGTTAAAAAAAAAAAAAACATTAAAATAAAAGCCCCCTTTGGTGGAGCATCACTAGGCTGACATCTTGGTGGCCTTATTTTGCCTTTGGATATTCATGCTAATTAGTGGAAAAAAACTGCTGTGGTACATCCGGAGGTAGAACTGATATTCCAGTCCTAGTCTGTCTCCCAAAATAAAATACTAAAAAACCAAAAAAAATCCCAATTACCAGGAGAAAAAAAAACCCAATGAAACAACACCTTTTATTAAACAAAAACTTATTTCATTTAAAAAAAAAAAAATCGTTGCTCTACATCTATGTCTTACCGTTTGTTTGTTGTGTTCCAGATAAAAGATGGAAGCATCGGCTGTGCTTCGCAGTAAACCTCACATAACCTGCCAGGGGAACTGAAGCAGAAAGCAAAGCCAAGACAAAGCAGCGTCTGACCTTGTCACTGGGGGGCAGGCAGGAAACAGCCACTGGCTGCCGCTGGTTGTACTGGTGCTTCAGTCAAGCTCCCTGTGCAATGTGGAACTGCAGATTTCTCAGGTCCGTGGGCTGAATAAAAATGGTTGCCTCTTGGCTTGATTCATGATCGTTTGGGGAAAAAACAGAAAAGTCATGTCAGCCCAGCGACTAAATAGTCATGTTGTGAGACTGAGTGCAACTTGAAGTGGGTTGTCCCAGAGCTGACAGAAACTGACCAGCAAAGCCAAGGAGAAGCCTGTTCATCTTCACATCTACCCAGGATTCCTTGGAGAGGTGATAAAGTGAGTAATACGACAAAGTGGGAGTCACAAAGCAGATGCTTCAGCATAACTTCACTGTCACATCCACTCATTAGAAAACAACTAACTATTTTGAAAACAATTTGAGAGAAAAAATGCACTTTGAGCACATCAACAGTTCTTGGGTCTGGTGTGTTAATTGAGAAAATAAGTAATAGAACAAAAAGGAGAAGAGCAATATGGTGAAGGCAACTAAGGAAATTCAAATGGAGAACCCCACAGAGACAGAGACTCACAATGCAGGAGCGACGTGCTCGCCAGCAGAGGAGCAGGCAGAAAAACCCTCCATGCTCTGTTTTAAGAAGCGGAAGAAGTCCTGTAAGAAAGAATTGACTCTGAAGGATGTGTGCAAAGGAGCTTCAGAGGAGAAAAGCCAATGCATCAGCACTGACCAAGGGGAGACAAAGGCTTCTAATCAGTCACGATCATCCAAAGGAGCCTGGGCAGCCATCAAAAATCTTGCTAGACCTCAGAGAAAGCAGAAATCCTCCTCATGGAAGAAAGTGTCTTCCGATTCTCAGGTGCAGCTGGAGGTGGATACTGAGGAGACCTGTGCACAAGGCTTCCTGAAGAAACGAGCGAGCTCTGGGGTGAAGATGCCCTGTGTACGGTTCTCCAGAGGAAAGAAAAAAAATAGCCCCTCTGAAGCAGTGGAAGAGTCAGAGGGTAGTGGTCAAGCAAATGAAGTGGTGGGCATTGTGAATAAAGCCAGTGAAGAGACAGAGGATTTGGCCCCAAGGGACAAGTCGGAATCCTTCAGCCCAGTCTCTCTGGAGGAGGACCAGGATACAGTGAAGGAAAGCATCAGCTCTGTTGGGAAGAGTGAGCCCTTGACAGAGCCCACACCTGATGCAGAGGAACGTACAAAGTGCACTGCTGAGGCAGAGATAACCAGTTCAGAGACAGTTAATGAAAAAGCCCAGGAAAAACTGCAGGAGGGGAGCCTGCCCCAAACCACAGCCTGTGTGGAAGGTGCAGAAATTGCTCCCAAAACACCTATTTCCAAGGATCAACCTATGGAAGGTGGCGAAGTTGCTCCCGATGTGTCCACTTCAAAGGATCAACTAGTGGGAGGTGGGGAAGTTGCTCCTGAACCACTCATTTCCAAGGATCAACCTGTGGAAGGTGGGGAAGTTGCTTCTGAAGTGTCTGTTTCCAAGGATCAATCTGCAGCAGGTGGGGAGGTTGTTCCTGAAGTGCCCATTTCCAAGGATCAATCTGCAGCAGGTGGGGAGATTGCTCCTGAAGCACTCATTTCCAAGGATCAACATGTGGAAGGTGAAGACGTTGCTCCTGAAGTGCCCATTTCCAAGGATCAGTGTATGGAAGGTGGGGAAGTCGCTCCTGAAACGCCCATTTCCAAGGATCAACCCAACAGCATCCCTGGGTCTACTGAGCTGCAGGAACTCTCTAATATCTGTAAAGAGTTGCCTGCAGGGGATGAATCAGAAAAGAGCATAAATCTTCCAGAGGAGTGCAAAACTGAAGAGACTGCAATGGATTTCAATCAATCAGTGCTTAAAGATGATGCAGCAAGCGTGCAGACCTGCTCCAGCCATCAAGTGATGTTAGAAACAAATGTGGGGCCTGGCATTGGCATCATCATCACTGTCACTGAGGCCGAGGACTCTGACAACACCGACTCTGACCAGGGCTATGAGCCATCCCCGGTTTTGCACCGAAGTAAGCAAAAAGGGAATAAAAAGCCAAGTGGGAGCTTTGATTATGATAATAAAGAAGGCCCTGAGGCTGGTGGCATTCCCCAGGCAGAGGAAAAAGGTCCAGGTGACCCGGGGCACAAAACTGGGGAGCAGTATGAACTGCTTCTCATAGAGACTGCTTCTTCCCTCGTGAAGGCAGCCATCCAGTCATCTATAGAGCAGCTGGTCAACGAAATGGCCCTGGAACAGAACAGACACAACAGTTTTCTGTGATGGCAGCAATGCCCCTAAAAGAAAGAGTACGGGGAGCAGTTTAAAGTTCCATTTGGCCTGGGACTGGTGTGGAGAGCTTGAAGGGTTCCCAAGGCTGAGGTGGTGTTAATTTTGCATGCCTGTTCAGTTGTATGTCTGTGTGAAATGGATCCTCGGATGTGGGCCAGACCATGCTACATATGGCTTATCTCCTGGGGCTGGGGTTTCAGACAGCATCATCAACCACAACTGTGGAAAAAGGAAGGTGCTGCAACAACTGTATTTTTGTTTATTGGCATTTTTATGTCAAAGCTACAATTCTGCTGTCATCCATGCCAGGTTTCTCCACTGTCCATGCTGTAGATCTCTGTACCTTGTGTTTAGCGAAAGGTCCTGAGAGGCAGCGAGTGCCCAATCTGCTGCTGAGCTGGATTCAGGGCACATTGGACACTGATGGAGGTTTGTCCTGGGATTCAGCAGGGTCAAGGGAAAGCAAAGTGACTGCAATGTTAACATGAAGATGTCAGTGCTAATCAGGCTCAAGATGGTGTTTAGTATTGGAAACAGGTACTTGCTACATACAGACACCAGAAACTGTGGTCACCCCTGCTGGTGCATCACATGAAGATGGATGGTTGCAGCGAGAGGCAGTTTTTGTTCAGCCTCATCCCTGTCACAAGCAGCCTGTGCATTTCCAGACACATTGCAGCACAGCATTAGATGCTTGCCTCACTGACCGTGGGCTGCAGCAGTGCCAAGAAAATGACATTGCTTTGTTTGCCAGGAGGGACATTCTTGCACCATTAAGCTCAAAGAGGAAAATTCCCAGCGGCATCAGCAGCGCAGGCTGGGCAGTGGCATGCCTGCTGTGGGGTGCCCTCTCCTTCCTTCACCTTCTTCCATGCCAGTCATGATGTTGTGGTGAAGCTGTCCTCAGATGTAGCATATTTTTAATATATGGCATGTGATATAAATAGCAGTGAGCTGCATGCATGTTAGCAGTCAACTCTTGCCTCAGTGATGACATAGCCTGGGTAGCTGTGATGGGCTGCTGGCATGGAATTGCTTTGATTTGGTCCAAGTGCTGCTGGTGTCCCTGGGTGCCAGGGGCAGCCCATCCCACACAGCTCCCCACTCGCTGCAATGCCAGCCTGGCTTCAGCAAGCCTGAGCATCCCTTGGGAAATGTACATCATGCCCAGCTCACTGCTGCCAGGCCCTGGCTGGCTCCAGCATGCTCATAGCTCGTAGCTCACTCTGACACATGCAGGAAAATGCTGGAGTGATCTTAACCAAAGTCCTCAGGGAAAAACAACCGGGACTTGAGGGCCTGGGGACACAGCCTTAAAATGCCCAAAACAGGTGAATAGCCATCAAAGCCCACAAGATGCCCTGCTTCAAGGGGGTTTGCACCAGCATGGCATCTGTGTGTGATCACTGCCTCCAACTGCCAGGTCTCCAAGATAAAAGGGGCTTTTAATAATTTGGAATTGCATCTGCGTGGCTGGGATTTGTGTACAGCTGTGGGCGAGCCAGCCTGTGCTCAGAAAATTCCCCTGTGAGCTTCTCAGCCGCTGCAGAAATAGCAGTTGTGCTTGGCAATTGCTCACTGACCATGGGCAGTGTGCTGAGAGTTCCCTTCCCAGCCTAGGGTTTGGATTCCTGTGACAATGCAAGGGCTGCAAACTTCCCTGATGTGCAACCACATTTTTAAACTTGGATAAAGTGTCTCAGTTGCTACAGAGAACTGTGGGCAGTGAGTGCCACACCTTGCTTCTCTGCAAGTAAAACTTAAGGGAAATTAGAGGATGTTAAAAGTGTCTTCTTTTTTCTCTGTGGATTTATTTAATAAGCTGTCAGATATCGACCATTCGGTGTGTATAATTTTAATGACTTTGTACTTCATACTGGTCCTTCCAGGTATTTTGCCATAGTTTTGGAAGGGACTTTATAAGGACTTTTGTATGTGCTTCTGGAGCTGCTGCAGCACTGATGCTGGAGGTTGCTTATAGAATTACACTGGGCACTGTGGCAGGTTGGTGCTGAGCAAAGGGCCTCAACACCTCTGTCGTGTTGGCTTCAGAGAAGGATGTCCAAACTCTAGAGAAGAAATACCAAATGACCCTGTGGGGCCAGGCTGTCGTTTTCTGTCAGCCCATGAAGCAGTTTTGGGAGGATTTCCTGTATTTCAGTATTGCCTTCCAGGCAAAACACGTCTTCAAGAGCAGAGGAGAATGGCAGAAATGCTTTGGTCCAGCCCAGCCCCTGCGACTGTTGCTCTGTGTCCAGGGTTGTGTTTGCACCTTTTCTGTAGCTGGTTTTTCCCTCTGTTATAGCTGTACAGATACCTGGTGATTATTTCATTAAAGTTGAATGTACCTGTTGTTTTCTTGCCTTGTGTTTGCAGGGGCAGCTATGGAGAGATTCTATACATGAAAGGATAAACTCACAGGGGTGCTCTATTATGTCCAGTTTTTTGGGCAGCCATGCAGTGAGCAGAGAGAGATCTTAAAGATGGTAACAGACCTGAATTCTTGGTAGGCTTGCTCCTCCGCTGCTCTTTTTGCTTAAGTTTCCTTTCAGTTGCTGGCCAGTCATTTCCACCACAGAGTTGTCTGCCCAGGGACTGCTAAAAGGTATTTGTGATAGGTCAGAAATCTCCAGTGGTTAAGAAAAGCCATCCTGCAGCCCAATAGTTCAGTTCTCTATCAGATGCCCCATACCACCAGAAGAAAATGTTTGAGGCTTTGCAGACACACGAGGGTCAAACCCTACTGTGCCTGGAGTGGCGTGGCTCTAGCCAATCCCACATGTTTGGTTCATGCTTTCTGCTTCTAGAGCTCCAGGTTGCTGTGTCCAAGCACACAGTTTGGTGCTGACAGGGTCCATGGTGGGGTCAGCACCTTAGGATGGGGAGGATCAAATTTGGTGCTTCATCACTTTCTGTTATGGTTCAAATGGGCTTCACACCCTGATTTTTGGTTGGTTGGTTGGTTGGGGTTTTTTTACTTTCATATACTTTCTCAAGGCATTTTGTAACATACAGAAAATACTGAAAAAAGTTATAATTTTTTAATAGTATTAATGTTATTTATTCTTTCAGGTTTGCAGAACAAAATATAGACTCATAAGAGCTGCTAATGAGTCAGTTAAGACTCTACTCCTTCATTATGAGTAGAGAGTTGAACATTAATAAAACATTTATTCTTTCCCAGAAGAAATGAGAAATTGACTCTTGCAAAGGAACATGAGGCCAGGAAATCTGTGAGGATGTGACTGCCTGGTTGTGCCAAAGCTCCAAGGGGTGGCCTGGCTTCAGGACCGTGTTCTTCACCAAGAGCTGAAATAAACTGGAATAATACATAACCTGGGTTTCTTAACAGCCCCATGTGGCTTGCTTTTAGGCTGTCTGACTTCTCATCCAGAAATTCATTGCTTGCTGCCCCCCTGAATTATGGAATTGGTTGCTTTGCAGCAGCATGTTAACTAATTATTTGGTTCTTCTGCTCACCCCAAGGCCTGTGCTCCTGTTTTTTCTCCTAGATGTTTCCAGTGCTCCTCTCAGCAGGGACATATCAGCTTTATATTCATAGATTCATAGAATCAAGCCCCCTACCCCTGCTTTGCTGTATCATTCTGAATATTTTCATTTCCCACAGCTTTTTTATATTAGCAGCAAAGAGACGAGACTTTAAATACTATAACCGATGCCCAAGAAGGCTTCCAGGTGAATAAAAAGCTTTTCTGTTATGTCAACATTGAGCCCAGCAAAAAAACCAACTGTATCCACTGAAAAGTTCCTTGCAGAAATTGCTGGCAAGCAACAACATCATAAAAAATTATTGCATTTTATTTGCTGCCCTAGGACACCAGAAGTGCATTATAAATGCACAGGCTGCTGAGGGTCAGCTCTCCAGCTGTTAAAGGTCACCGCAGCTTCGTATGCTTCAAAAGACCAAATCTACAGCAGCCAGGAATCTATCACTGCAATTGAAGATGCTGTCCCTGAATAAATGATGGACATTTTCATGTCTGTGCTTATGTATAAACATTAAAACACCAAGAGTTTTTTCACAAATGTATATGAAAAATAGAGTAAGCTCATGAAATACATGGGAATCCTTTTCTATGCAAGGGAAGGATGGAAGGAGGAAGAGATGGAAGCCAGACTGCTGATGGACCCATGCATTAGGTGCTGTAGAGACCTATTATTGCTTCTTACAGATACAGGGTTTCAAAATGAGTAAATGATCCAAGAGAAGAGATTGATTGAAATAATTTGATCTATTAGTACTTTACATCCGCAGTTTTATTTCCCAGTGAAATGGTTCTTGTTAGCTCTTGTTGGGTGGTATTCAAATAATGAAATAGTCTCATCTGCAATCAGATAAAATCTTTACATTAAATGTGTTGTGCTTTTTTAAATAATCAGAGGATGATATTTTTCATACTGTTATTTAAGCAAAAATGTAGGTTAACATTTTTTTCGGAGGCATGACTTTCACATTTCTTTTTTTGCAGAGAGTTGTGAAGAGCATAGTTCTGTGCTAAATGATGGGATTTTTCTGCAGACAAGTGAAAGTCCATTTAACTGGAAAGTGGATTTCAGCTAAAATACCCAAACCCAACATTTAAAAATAGATTTTATTACATAAAAACTGACAAGCATGCTGCACACGAAAGGGAGAGAGACACTAGGAAAACACATTTTGCAATTCAGATCACTAAGATGAAAGTGTCATCTGCAGCTAGAGCTGACTGGCAATCACCCCATCCATCCCGAAGTCAGACCTAGCAAAGATCATCCTTTCAAATCTCTCTAATTCGGAAAAGGAGATATCCCACTCCTGTCAAGGTGGGTGTCTCAGCAGGGTCCCTTCTGCAGGTACTGATGTCCTTTCAGCTGGTGCCTTTCTAGCACAGTGTCCTTACCACAGACACACTGAGCATCATTTGTTGTTGCCCCGAAGAGCACATTTTAATCTTGAGAGGGATGTAATCTCTGCAATCTAACGACAGTCATTTGTGTCACGTTTGCTTTCAGTTTACCATTTTAATGAAGACACGAGGCTGAAGGGTGTCGATGCATCAAGGCTCAGTGCCGTGACAGCTCCCTCTGATGTGAGACTGGTGAGATGGCAGCTGGGTGGGAAGCTCAAGTACTCCTGACTCCTACCGTGCTTCTGAGCAACCCCTGTGGGGAGAAGGAGCGATGCATGCCCTTGCTCCTGCCAGCAGCCTCAACTGCTTGCTTTCTGCCTGCCAAAAGCTCCCCCAGACTGCCGCTACGTGAAGGCGTTGGGTGGCAGCGCTGCAGCGCGGGCGGACGCTGCACAGCGCTTTGTTGCAGTCCAGACAGCCTGCTACTGGATTTGCATTTAGTTTGCCAGCCCCAGCAAGGCAGGGAAGGCCGAAGTGCTGGAAGCTTCTTGTCCCAAATCTCTCTGAAGTTTGCAGAGCAGCTGCAAGCCTGCGGGCACGACGCAGCGGGCTGGGGGACTGGCTGGCTCGCCAACACGGGGCCGGCAGGGGTGTGCAACAGGCACAACAGGAATGCTCACCTGCACCCTGCTCATTAAAGCCGTGAGTAAGAGGCTCACAACCACACTGCCGGGATAAACAGAGGTTAGAAAGGGATGCTTGGGCCCTAATGACAGGCTTTGATGCCTGCTCTGCTGGGTCTGGTATTGCTGAAGGGTAGTGACAACCACTGCTGGAGCAGGTCCCTCCCAGGATGGCTGCAGGGAAAAGGAAGTAATGCTGAGCATCAGCCTCCACCCCCGGCATGGCAGCACTTTTGGCTGGCATTTGGTGGGCCTGCACTGGTACAGGCCCCACGGAGGCCTGGCTTGATAGCTAGCACCATATTTCTACCTACTGTGAAGTTTTTTCCCCCTGCATCATCCTTGATGGATCTCAGCCCTGGTTTCCCGCACTGGTGCACTGGCTTTACCTCCTACAACCAGTGGGTTGCAAATGCAGGGTCAGGAGGGACAGAGGGCTTCACACAAACACCATTTGTCCCAATAACGTGAGAGCTAATATGGACTAAAATATGCCCAAGTGCCAATGGAAGCCTTTAGCAATATTGCCCTGTGCATCTCAGGAAGGTAAAGGCAAGTGTGGCTGCTGTGGTGCCCAGAGTCCTGCAAAGCTTCCCAGAGACATCTCAGCTTAGGTGAAAACCAGCCTAATTTGGCAGACAGGGTTCTGAGCTGTGCTGCACCTTTGTTCTGAGGGTGCAGCGTCTGGTTTAGAACAGTTAATCGAAACATTTCCTCTCAGGCTGCTTGTGAAGTTGTGCCATTCTTTGTCCTTAATGAAACATGCAAATCCTATAAATGCTGTGATTACATCTTGGGGAATTCAATCCTGATACAACTCCAGTTTTAAATATCTAACTGGTGTGTAATTTTGGGCAGATCCATCCTCATCAACATCTTTATTTCTTATTACTCAAAACATGTTTTCCTATTGCAGGACTGCAGGGAAGCCCATTCAGTTGCAGTCCTTTTTGGCATACCATTGGCAAGACAGGGTAAGAAAAGGCTAAGGTTTATTACACAATAAAGCTTTGAGGCCAAAAGAAGACTCTTGCCTTTGCCACTGATAGCTCATGATCCCATTCAATGATGCTGAATTGCATCTGCTGAAATCACTTTTCACTGCACTTCTGCCTCCAAAATAGTAGAAAACTACTCAGTATCAGCATTGCACATATTGTAGAAAGCTCATGACAGTGGTATTTCATGGTTTTATTTTTAACTGTAATACTCACGGCTTCAGTTTTACATCCTGATAGCAATTTTTCCCCCTTTTTAACCTTCTTAGTATGCACGAATGTCCCAAAACTGTCTGGTGGAGAGGCCACTGCACCCACAAATGGGTTGTCAGCCCTTCCACACCCTCTGCATGCCACTGCTGTCCATCTTTGCAGTGATTTGATAGACAACATGCAAGGGAAGAGCCTGCCCAAATGCTGGTTTAACAGCCAGATGGCTGAAGGCACATGTTGTAACCATAGTTTGTGAAGAGGATAAAATGAGCTGAAGGATTTTTTCATCGTAAGTGTAGATGGGGCAAGCACAGCCCGGCCATCAGCATTGCCTCCTGGCATTGCTCTACCTTGGCCACCCAAAAATACTAGATGAAAGAGGTAGAATTCAAACATTTTCAGGTGCACATTCAGAGGGGATGAATTACCTTTATAAGGACTACTTGTGCAAGAGGCAGGCATCAAAGTCTTGTTCCTCTGGCACCAATAATGCAGAAGTTCAACCCAACACTTCCATTGCAGAAGTGCTGCCAAATAGTACCCTTCAGGCGGCACTGCAGGAGGTGAAAAACAAGGCCCTCAGCAAAATAACTGGACATCATGTTGCTTCTATGATTCTAAGTAGGGATAAATACCCTGTATTCTACACCTTTTTTGAAGCATGCTTTGGTTGTTGAGCCAGCTAACCTACAGGCAGAATATTCAGGTCAACACTAGATACATGTGAAAGTGATGCTAGCCACTGCAGCACTTCTTGGCATTTCAGAGGTTAACTTGATCTGGCTGAGGAACTTTGGCAGGGATCCAAGCCCAAATCTTCCCATATTTTCATAAAATTCATGAGTTGCAGAGCCCACAGACAAAGCACTTCAATGCTTGTAGCTCATCAGCTCTCCACCTTTGATGCTGGTATCCCCCACAGCACAGGGCATAGCTCAGGGGATCCCTTGGAGCTTTTAGACATTCAGCCTTCAGCTATCACCACCCCAGGTCTTTCTTTGTGTATGCCCATGTGCATCTATCAACCAATTGCAGATACCTGAAAGCAATCACCAGCATCATTATTCTGCAAACTATGACAAATTCTTGTATGTTTTCATGAAAAACAAAACAAAACAAAACAAAACAAAACAAAACCCACAAAACCCAACAAATGAGTATTTGCCAAGTCGAGCTGTGCGAGTCAGGCAGATTTTCAAGCATGCACTGGCATAAAGGTTAAGGACTCAGTAATTCAAGTGTTGTCTACATACAGCAATAAAAATTCTTAGGATGTATGCAGGAGCAGCTAAACCTTGTTTAGCACACATCACTGTTTTCTAAACTGATTTTCTATTCACAAGACTTAAAGAGAATGGTGTTTTCAAGTTAATGTAACTTGAAGCTGACAACTTCACTCAGGCTTTTTCTACTGCTTTAATTATAACAGTGCTCAATGCTTGCAGTAGAAAACTGCTGAACATGCATTTCTTGTATTGCACATCATGCTAAAACTGCCTGTCACAGATGTTTGATGTCACAGATGTTCAGTACCACAAAGCTTAACCAAAGCACACCCCTATAAAGGCGTGACAATAAAAAAAAAAAAAAGTCACTTACAGCTGTAACTTTTCAAAGACACACTGAACACATCCATGAACACTGTGCTGATTTCAGTGTGATTTCAGCTTCAGTGATGCATTTGCAGTCAGTACAACAGTCACTCACAGGATCACAGGATGTTGGGGTTGGAAGTGATCTCCATGTATCATCGTGTCCAGCCCCTCTACCAGAGCAGCACCAAAGAATCTAGCACAGGTTGCACGAGAATGCATTCAGAGAGGTCTTGAAATTCTCCAGAGAAGGAGACTCCCAATCTCTCTGGGGAGCCTGTTCCAGTGCTCCCTGACCTTTACAGAAAGGAAGTTCTTCCTCATGTTGAGATGGAACTTCCTGTGCTGTAGTTTACACCCATTACCCCTTGTCCTGTCACAAGGCACAACTGAGAAGAGTTTGTCCCCTCCTTCTTGACACCCAGCCCTCAGATATTTCACAGTATGTCAGGGGCTGGAAGGGACCTCGAAAGATCATCTAGTCCAATCCCCCCTGCCAGAGCAGGATCACCTGTACCAGATCATACAGGAACATGACCAGGTGAGTTTTTAATATGTCCAGAGAGGCAGACCTCACAACCCCCCTGGGCAGCCTGTTCCAGTGCTTTGTAACCCTCACAGTGAAAAAATTCCTCCTCATGTTTACATGAAGCTTCCTATGCCTCAATGTCCTTCCATTGCCCCTTGTCCTGTCATTGGGCATCATCGAGCAGAGCCTGGCTCCATCCTCCTGGCACTCACCTTTACATATTTATAAACATTGATGAGGTCACCTCTCAGTCTCCAAGCTAAAGACCCTCAGCCTCTCCTCATGAGAGAGATGTTCCACTCCCTTAATCATCTTTGTGGCTCTGCACTGGATTCTCTCAAGCAGCTCTATGTCCTTCTTGAACTGGGGGGCCCAGCACTCCAGATGTGGCCTTGCCAGGGCAGAGTAGAGGGGCAGGAGAACCTCTCTCGACTTGCTAGCCACACTCCTTCTAATACACCCCAGAATGGCACTGGTCAACCTCCCACCCACTAGGAATCCCAGATCCTTTTCCCCTTCACTGCTTTCCAAGAGGTCAGTCCTCAACCTATACTGATACCTGGGGATGTTCTTTTCCAGGTGCAAGACTCTACACTTGCTCTTGTTAAATTTCATTAAATTTCTCCCTGCCCAACTCTTCAGCCTAAGTCTGGCAGAAATTTGTAAACATTGATTAGATCCTCTCCAAGTATTCTCTTCGCCAGAGCAAAAAGCCACAGGTCNATAATATCTGTGGCTTTGGACTGGACTCTCTCCAGCACTTCTATGTCTCTCTTGACCTGGGGGCCCCAGAACTGGACACAGGACTCCAGATGTAACCTCACCAGGGCACGGCAGAAGAGTAGGAGAGCCTCTCTCAACTTACTAGCCACATCCCTTCTAATCCACCCCAGAATGGCATTGTTCCTCCTGGCCACAAGAGCACATTGCTGGCTCATGGTCAACCTCCCATTAACTAGGATCCCCAAATCCTTTTCCCCTTCACTGCCTTCCAACAGGTCAGAAATTCCATCTGAAGGAGGAGCCTGCTGCCTAGTCACCACAGCAGCCTTGTAAGAGGGTAAGTTTTTAGGTTTTCTTGGGTAACTCAGCCCTGGTATAAAGAATTGTCTGAGAACTATGGCAATGGACTTCATTTCACAGGACCCCTGGTCCTGCACTTAGTCTCCTTTAGACTCAAGGCTGGGCTTAGCAGAGTTCACCTTTGTGCAAACTTCTCACTATTTGCACCTCTTCTTGTAAAGTAGAGCTGTCATACCTCCCATCTTGTGAGGCCAGCTTGCTGCAGCAGGACAAAGCCAATCTTTCAGTCCCAAGGTATTTCACATGCTCCCTTCAGTTTCCTTTCACAGTTTAGGAAAAGATGCCTCCTGAATGCAGCTGCCAGTATCAGCAACACCCATCACATATTATATTTCATGTCACAAGGAATGATTGCAGAGGATTTTGCTTTGCTTCACTTACTCTGAATTCCAAATGACCTACATCCCCTCTTTTTTTCTTTTTTTTTCTCCAGCTATCAAAAGAGAAACAGCCTTAATGAGAAAATATTCTTTTGCAGTTGCTTTTCTCTCCCTCTTTGCAGAATAAATTCCATAAATGTGGTCTCCTAAACATCTACTGTGTGACCCATGAATGGCTGATCTACATGCTTGTGAACCTGGCAGCTGCCCACTTTGCCCTGTCTTGGATGCTAGCTCTAGCTGCAGCTAGAAGGGACCTCAAAGCTCAGCCAATTCCAACCCCCTGCCATAGGCAGGGACACCTCCCACTAGCACAGGTCACTCAAGGCCTCATCCATCCTGGCCTTAAACACCTCCAGGGAGGTTGTGGAGCACAGAATCACCCAACATGATCATGTTTGATCACGTTGGGTGATTCTGTGCTCCACAACCTCCCTGGGAAACCTGTGCAGTGTCCAACCACCCTCAACCTGTGCCAGTGTCTCACCACCCTCACTCCAAACAACTTCCTCCTAACATCCCCTTTCAATCTCCCCTCTGCCACTTCAAACCCATTGTCCCCTGTCCTGTCATTGCAAGACCTTGTCAACAGTGCCTCCCCAGCCTTCCTGTAGGCCCTTTCAGATACTGGAATACTGGATCCATGTTTACATTGACCTTCTCTCTTGCAGTACATTTCAGGCACAGACTTGCCATCAGGATGTGCAACTGCTGTCTGTAGGCAGGAGGTAAAGAATAGTTCAACAGGTTGGTTACCAAATGCTTTGAATAGATGCAGGGGTTTGGCTGGGTCAGTCTGGTAAATGCTGGGTCAGTCTGGTAAAGCAATGCTGGGTTTTTACACAGCAAAATCCTACGTAGGTCCAGAATACCTAAAAATCATGTACACATTAGATTTCAGTGTCCAAGATGATTCACAGCATAAAATATGGCTGGAGAACATCACAGAATCACAGAGCCTTAGAGGTTGGAAGCCTGTAAGTTGTCGAGTCCAAACCCCCTGCCAAGGAAGGAGTAGGATCCTGCTAGGATCCCCTAGGGTAGTCCACACAGGAATGCATCCAGGCAGGGTCTGAAAGCCTCCAGAGAAGGAGACTCCACAACCTCTCTGGGCAGCCTGCTTCAGTGCTCTGTCACTCACTGTAAAGAAGTTTCTCCTCATGTTGAGGTGAAACCTTCTATATTCCAGTTTGTAGCTGCTGCTCCTTGGCTTATTGGTGCAGATCACCAAAAAGGGATTTTCCCCAGCCACTTGCCACCCACTCCTCAGATATTTATAGACATCTGCAATGCAATCTACCTCTCCAACAATGTAGCTGAAATATCACAAAGCATATTGTTGTAGCAAACCCCTGCTGACATGCAGTCCAAGAACAAATGGAAGTCTGAAATTTCATAGCTGCTTTACTTCCTGTTAATTCCTGAACTTCATGACCCTTACTTCTGGTTTTGTTTCTCTTAGACAAAACTGTGAGCAAATCCATGGCACTTCTTCGTTTGGCACCTCACAGTTTCCATTTCTCAGCTTTGTCTGAAGTTGTATCTGCAATATGAAGTCATCGTTTACCTTCTTTTACAAAGGTTATTAACCTTCTGAAAAATAGCAGGAAGGAGCTGAGTTACAGATTGGTGTTGCTACTGGTGATAGACTAGTCAAAACAACAGCTCTGCAGAGGAATGAGTTATCTGCAGCCTGGTTTATCTAGCAGGATAATAGCTGCAGTCTTTGCTCACCTCTCCCAACCCTCAGCTGGGTGGCTGTGCCAAACCAGAAGAGATCATCGTTCAAAGCAAGAAAGCTTTTTGTGTTTTGGTCATGTCATCTGTCACGTGCAGGAAGTTCTGCTGGGAGTTGTAACTTAAATTATCCTCAGAGTCAGCAGAGTTTTGTGGCACAAGAAGCTGGGACTTGTTCACTTGAACACTGAGAATGCTAAACTCTGTAAGGCAAAGACCTGGACTCTCAGAATGCTCATTGTACATCAGCTGCTTCGTTTAGACAGAATATATCTGTGATGGTTTGGGAGTTCCCTGCCCCACTTTGTAAAATCCCCCAGACTAGACTCAGCCTGCTGGAAGTTAAGGACTGAAGCTCTATTTACAGCTCAGCACAATGTACAAGCAGAGATAGACACAACAGACAGGAATAGTTACAGACATAGACAAGTTAAAGGGAATACAGAAACACAACTCCCCTCCCAGAAATCAGAGTCCCCAGGAGGGGCTCCCAACCACCCTTCCACCTTCTCCCCACCTCTATACCTTACCCCAAGGTTTGCCTTATATGCAAAGTGAGTTTGGAGGATGGGCCAGGGGGGTTAGAAGGAAAGTGGTTAGTGAGGTTACTGAGGAGAGAGGAGAAGGCAAGAAGCTGCTAGACAGCTCCAGTGTGTCTGTGCCCTAGTGTCTTATCTTTGTTTTGTATTCTTTTCTTATCCATCTCAGGAAGCCTATGAGTGCAGCAGACATCACCACTGTTTTCTTTTTCACAGCTTATAATATAATTTTCTCCATTAAAATATTCCAATTATCCTCAAACCAGCACAGCATCACAATTAATAAAGTGCAGTTAGGAAAAGATGCTGAAAATTTACAGGAGACCTTTGTTCATAGTTACAGAAGTAAGTTGATGATCCACATCATGAAGGTAGCCACCTCCCTGCTTTTATTAGCAGACCTCAGGGGCTTTTGTTAGCAGACCTTTGCTGACTGAAAACTAGACCATCAGGAAAGCAAATAATTTCAACAGTTTATTGCATTTATTGTTAAGTTTAAAATCAAGCCTCTTGTACATTTAAAAAGTATATTCCTGTGCCAGCATCTACAAAATCTGACACTATGTACTCTAATCTGATCATTAACTTAACAGCAGCCATCGACTCCACAAAAGTATTTCCTGTAAATATCTGCACTGGAGACAACATCACAGTACTAATAAATGAGTTCAATAAGCATGAAGCTATTCCAAACAGAGAAATAATCTTTGGTCTTGTGGTAGGACTCAGCTTGCACTTGGAAGTTACTTCTCATTCCGTGCTCTACAGCTGTATACATTTAACAGTCATTAAATCTCTTACAAGGGACAAGGACCACACTTTTAACTTGGATGTTAGGAGGAAGTTGTTTGCAGCGCGGGTGTTGAGACACTGGCACCGGTTGCCCAGGGAGGTTGTGGAGCACAGAATCACCCAACGTGATCAAACTTTGGGCGATCAAGATCATGTTGGGTGATTCTGTGCTCCACAGCCTCCCTGGAGGTGTTCAAGGCCAGGTTGGATGAGTCTCCAATGCTGAGTGTGTGTGGGACAATCACTGCAGAAAGTCTCCTTTAGTTCCCATTGCTGAATCTGCACATGTGGAAGGAAGCTGTGCTAAGGGATTGTCATTGCCAAATCCTCAAGAAGTTCAGCATGGCCAAGTATAAGGTCCTACACCTGGGTAGGCACAAACCCAAGCACAGCTCCAGGATGGGTGGGGAATGGCTGAGAGCAGCCCTGAGGAAAAGACCCTGGGGGTTCTGGGGTGATGAAAACTCAAGATGAGGCTGCAGTGTGAGTGCAGCCCAGACAGCAACTGTGTGCTGGGCTGCAGCAAGAGCAGTGNGTGTCTTATATTCTCATCTCCTTCTTAGTATAGTAGAGTATAGTTAGTATAGTTAGTATTAGTTCTCATCTGCTCTCTTGGTATAAATCACTGTTATTGCACTGATTCAGTTCAGCTGTGTCAGTTTACATTCACTGAATGTGAGGTCCTGTCTCTTAGTATAGGTCACACAGAGTGAATCCTGCCCTTCACTTGTATTTTGAGCTTAAAAATCCCAAAACATAACCTCCCCTTTGTGTTGACATTTGGTGCTTTTCCCTTCCTTTCAGACCATTCAATAATTGCCTGCAACATGAAGATTTAAAAAAGTATTAAGTATGTATGGCAAAATAAATGAATAATTAATGCAACTTTTAATCTGACAAGTCCTAATAACTGACTGTATCTGTAGAAGGATGCAGATGTTTGCATCTGAATATTTTTGGGGCACCTGTGATTTAAGGCTTCAGTGGGAATAGCATTTTTGATTTCAGAAAGTACAGACTCAACACAAGTTCTGCAATGTAAATCACTTCAGAAAAAGCAGAGAGGTATTGCCAATAGCTTGACTGTTTGTCTTTAGCTATCCTGATTTTAAAATAGATGAGTTCATGCTGCTGGTTTCCCCTCTGTACAGTTATTGAATACATGGACAAATAGTACTTCAAAGAGAAGACAAATGGATCCAAGCCTTTCCATCACAAAAGGAGAAGGGTTTAAGAGAGAGGTCTTCTGCCTGGGGAAAGCAGGAGTACCAACGTGTGGGTGGATTTTCTGATCAGTAGTAGTATGTTAGGTGGAGGTAGTCTGTCAGTGAGTGTCAGAAGGAAGGAGCCAGGCTCTTCTCAGAGATGCCCAATGGTAGGACGAGGGGCAGTGGGGACAAGTTGTATTACAGAAGGTGAACATAAGGAAAAACTTTTTCACTGTGAGGGTGACAAAACACTGGAACAGGCTGCCCGGAGAGGTTGTGAAGTTTCCTTCTCTGGAGACATTCAAAACCTGCCTGGATGCACTCCTGTGTGATCTGCTACAGGTGATCCTGCCCTGGCAGGGGGCTTGAACTGGATGATCTTTCAAGGTCCCTTCCTAATGTTCTGTGGTTCTGTGAAATGTTTCCAGGAATTTTAGAAGAAAATCCTGGTCTGAATGTTCTGATAATGAATTTACATCAGTGGTGCCAAAACAAAAACTGATAAATAAAACTATCTCATATGTCACTAAGCAGGTAAAAGATAGGTTGGAGAATTATTAGCCAGCTCAGTGTAGATGTCAGAAAAGCAGAGGATAACTCATGAACCTCTGAAGATTTGTGTTGTAATACTGGAAAGTTACCAGGTCAAGTCTTGTAAATAATCTACATCAGAGAGATGAGAAATGGTAAACGTAGGTAGTTCAGCTTCACCATCCACCTTTAGAGGATGCAACAGAAGCTGTCACACCTTTCCTGGCTGTGCTCCGTTGCTGTGGATGGAAACTCAGGATGCATTGTACTTGTACAAAGTAGGTCAGTGCCAGTGGTAAGAGCAATCTCAGTAAGTTTGCTGCCTAGGGTGAGGGCTGGGATGGCTGGGATGGAATAAGGGATAGAGACTCATGGACTGGAAAACAGAACAGCTGTAATGAAAATAATTAAACAGATACACATAGGTACAAACCAGTATGGAACCCAACCCTGTTGGTGCTAATTATGTGGCTGTCATCACTGCTGCTGTTAGTAGGCACAGGTAGTCTAGTCCCAGACTGCACTCAGTGACAGACAGAAAACAGATTCAGAGATGGATTCTGGAACTGGGTTTGGGAACACACAAATTGGAATCAAAGACAAAATGGACCAAGTCCTCTTCAGATGGCAGGCATTGAAGAAGATTTCTGACCTCTGTGATCCTTCAGCTTTATATCAAACATGACCTACACAGAATGGACTCCTTTGTTGGTCAGTGTGGGGTTATCTGTCCTGTCCACTCTTCCCTCAAGTATGACCTTTTAATTTAGAGCACCCCAATGGGGCACTCAAGATTTAGAGGTGATCTTGTTCTCCACAGGAACAAATACAAGCAAGAGACATTTTCTAGTACCTATAAACATTAAAAATTTTGACTTCTGGAAGCAGACATTGCTTGTGAAAATATGTCTTTAACCTCAGAAAGTGCATTTGCTTAGGAGAGACTGAACTGGAAAGTGAAATCATGGAACAGAATTAGTTCTGCTCTAGCTCAAACCAGGATATTTGTGAGTATAGCACGCTCACATTCCTGTCAAAGACAGCTACAATGAAGATAAGACTGAGTTTGTTTCTCATAATATAATATGGTTTATTGCCATGTGAAATACATCAGCTAGATGCTAGGCCTAGACAGGCACCTAAATATGGGATTTTTGATTTGCAAGGGAATGTTGTAATATCTATGTATTTAAATCTCCAGTTTTGTACACTTTGCTTCCTTAGCATCTCTCAGCTTGGTCTAGCAAGTTTAAAGGAATGCATGAATTAGGTTATTGAAGATGTAAATCTAAGCTTGAAGAAAGCATTTTAAGTGATAGAGGTGTTTATTTTCTGCATTAGAAGAAAGCTGGCAGCAGATTTATTCTACAAACCGAAAGTGAAAAGCAGTAGGATTTTCTTAAAATACATTTATGGTTGGTAACATTAGCAGCTTGCCTGAAATTTCATCTTTTGATGTTAGTCTCTTTGTGTCTTACACAGCACTCTGTGTACCAATATAGCTATTTTTTTTTTGTGTGGGAATAATATGATCTTCTCCTGTCGTTTCATTTGCATCATTTTTTGAACACTGTGAGATGGTAAAACACATCCTGCTGCTGGAAAAAAAAAA